>CM060963.1:25607070-26207070 GCA_030765045.1 Tenodera sinensis
AGTGGATACAAAATTACACATCTATAATAAGAAGCACTATAACTTATGGAGCGGAAACACGGCACCTAAACACAAACCTGAAATTAAAATTGCTTTCTACTGAAATGGATTGTTTTAGAAGATCCACTAAATTAGAGAAAATTAGAAATACAACTATTAGACAAAAAATGAATGCTAATGATACATTATTAGATTTTGTAAAATACAAACAATTGGAATGTTATGGTCATGCACGCAGAATGATGGAAACAAGATTGCCGAGACAAGTTTTGGAATGGATTCCACCAGGGAGAGGAAAGAGGGGAAGACCGCGGAAAACCTGGATAGATGATATAAGGAGCAGTATGAAGGAGAAGAATTTAGAAGAGTGGGATTGGGAAATAAGAGAAGAATGGAGGAAGAAGATACGTACTTAAACACTTTGGATACAGGAAGATGTGATCTCACATTGTAAACCTGTTGATAAATAAATTACTATTATTATTACTATTATTATTATTATTACTATTATTATTATTATTATTATTATTATTATTATTATTATTATTATTATTATTATTATTATTATTATTATTATTATTATTATTATTATTATTATTATTATTATTATTATTATTATTATTATTATTATTATTATTACTATTATCATTATCATTATCATCATCTTTTATTATTTTTTATTATTAATACACTGCAAGATGTAAAGAAATTACATTAGTATTCAGATAACAAACAAAAGTAAAGGTTTAATAATACGCAGACAGTGAATCGCTTAATTAGGTGTAACAATTAAAGCTAAATGTGTATACATCAAATGCACGTATGGAGGTACTTCTTAGACATGGCGAATGTTTTAAGTTGCCCATTGGCTTATGCTCAAGTTGACTTTTGTGTTTATAAGACCATAAGGGTGTCAGGTTAGTATCTCTCCAACTTCCATGTAGTAAACATCGCGGGACAGTGATTAAGTACGGTGTCCGCTCGTATTATTAGTAGTGTCTTATTTATTTCAGGTAGGAGACAAAGACGTTGCCCTCACCATCAATTTGCATGTCACTCGCACAGATCCTAGGAAGAACATTCGCCATCTCTAAACAATACATTAGTACGCGGTGACAGTGTTAGCAAGACCAGAACGGTTTTAAATAAAATAAACAAAACAGAAGCAAGTAATCCTACGTAATGTAATGAATGGCTAACAGCAGAGATACTTTAATACTGTTATTTGGGTTGCCCATTCGAATTAACTGGATGGAGATTTGGGAACATCGTGATAAAAATGTCATTTGGAAATTCAGTTTATCAATGGAAACATAACCTTCACTTTGTTCTGTTTAAGACATAATAACATTTAATTTTAGAAATATTGATATGAAGCAAGTTGTCAACCATCCGAGTAAACCAGCTTCGCTTTCGGAAGGTAACTGGATCAAACATCGAAGAGATGGCCCATCCTGACTAAAGGCTTTGTCGTACTTCTTGTTTTTCCTGTTGCACTTTCAGAGTTGTTTGTTCAGGTACAGGGGTGGTGACGTGCGGTGTAGGTGAATTGTGGGCAAAGCTGCCATTGAAGATAAGGGAGCGTTAACTGCATTACAGTAAAATGCGCGGAAATAGTGCGTAACAAATATAAAATACATAAAAACCCTCCAACCTTTAGTCTAGGTATAGTTAATACGTTAAATTCAGGAGCTGGAGCCTATTGGCTAGAACTAGTTACTGAAAGAAAAGAGAGAGGGGGGGGGGGGAGAGTAGAAGTGAGATGGTACTGATCAAGGTGAATGTCCTTGCTAGGTGACGTAATGTAAATCTATGGTAGGGTGCAACGGCTCTGCTTCCTACTTGAAATAAACAAGAGACTGCTGATAACGTGAGCGGCCACTGTGCCGCGATGTTTACTACACTGAAGTCGGAGAAATACTACCCTGACACCGTTATGGTCTCATAAATATGAAGGTGAACTTGACCATAAATCACTGCGAAACTTCAAGCCATTTGTCACCTCTAAAAAATTCTCCTACCTTAACTGAACAGACGCATTGACCTAGCAAATCTTAATAGGCACAAATAAATTGCTATTTTATGGCAACATTTGTTACTGTAGTTCTGAATAAAAGTGGCAGGCAAATTCACACTTTCTGGAGAACTTCATTTTGTTCACGTGAAAGTTGAAAGATGTAGCTGTGAAATGAACATACGAACGCCTTAAAGCCCAAAGAAGGATCTGCCATCAAAGGGGTATCGAAAAGCCAATACTTTCAGCTTGTTCCAATTCTACATCAGATATGTCAGCACAGATATGGTGGAACTGGCGGAGCTAGAAACCAATATTTGCAGTTCAACACCCAATGTTGACTTGGATTCTAAAGCTAACTACCCCTCAAAGCGAGGAGTGGGGAAGGGGAGAAATATGTTTATCACCTGCCAAATTTTCGTAACAACATTCCATTTATTGCTGTGAAAAATAACTATTTCAAGGGCATATTGCAGAAGTTGCGCCCGTCCTAATTAATTAATTGTTGTTCGAGTACAATAACGAAAGAATCTGATGTGTAGCCCTCACATGATTTTCTCTACTCTTGTACTAACCATTCTTACAAACTCTTATTCCTCTATCTTCTTCGTGCTAGATAAACATTTGCAGAAATTAACTTATGGTTTATTTTCTTGTGACTGCAAAGGCAATATTAGAATACAGTATACTTTGATCGATAGTCAAATCTTTTAAAGCTTCAAGATTCCGTTCTCTTTGCACGGCTAAGATATAATAAATGAATAACGATCTTGTATTTCACGAAAGCTTAAGTATTCCAAAACCCACACATGTAATAAGAAATATCTCCGAAATGATTTACTACAAAAAAAATCGTTTGGACATAAATTGCATGTTTAACAAGATCTACAGTTTTGGTATAGTAAGATACGGTTTACGAGTTATGCTAATGTAATCCAGACTAAACAGAACCACATAGACTATACCCAGAAAATTCAAACTATACATTTAATTTGGCATAAAATATCGCAAAGATATGGCATTGTTAGAGCTACTTTCGAAAAATCAAAATTTTCGAAAATTTTCGATGTAAAGGGTAGCTTACGGTGGAGGAATTTTCTTCAAAATCTTCGTGTTGAGCGTTGAAAGATAGTAAACTTAAATACTAACTTTGATTTTCAACCGACTTCTCATTTTTGAACTGCGCTGTTTACAGGCACACACAAAGACCATTCACACACACACACAGACTTCACAGACTTCACACACACACACACACACACACACACACACACACACACACACACACACACACACACACACACACACACACACACACATGCGCGGGCGTGGACCTTTTAAAACTGCTTTTTACTTTCTCTACTGGTAAGTAGGGGAAGTATTGTATTCCACCCAAAAATTCGATATCGAGATTTCACCGGAAATATATATTTTGAGGCCCCCTGAATCCAAAAAAGCATTTTTAGAAAAATGTCCGTGTGTGTGTCTGTGTGTCAGTCTGTCAGTCTGTCAGTCTGTGGACAGCATAACTCAAAAACGAAAACTCGGTTAGAAACCAAAGTTGGTATTTAAGTTTAATGTCTTTCAAGGATGCGACACGAAGATTTTGAAGAAAATAGTCCTACCCTAAACTACCCTTTACATGGAAAATTTTTTGAAAATTTTGATTTTCTTGAAAATGGCTCTAACGATTTTGATTAAAATGTCATATGTTTGAGACATTTTGATGAAAAATGAAACGTATATCTTGAATTTTCTGGCTATAGCCCCTGTAGTCGTATCTACTCTGGACGACTTTTGCATAACTGGTAAACCGTTAGGTAGACAAAATCATACTATACAAAAAATGTAGATATTGCTAAAATACACAATTTATGTCGGAATAAATTTTCTTGTAGGGTGAACCATTTCGGAGATATTCCTTGTTATGTATGTGAGTTTCGGAAAACTTAGAATTTTAGCGAAATGCAACAACGTTGTTCATTTTTTTTTTTATATGTTAATCGTGCAAAGAGAACGGAATCTCAAAGGTCAATAACATTTGACTATCGCACAAAGCCTTCTGTATTCTAATATTCCCCTTGCACCTACAAGGAAATAAGCAATAAGATAATTTGTACGAATGTTTATCTCAACTAACACGAAGAAGATATAGGAATAAGAGTTTGTTAGAATGGTTAGTACAAGAGTAGAGAAAGTCATGTGAGTGCAACACATCAGAGTTTTTGTACTCAGGGAACCTCAATAGCTTCGAAACATGTTTTAAGAAAATGATTTACTTGAAAATAAAGATGTTTATAATGTAACAAACTTAGTTATCATCATAACCAGTCAAATATTTCCCTTCTTATCTGTTACGGAGGGGATTCAGACTCCGGGAGAAAGGGTGATATGAGAGTACTCTACAGGTGGCCAGAATGCATCACAGGCAGAACTACCACCATGGGTCCCTAACAAATTCAGACAGTTCTTCATCCCAACTGGGTTCCAGTCGCCACGGAGAGTGCACCACCGCTAGGTCCAGCTGGTCAATCATTCCCCTTGGCGGGCCGGCATGGTAATGTACCATGAATATAAGACCTCGTGGTAAATGAGAAAAGTTCCCTAAATAAATTTACAATCTATTACCTACAACCTCAGCCATTTTACCTATCTTACTGCAGCGATGAGCTAATGTAAAGAATCTTTAAGATATTGTCTTATCGGAAATTTATCAATTTGTACACCATCAGCCTACCACAGCGCCTCCCCTCAGACTAATACCGTATTTCCAGAGAGCAAGCTCCACTGCAGCGCATCCTACCAGGGATCTCGCTGACTCTTACAACCTGGAAAGATCGGATAGAGAGAAAATAAAATCAATTAAATGAAAGGGAAACGGAATACACAACTGAAACTGTGATTTTCTAATTTTCAGGCAATTTAGCTGAAAATGTATTTTAAATATATTCTTATTACAAGATTGGGAGGTTTTAAATTTCAGTACGACATCTGATCCAGTTTCAAGTTATGAAATGTGAAATCTGGATTCTATTATTCTATGTCAAATGCTCCACAAGAGGTCGCTGATGACCTAGAAGTTGAGCGCCCTTAAACCAAACCAAATCCACAAGAGGCAATGTTAAAAAGATTACCATTTTTTAAAATTCTATCATATTTATCCGATTATAATGTGCAAATTTTCTTTTAATGGACTTAGTAGTTTTACTAGTTCAAAAGAAAATTATCTTATGCAATTTGAAATTTCCAGTTTTAAGTTTTATACAGCTTTAAAAAGTAATAATTCAAAAACCATTGAAAAAGAAAACAATCTGATTTGTTGCACTCATATAACTTTCTCTACTATTTTACTAACTATTGTCACAAACTCTTATTCCTTCATCTTCTTCACGTTAGTCGAGATAAACATTTGCGGAAATTATCTTATTGCATCTTGCTTGTACATAGGTGAAAGGGGAATATGGGAATACAGTAGACTTTGAGCGATAGTTAAATCTTTTAAAGCTGATCGCTACATGAAGGGTTTGGAACTCCGTTCTCTTTGCACGACCAGAGATAGTCAATAACGACCTTACATTTGAGAGAGGTTTTAGTATTGCAAAACTCACACAAATAACAAGGAATATTTCCGAAACGGTTCATCGCACAAAAAATTTAATTTGACATAAATTGTGTGTTTTAACGAGATCTACATTTTTTATAGTAAGACTTGGTCTATCTCTTACGGGTTACCAGTTATGTAAAAGTCATTCAGAGTAAACAGGACTTAATCGGCTATAGTCAGAAAATTCAAAATATGCATTTCATTTCCCATAAAATATCTTAAACTAATGGCATTTTAATCAAAATCGTTAGAGCCAGTTTTGAGGAAATCAAAATTTTCGAACAATTTTCCATGTAAAGGGTAATTAATTGAGCGTCGAGGAATTTTCTTTGTGTTGCATCCTTAAAACATATTAAACTTAAACTAACTTTAGAGTTCAAACAACTTTTCGTTTTTGAGTTATGCAGTTCACAGACACACATACGGACTTTGTTCCAAAATGTTCTTTTTTAATTTAGGGGGCCTTAAGACCCATATTTCTGGTGAAATCTCGACATGTAAATTTTGTCAAATACAATACTTCCTCTATTTACTATACGTACTAGAGAAAGTAAAAAGGTATATGAAAGATTTAACTGTGTTTTGAGAATCTGCATCACAAATTCCAGAAGAATTGCAGGAAAATTGCATCAGGTGGAACATTTTTAAAAAGTGAACATGGGGAAAAAATACTTTTTCAAAACCTTTACATTTCAAAATGGAAAGCATTTTATTCTGTATTTTCAACGTACATTATATAGATATAAGTATTTCTAATATAATAATTCAGAAATATTTTGAATTTACGCCCCCTAGATATTTTTAAAATCATAGAATACATTTCAGAAGTATGTTTCCTAAGCTGTACGGTAATACTGGAATTGCACCAGATTAATAATTTAAAAAAGAAAAATAAAATAAATAAATAAATAAATAAATAAATAAATAAATAAATAAATAAATAAATAAATAAATAAATAAATAAATAAATAAATAAATAAATAAATAAATAAATAAATAAATAAATAAATAAATAAATAAATAAATAAATAAATAAATAAATAAATAAATAAATAAATAAATAAATAAATAAATAAATAAAAAACTGAGGATAACGAACTCAGAAAACTAGATTATCCAGGACTAAATAACAAATCTTATGTGACATTGTTGCATAATCAGCATGCAAAGAACTCCAACTAGCTCAGCAGTATGGGCACCAAATTGCAGCAACAGCCATTATATAAACCCATCCGTCGTTCAGCGTGTATTTTATACTTCATACAGTTAAATTACCACGTGGAAAAAATAGCTTTGGAGTAAAAACTGGCCCCAGGCATTGGTCCATTACATCCATTGATCCATTTGCACTTCCGTATTGGAGGGAGGCTGGAAAGGGAGCGAGCTGCTTGTAAGGGTCGTTCACCTAGGTTAAGGGAGGTGAGTTATACCGCAGCACATTGGCTCCCGGCCCTAATTTCTCTCTGAATCCGTAATGAAATAATCTTGTTAATACTGCAGTGTCATTCACCCTAATTACTAACTCTTTGTTCTATTTCGACTTCTCCGCATCTCAAAGAGCTTGCTAAGGGTGCCTACGGAAGTTTGACTCCCCAGAGTTGCGCATTGTTATAAAACACTTGCCGGATGTGAGCTAAAATGTCACTGATATCGCTTGTAATTGAGATGAAATAGAAGATTGTTGGCTATGTGTTGTAAACATTCACATTTCTTCTCACAAAAAAAGTAACCTATTTGCCAATTTATATTATTTATATACATAATACCGAGCGAGGTGGCGGAGGCGGTAGCGCATGCGACTTGCATTCGGGAGGTCATGGGTTCGACCAGGGTAGGCCATCTGACCCTTGGGCTTTGTCGGTAGATGATCTACGGGGGCCACCCCTGAATGAACTTTGTATACTTTTCTTTTTCTCTATCTATTTTAGGTTTATAATGTCTTTGCCATATTCCCACACTCATTTAGGAATTGTAGCGGTTCTCCGCTCTTCTCTGTCTTCCCAGGCTCCGTCTTCTAATCTACTTTCTTTCATTGTTTGAAATATTCCTTGCTTCCATATTAATTTGGTCTTCCCCTTTTCCTACGACCCACTGGAGTCATTCGTGAATCTTCTTTTCCAGGTCGCCAGGCGAATGATGGGATACATTCATCCGCCGAATTTCTTCTCTCTGCGTTTCACTTCACTACTAATTTTATTCATCCTTTCGTCTGCTTGGTCATTTTAGGGTAGAAAGTGTCGGCGGGAGATCGGTGCAGCAAGGTGCACTACGCCCCCTGTCCCGGAAGTCGGGCTCCGAGTTGTGTTCCCAACGATGAGGATCTTGAGCCCCAGAGGGCGCCCTGAAGGCAGGACTCTCGCGAACCGGCGGGGAATTGGTGTATTAGTTTGTATTGCGGAGTTTTCAACTGCTGTGCCTACTCCCCTGTGGTCCAGCCGCCCTCTGCCTCCTCTCACCTCACCCCTTCCTCCCGGGGGCGACCCTTCGAGACACAGGGACAAAACACCTCTAAGGACGAAGCTCCGAAGTGCCCCTTCACGTCTGTTCTACTCCTACTTCTAATATATAAATAATAAAATTATATATAATATTGATATGTTTATTAGTGATAATATTAATGTTATATTTTATTATTTATAAATTTATATAATTTATATTATACTACGATGTTTTACCCATGTACTTTATTTGTCGTACTATATTTCTTTTGAATAAACATTGTCAGAACTATTTTTGAGAGAAAATAAAACGAATACTTTCGCATATAAGGGCTAGATTGGGTTAGGGTCTTTTCTTTAAAGTGTATGTGTCACATTTTGGAAGGTCCTGAACTTAAATTAATACATTTCGTAATCAACCGGGTTTTCGTTTTTGAATTCATAGTTACAAGATACATGGATTTTTTGAAACGGTTTTTCGAAGGGTTCAGGTGGCATCAAAACCAGCATTTCCAGTGAAACATCAGCGTTGAAGTTTTGCTGGAATGCATTGCTTTCTCTGCTTCTTTTACATAGTAGAGAAAGTAAAAAGTGATAGGTTATAATATTTATAGCATAACTTTGCACCTAGTGTGGCTTCTATGAATGAAGAGGCTGTCCTGGAGTGTTTTGTTTTCAGCACCTGCTCCCACTGAACCAAAACAAAGAAATTAAATTATAGAGAAGAGAGTTGGCGGCATTGCACTAAAATAAGAGAAGTACATACATATTTCGCAGGAACTAGGGCAAGAGTCCCCGGTGGTGTGCAAATGGGGCGAAATGTGCCCTACCATCCATTTCCGCGGATGTTAATAATGCAAACCTCCCCTCTCCCCAATACCATAAAGTGGAATGCACAGGACCTTCATGGGTCGTATAATTTCTGGGTGAAGAACAAATAAAAAGAAACACAGGAAGTAACCTGGATTCCGTCGCAGAAGGCACTTAAAAGTAAATATTCTTTTATTGTGTACCTACCTTTCTGGTTCACCGTAATGTATTCCTGTTAACCCAACTTGAGTTTCTTTCAGACATAATTTAATTTCGTATTGTAAAGCGAAGTCTGAGGAAAGTAGCAGTTTTATTCAGCTTCCGTAATCAAATTTGTTTCAGAGTGCTTGCTTGCTTTGTTTCACAACGTAGCTCACGTTTGACGAGAAGCAGTTTAAGTTGTTTGTTTATACAAAATTCTATCTTTCAAATTCCATCTTAACTCTTATGAGGTTTTATAAGACAAACTGTATAACCTGTTTTCAGTTCGAGTGCTTCTAAAAAAATTGGAAAATATTTATGTTCCATTTCTTCCGAAAAATAACTTATATAAACAATTTTCTTGTTTTACTGCCATTTTCCCCTCTCTTATACCCTCTCTTTCTCTACTCTACATCTCCCACTCATCTGTTTCATTTTCTCTCCCTATGTACATGTCATATGACATTTGCAAAATAAAGATTTGATGCGTTATACTCACATGACTTTCTCTACCCTTGTACTAACCATTCGTGCAAACTCTTATTCCTTTATCTCTTCATGTTAGTCGAAATAAACATTTACAGAAATTATTTTATTGCTGATTTTCTTATAGATGCAAGGGGAATAAGGGAATACAGTCAAATCATTTAAAGCTTTGAAATTCCATTTTCTTTGCACGGCCAATCTGATAAAGTGAATAACGATCTTCCATTAGAGAAAAGTAGAAGTATTTTAAAACTCACACAAATAACAAGCAATACTCTGAAATTGTTCACTTCACAAAAAATTAATTCAGACATAAATTGTGTGTTTTAGCGAGATCTACAGTTTTTGTATAGTAAAACTTTGATGCAGATTTATTTTCTCCGTCGATTCTGGAAAATCTGATCTGGTTTCCAACGTTGGTTGACTATTGAAGTTCTTGCAGTATTCTTGCAACGGCTGCTAAAGTAGAGCTAATGAGCTTTATCCTCAGGGTTTGCATGGGTTTGTCGAAAAATGATAACAGAAATATATATTTTCATGAGCTTTAATACATGAAACAAACTCTATGACAGTAAATGAAGGTATGTCAACCGTTAGTTAACACAAACCATTGTTTCATTCGCGACAAGTAAATTGTTGGCCTGTTTCAAGGTGGTGCCAACCATCGAGTATTCTGAGACACGTCCACACATTACATTTCAAAAAGAAACCGTTCCCCTAGTCGTATTAGACTGAGGAAGTCAAAAGAGTGTCTACATCGACCACTGGTACAACTAAATTTCCGTATCAAATTGGTCTCTCTCGCGGTTTACTAGTTATACAAAAATCATTTAACGTAAGCAGGACTACATAGGCGACAGCCTCAAAATTAAAAATGTTCTCTCAGTTCGCCTTAAAAATATAAACATATGGCATTTTAGTCAAAATTTTCTAAATATTTTCCGTGTAAACAGTAATTTAGGGTTGCGAAATATTCTTCAAAATCTTCGTGTCGTATCCTTGAAAGATATTAAACCTAAATACCAACTTTGATTTTTAACCGACATTTCGTTTTTGAGTTGCGCTATTTACAGACACACATGCGCGCACATACACACGGACCTTTTTCTAAAAACTGTTTTTTTCATTTAGGTGACCTTAAAACATGTATTTCTGGTTAAATTTTTACATCGAATTTTTGGGCAGAATACGATACTTCCCC
Source organism: Tenodera sinensis (assembly GCA_030765045.1). Classification (NCBI taxonomy): domain Eukaryota; kingdom Metazoa; phylum Arthropoda; class Insecta; order Mantodea; family Mantidae; genus Tenodera; species Tenodera sinensis. The sequence continues at coordinate 25,617,825 of CM060963.1, forward strand.
TACTGACTATGTGTAATAGAGAAAGTAAGAAATTGCAAAATATTAATGTTCTTCTATTTCTTCTGAAAAATAACTTACATAACAGTTGCTTTGTTGTGCTATGTAAACAATCCTTATCTTTTACTACATGCATTTAGGCATTCACGGCCGGTATCTTGACTATTCGAAATGTTTAGTTCTTCCGGGCTTGTAGGTCGTGGTCTAGAAGGCATGGTAGATACCAACGTTTCGCCAAGTACTACGCTTGGCATCATCAGGGTAACACGATCCTCCGTCTGCACTGGTCAGAGTTTGAGTGTGGTAGTACAGAAGTAGTGGAAGTTTTCACCGTTAACGTCCGTTACGGTTATTTCTATGGGTGGAGGTGGGCTTTTGTTTTGATAACGCGACTAATATCTTCTCTGGCGTTACTTTAAACTGCAATATAAACAACAGCACGCGTTTGATTAAAACTTCATTGGGTGATGGAACCGCATAACTTCCATGTCAGCAGGCGCGAATGAAAATATAGTGCGTTACTAAGGTGCAATATAGCATTGAATTTGAAATAACCACAAGAATTATTTGTAAAAACAGTTTGAAAATGTTATAGTAAGAAAGCAAAGCGATTCAACAGTTTTCTTTGTTTATTTAACGTTGCTATGATTTCCCAAATTATAATGGCCAACTACATTTTACTTGAGGGCGGTTAGTCATTTAAATGTGCACTGCAAATGATACATTTTATAATATATGTAAGTAAAATCTGCTAGATTGTCTTATGTCTGCCAAACGTACGGGCCTGCGGAGGAATACAATTTTGCACTTCGTTTACATTGCAGTTTGATGTAAGGCAAGGAAGGTTAGGCTCTCCCATATCAATTCGTTTCCTAAGGATAGCGAAATGGAAGTAGCTGTCTGATTCAGCAAGGGTACCAACTGTCCGTTTAACATACTCTTCCTATACGCAGCAAGTATACAATTAGCCTATAATTTTTATAATTACTTTTTAATACATACAATGTTCGTGTTTATCGCCCAAATAGCAACTTTCACAAGGTAATGGCTGGTTGTCGGGTCCCAAGTTCATTCTGCCCAACTGTACTCCTAAAATATCAAACTTGGCTCTAACTGCAGGTTCATGATTGTGGACTCTGATCAAAAGGCAGCTTCTGGGTTAAACGAAAACGAGTAAAACAAAAACATTCTCAATGTTCGATAAAGTATTAAAATCTTTTGGCCTGGACGGCCATGGTCTATGTCTATTGTTCGCAGCTGATATTTTGTCAGCTCTTTTGCTACAATATTTAGAGAACAACACCCTGATCAGCTTAAAAACGACAGCCAAAGGGTTTCTTTTTTGTGTGTATGGGAGGAAGGGGGGGGGGGACAAAGCGAAGAAAGGGAATGCCAAACTGTTCACTGCTCAGTCTAACGTGAGAAGTGGCTCATGATTGGTGGGTCTACAATAGCGTGCTATCGTTGGTACTCATGCACGATTGAGCTTCAGTTTTTCAATTGGACCTTGTCCTTTGAAGATGGCAAAGGATTGACCGAAACTTCGGCTGGTAACGTCTTCGGCCCGCATTCGGATTCGATCTCATGTCCGACTTTCCTGACCCATGGGTTTTTCGGAGGTTTTCCCCAGTTCGTCAGGCGAATGCTGTGGAGGATTTCCATATCCTGTCCCTGCATTTTGTTGCATTAATCATTTCATTTCACACTGCATCCCGTTAGGTTTCTTTCAGGTTTGGAAGTATCGGCGAGCGTCGCGACAGCAGCACGGCGGAGGAAACAAATGCGCTCGCACGGATTGGAAGGCGAGCGTACTGGTTTCCGGGCCTCCCTGGGATGGTAGAAGACCGAGGGGGGAGTGTAGCCGGTTTCCGAGTCCCGCACCCCCTTGGTAGTATGAACCCGAGGGGCGGGATTAGCCAGCCTCCGCCCAGGGTGCTTCTAACTGGGAAGAAACAGGGATCCTACCCTCTGCTCTGTCGTGACAACGTTTCGGCCGCCTTTAGGCTCCATTTGTCTCGTCCATCCCCCGTCAGGGGCATAGGCACAAGTGATCGCCTTTGGTCGAGGTGCTAAGACGCCCCCCCCCCTCCCGCCGCAAATTGTCATAGTCATAAAGCCATGGCCTTCCAGCTCCATATATTTTAATAGTTTATCAGTTAATTCCGCCCGTGAAAACCTTCGCAAGTTTTCAATGTTTTCTCAAATACTGGATGGTATGACCTGCTGGAGTATTTGAAACACGGTTTAAATATTAGCTTTGTTACACGATATAACGAGATTAAAGCAATATTCGTTATATTTTAATGTTTTTGGAAACGCCCACCTTAAAATCTGTAGCTGAAAGAGTTCTGAAGAATGTTTTCTATAGTTGGAAGATAACGAGCTCGTATCTTAAAGGCTGAAAGACTCGTTAAAATGCTCTTGGAGGTTTAAAAAGAAGTCCTTTCTACCTTTGTAAGTGTGTTGTTAAGACTGGTGTAGTATAACATGTGTTACAAGCCGGCGCAACATGAATGAAGTGGGCCATGGCACAGGAGTCCTTTATGTTGATCCAGTCCTCAGCCCTCGAAGCGAAAGAACGAGCGAGCGATCGATATCTCTCTGCGGGCGGTAGGTATATCGATTGCTGCGAGAGTTCATGTCGCACGACACCTGTGGAGCGTTGCGGTAGTACTTCTTGCTTACCTTGCCCACATTTAAATATTCTATGACACAGGACCCACATCAGGCCAAAGTGTGCGTAACTGATAAATTACGCAAAATGTGTGAACATTGTAAGCTTTTTACAACGTTTCTACTTCCTCTTCTACTCACCGAAAAAGTATAGCATTCCGCTCAAAAATTTCATACCGAGATTTCACCGAAAATTACATGTTTTAGACTCTCTGAATAAAAAACAGCTTTCTTTTTTTTAGAAAACATTGTCTATGAACAACAGAATTGCAGAGCGAAAAGTCGATTGAATACCAAATTTGTATATAAGCTCAATATCTTCTAAAGATAAGAGTAGGAATATGAGAGATACGGAGACAAGGGCGGCGCCCCCGGGAGGAAGGATGAGGTGAGAAGAGACATCGGGCGGCTAGATCCAGACTAATGGTGCAGAGGTCCCTAAGGTTTCCCAAGTTTGACGACACCTCGGAGTCTTTAGTTCTTCCGGGAACATTTCAGAGGACCCTCGGCGCGGGGTCCAAAGCCCCATCCCTTTGCTATTAGGGTAGCCCTTCAATATAACTGCCTTTTACATACACATAACACATGTTTACCATTTCACTAATCATATCCTGCTGCCATCCTTTAATTTTTTATTTCTGTTTTTCTTTCATCTCCCACCGCTATTCCTTTCCCTCTTTCTCAACTTTTCTTATCAGCTTCACTCATAACTTTTATTCATGTTTACATTGTACAGTTTATTAATTTTCATGTCAGTACTTGACTATAACCTCACTTTCACCGTGTATAAAAAGTCCTCTATTTTTTCATTTATGGATTACCCAACAATATTTAAACCTTGCTACTCTCGGCGAAATATTCCTTTCTTTCGTTTTCTCCTTTCCAGTTTTCTCTTTCCCCCTCACCCTCACTGATATCTCTTCCTCCCTGTGCTCCCTACTGTCCACTGTTGCCATCCCCCCATTTCTGCATTTTGCATGAATATTTTTTGAAACTTTTTTATTTTCTCAAACATGGATCCAAAGATGCTGATAAAAACACAAAGTTATTATCATTAACAGGTCGTACAGGTTCTCCTGTACGGTATGTTTAGTTGCACAGCACCTAGCCGCTAATGCGACTTTATCTGTGCGGTATTAGAGGTTGTCATTGTATTGTCATGCTTTTGTGTCCCGGGCAATGGATTCTTTCTGTATACCTAATTTAGGATACAGGAAGGGGGCAGGAATAGGTGTTGGGGTAATAATGTGTTGGAAGATGGGAGTGGCATTACCCTTATCCAAGGGCGTCCTTGGGTAGGCGGTAACTTTTCCTTCTTCGAGGTGCTCTGTGGTCGTATTGACCTAGTGCCCGTACCAGCTGATTGGTGTGGGAGCTAAGTTTGGAGTGCATGGTTCGGGATCGCTCCCTTACCTAGTCCATGATGTAGGGTAGTCCTGACTGGTTGTGAAGGATGTAAGATGGAAATCTACGCCCGGTATCATAAATCATTCTTAACGCCCTGGCTGCAGTTTGCGTATGGTAGAAGGTGCCGCTGATCCCCAGGCTTCGCAGCCGTATAGGATCAATGGCGGAATGATTGCCCGGTAAATTGTCAATTTTAGGTGATTCGGCATTGTAGATCTGAGGATGGGGTAGAGTTGTCTGAGCGCAGCGTGACCAAGTTTGGCCTTTGTGCGGACGTGTGGGGCGTATGTTAGCCCGTGACCGAGGAGAACGCCTAAATATTTGGCGGAGGTTACCCATGGGATATTTCTCCGCCTAAGCCGAAGTGACCACCAATCTTCGTGCCGGCACGACAGCACCACTCTCCGCACTTCAGAGCTAGTCTTCCTAAGAAACAAAGAGAGATGGCAACGTTAGATTCTGTGGTTGCCCCAAATCCGCCATATCATTCCCAAGCAAACCTACGTGATCAGAAGTCCATGCACACACCACGTTAACCCAAGAGTGTGTAAAATATGGAGCGCGTCCTGGATACGCTGTACAATAGGATGGAAGTTGTACAGCTCACGAAGGCTCTGAAGTGCACTAAGAGAATCACTCAAAATCAGGCAGTCACCTAATTCGTGACGTTGCACATATAAAACGGTTCGGTATATTGCATACATCTCTGCAGTATAAATGGAAGTGCTATTATGAAAGCTGAATATATGTGGTTCGGTTCCATAAACATAAGCACATCAAACACTTCTGGTACTCTTTGATCCATCAAACGTCGTCAGTGTTGCCTGACAAAAATTCTAAGAAACAGATGCGGATAATAGAGGCACAGCTTGTCTAAAACGTCGTGACACTTCGTATGCGCAAGTGAGGAGAAATGCGGAGAAGTGTTGAGACTTGTAGGGGAGCAAGTATGTAAATGAACTGCTCGGTGCTATTAGGCATCTTTGCTTTGGGAGTGGGGGAATGTCAGGACGTTTTAGACAAGCTGTAGGCAGCGTGGATTTCCGGTATACGCTCATCCTAAGATCAGGGGTAGAACCTCTTAGTTGAAAATTTCCATACCTCAAATTGCTTTTTACGTAGATAAATTTCCGTTATTGTTATTTTCTCAAAAATGACTTTAACGGTTTTTAGTAAAATACTATTTATTGAAGATACTTTCCTATCAAATAAAACGTATCTTAAGTTTTCTGGGAATAACTTGTGAAGTCCTCTTCATTCTGGATAAGTTAATATAATCTATAACCCGTAAGAGACAGACAAAAAACGTACTGCATGTGAGATATAGACCACACAGTTGATGTCAAATGTTCGTAGCAATAATCATTTTGAGATAATCTTCATTTTGTTTATACATTGGTTACATGAAACTTATTATTACGCTTTTTTCAACTGATATTCACGTTTATCTCGTGATTATGCAGAGAGAATGATACCTCAAAGCCATCACATAGTGACTCACTTTTAAAAGATTTAACTACCGTTTAAGCCTCCTATATTCATTTTCTTGTATCTACCTACAACGAAATATGTGGTGCAATCATTCCTGAAAGGATTTATCTTGATTAAACAAGAAGTATATAAAAGAATAAACGTTTATAATAATAGCTTGTAGAAGAGCGGATAGAGAATGCCATGTGAATATAACAGAGATTCACTTTTAAATAATTCTATTCTTGCAAATGTTTCAAAATAACGGTTACATTAGGTTTTTACTTTCTCTACTGGTAAGTAGGGGAAGTATTGTATTCCACCCAAAAGTTCCATATCGAGATTTCACCGGAAATATATGTTTTGAGGCCCCCTGAATCCAAAAAAAGGTCCGTGTGTGTGTCTGTGTGTCAGTCTGTGTGTCGGTCTGTGTGTCAGTCTGTGGACAGCATAACTCAAAAACAACAAATCGGTTAAAAACCAAAGTTAGTATTTAAGTTTAATGTCTTTCAAGGGTGTAACACGAAGATTTTGAAGAAAATAGCCCCATCCTAAACTACCCTTTACATCGAAAATTTTTCGAAAATTTTGATTTTCTTGAAAATGGTTGTAACGATTTTGAATAAAATGTCATATGTTTGAGATACTTTGATGACAAATGAAATGTATATCTTTAATTTTCTTGCTATAGCCCCTGTAGTCGTATTTACTCTGGACGACTTTTGCATAACTGGTAAACCGTTAGAGATAGACCAAATCATACTATACAAAAATGTAGATCTTGCTAAAATACACAATTTATGTCTCAATAAATTTTCTTGTAGGGTGAACCATTTCGGAGATATTCCTTGTTGTGTGTGAGTTTCGGAAAACTTAGAACTTTCGTGAAATGGATCATCGTTGTTCTTTTTTACATGTTAATTGTGCAAAGAGAACGGAATCTCAAACATTTGACTATCGCACAAGGCCTACTATATTCTAACATTCCCCTTGCACCTACAAGGAAAAAGCAATAAGATAATTTGTACAAATGTTTATCTCAACTAACAAGCAAGAAGATATAGGAATAAGAGTTTGTGAGAACGGTTAGTACAAGAGTAGAGAAAGTCATGTGAGTGCAACACATCAGATTTTTCTTACCTCTATTCCACAACCAAGAGATCTTCCCATCTGCCAAGTAATAAATGAACATAAAACACATGTATGGTTATGTTCTGTTGGTGTTATCTCAGAAACAATGCCATATTATAGGAGATATTTTCATTGCTTCTGTCCACGGCTGAAGTCCCACGAAGCGATCTCTATTATATATGCCTTGTCATAAACTTAATTCCTGCAATCAAGTGAAACATCGATTCTCCATTCACATTTTTCCATTGGAATATCGTAATATAATATATCATTTCGGCTCTCTGTTTGCAAAGAGGGATTATTATTATCATCATTTGGTTATCTGTAAGAATGCTGAGAGGCGCATTGCATTCCTGCCAGAAGTTTCATTGTTTGAGGATTTCCTTTGTGATTCCGCTTCTCGGCTCACTGCACACTCTTCATTCCGTTTTAGTCTGTCATGCTTACCGACTCTTATATTTTCATTCACAGAGTATTTTATCTTCCATTACTTATTAAAAACAAAAAATGGTCTATTTCATTACCAGTGAGCCATCTTGAAATCCTTCAGCAAAATTTAATCTTGAAGATTTATTTCCCGTAGTATATTTCGATTTCAAATCAACTCTTAAGCAGAAATTAGAAACTTATTCAAATATAGTTTTCCCAATGCAGGTTTAGTCATATAGGTGTTTTAGGGTCTTTTGCTAATTTCCGCGTTTAGGATAAGTAATTAAGTAGTTTGGCTGAACTATTCCGTAATGAATTACAGAGTTAAAATGCGACAAGAAGCTGAACTGAAACATGTGGACCAAACTAAACTTAGGGCACACAAAGGCTGCCTCGCGTAAATGGAAAACGCGCACAACATTCTGTCTGGAAACTGTGAGGCTCCCTGAAAAAAAGGAAAATAACTTCATGTCTTTGTGTGACTATCTCCCTCTAACCATTGCTCCTTCCCCCCTCCCTCTCTCTCTCTCTTTCTCTTCTATTCTCTTCTCTCTGTGTCAGTCTGTCTTTCTGTATCTGTACCTACGAACAGCGTGAAGAAAACGAGAAAACTTGGTTAAATAGCAAACTGGTATTTATGGGGTGTGTCTTCCAACGTTGTGCGAAATGCAGATATTTATGAACCTCGTCCACCCCAAACTATTTACTTGTAAAAATATTCTTATATGTAAATTTATCAAATATTTTAATTAATAAAATCTTATGACTTTCTCTGTTCATTCTTGTACAAACCATTGTTACCAACTGTTATTCCTCTACTTCACATTAATTGAGATAAACGTTTGTAGACATTCTCATTACTAATTTTCTTGTATGTAGTTTCAAATGGGTTATGGGCTTACAGTAGGCTTTGAGTGATAATCAAATCTTTTAAGTGGAGAGCTGGTCCTTACGAGATGTCTTTGAAATTCCTTTCTCTTTTCGTTATCCGTTGTATCATTTCCTTATCACAAAAGTGTGTGCAAGCGACCGACATGATAACATACAGAAACCGGTTCAGATCCGTGACCAACCTCAACGCAACTTTGCCGACTTACTTCACGTCTGAAAAAGCTATTCGGAATATTCCTTTAATTCGTTTAAGTGATTATTTCGTTACCCTGTGTGATGTCCCATAATTACTACCGAAACTATGTCAGAAATAAGTTACTCTACGCATCTTACAAGTAAACTATTATCTTCGTACATTCTATGGAATTACCCCTTCAATTCGGAACAAAAGACATTTATTTTTTCGAAATCGGCTGATCAAAGAACAAAATGTCATTACACTATTTTGTTTGTAATGCTTCTCTGAGGCACATTTTAGAAGAAATGTAATAAGTTCCCTTCCACCGGTATTCCAATACAATTATTGTCAACAAAGAGCCATTTCGCAGAAACAAAAATGTGCCAAATATTTGGAGCCATCTAGCTTATTGATGAATGGATATACATGGTTTATTTGTTTACTTATAATCACGCAGATTGCGTGAACAATGTTGTAATGCTTCTTTAGCTTAATTAGAGGGAATTTAGCCACAATTTAATGTTAAAATGTCTTGAAAAATCTAATAGAAAGGAGAAATGTGGCAAGTCCACGTCACGTGTTCTCACCTTGGTAGAGCGGCCGTCTGGAGGAGGAAGTTAGGGTTAGTGAAAGTAAGAGGGAAGCAACGGCAGGCAAAAGTTCATGCGTCAGATATAAGCATTGGTAAGTTGGATGATAGCTTTATCTGTCATTTATGCCAAGATCACTAATTTTACTTCAGCTCGTTAATCTACAAAAGAACGCAATTGTTTTAGAACTTATTTATTTTTGTACTAAAAGCATTTATATTGCTTTAGCTCGTAATGGATACTAATAATGTCCATTATTGGGAAAATATGTAACTCTATGTCAGCATTGTTTTAAACCTAAAATATGTGGGTTCAATTGTTTCTGCTCGTTTAACTGTGGAAAACTAATCTTCATTATTACTTGAACAAATACATAATTTTAGTAATACTCACACATGTCAGGTATAATAATTTGATTTGTGTTGGTTTGCCCGAAATAGCGATCACTTCAGTGGTACGGTAAACGCACTGGGCGAGCATTTCATTTACGTCGAAGCACAGACCGGTCGGGTGTTTTGTTTATAACTGACGCAGCACTGACCTCGAAGCATACACCGGTTGGGTACATCAGACCGCTGGGATATGCGAAGACCAATCGCATCAGTTCAAGTTTGCCATTTACACTATCGAAAAATGAAAGTTTTTCAGAACGATTAAACTTACCGAAACGAATCTTGTGTTTGATATTCCTTAGACCTGCAAATAAACAGGTTATTCTGGCGTAAGCAGTACTTCCACCTGTGTTTCCTATGTAGTAAAATTTTGTCAATCTGGTACAATTTACACTATTATTGGATAACTAGGTAGATACCTTACATCCGTTACACCGGGATAACTAGTTACCATGTCCGTTAGTTTAGCAATCGTTATTGGATAACTATTTTTACTTTCTCTACTGGTAAGTAGGGGAAGTATTGTATTCCACCCAAATATTCGATGTCGAGATTTCACCGGAAATATATGTTCTGAGGTCCCCTGAATCCAAAAAAAGCATTTTTAGAAAAAGGTCCGTGTGTGTGTCTGTGTGTCAGTCTGTGGACAGCATAACTCAAAAACGAAAAGTCGGTTAAAAAACAAAGTTGGTATTTAAGTTTAATGTTTTTCAAGGATGCGACACGAAGATTTTGAAGAAAATAGCCCCACCCTAAACTACCCTTTACATGGAACATTTTTCGTAAATTTTGATTTTCTTGAAAATGGCTCTAACGATTTTGATTAAAATGTCATATGTTAGAGATATTTTTATGGCAAATGAAATGTATATCTTGAATTTTGTGGCTATAGCTCCTGTAATGGTATTTACTCTGGACGACTTTTGCATAACTGGTAAATCGTAGAGATCGACCAAATCGTACTATACAAAAAATGTAGATCTTGCTAAAATACACAATTTATACCTCAATAAATTTTCCTGTACGGAGAACCATTTCGGAGATATACCTTGTTATGTGTGCGAGTTTTGGAAAACTTGGAACTTTCGTGAAATGGATCATCGTTGTTCATTTTTTTATATGTTAAGTGTTCAAAGGCAACAGAATCTCAAACATTTGACTATCGCACAAAGCCTACTGTATTCTAATATTCCCCTTGCACCTACAAGGAAATAAACAATAAGATGATTTGTAGAAATGTTTGTCTTAACTAACACGAAGAAGATATAGGAATAAGAGTTTGTAAGAATGGTTAGTACAAGAGTAGAGAAAGTCATGTGAGTGTAACACAAGATTTTTATTCACTACTTTTGTTAACCGTTACAGTGCAATATTTACGTCATTTTCTGCCCCTTCGTAGTTTGAACAAAAATTTGCTTTAGTTTATGCTAGCGACAAAGCAGAAAATATGAAACAAAGTTGGTAGCTGTGAAATGCAGATCAGTTTGAGCATTCCCCTTTTCGGAGACGAGGTATTTTAATCACTATTTGCCCCGCCTCGATTTTCAAACACATGACAGAGATTACAAACAAGTAAAGCCTATATTCCATCACCTATATGAAGCGGGTGCTCTGAACGCTGTGAAAAATAGGACACGGGTCAGAGGGGACGTGGGTGGGGAAATCACTTCAGTGGACAACGGGTCACCTGGACAACCTCTGTTTCATCTAAATGTCAGCTATAGTGGCGTGCAGGTGCCCTGGAAATTTCTGCTACTAACCTTTGGCACTATCCCACATGATCTTTGTAATGCATTTAGCGGCAGAGAACAGAGGAACTAGCTTTGAACTCTTTGAAGTGAATTTGCGATTAACGAATGTGTCACATTAGGTTTTTCAAGCCAAAACAAAACAACTGCCTTGCAGCTAGAGTTTTACTGGACTGCAATAGCAATAAAGAAAATTAAATTTGGTGTGGAAAATGTACTATGTTGTTCTCGATGGTACGGTATGTCCTTGTCGATTGAAACCCTTAGGAAGTTTGACAGATTCTACTTGGTGTTATTTTCTTTCTAATGAAAAATAAACCGGGTTTACGTTTTTTGAGAAAAGTGCTATGAATTGAGCGATCAAAGGGAATCCATTGGACATTCAATTTTCTATAGTTATCAGTCAGTCTGGCTTAAATACATTGGAGTTGTTAAATATTGTCAACCATGTCATTTATTCGAATATAGAGCTCAAAACTGTCGCAATATTGTAAAAAACTGACAATTTTACAAATCCCACTCCTGACACCAGTGTGACAAAAACGACAAAAGTCAAGTTTTTCTGTAACTCTAGTTTTTTCTAATCAAATGCAAAACAACACAGTTCTCTTTCGCTGACATTAACACAGTCTAGAGTCCTTCGTGGCATTATAACTCATAACTGTTTTTTTCTCGTAACCTTGGTTCACTCCCTTCTGTCTTTCTTCACCTCCTGTGCCTCTTAAACAACATACTTTGACGATACAATCACTCGACTATCATTAACTGCTTCACTATTTTCCTTTAAACGCGACCGTACACACCCAGGTGACACATACACAAATACACAAATACACAAACACACACACACACACACACACACACACACACTAAAACTAACTGCGAGGGCTCAAACATGTCTGTAACTAGTAATTCTAATGAACTCTCATTTTCTCGCCTGCTTATATAACCAGGATGACGTAACATGAACCTTTCTTGAACCTTACCTTTCCTGGAACCCCTACAAATACGCCGGCCGTAGGAAGATTCACGAACAATTCAGAAAAAGCCCTTTTGTTTCTGCTACTGTGATTATTGTCACGTATTTTCTCGCGTGCGTGGTGTGGGACAGCTTTACCTTGAGCGTCTTTGACACGCACCGCGCCTGATACGTGGTGTGAAGTAGCTTGACCCGACCGACCCTTTGTAGTGCGCCGTGGCCGGAGTCACACTATTTCTAAGTTTACTTTAGTTCAAATTGAAGGTTTTCAAAATTTGTCATAAGTAATCCCAAGATACTTACGTATTTGACACAACCTCGCGTTAAATTCGTCTGGTTATTTTAGATATAACACAAGAGCAGAAGCTAAAATAGATCTTGAAAGTTATTAATGATTCGCTAAACTTACGAAATGCATATTCATGATCAAAATGCAATGGAAAACTTCAAAACGTAAATTATTATTTATTTTTTTCTATTATTGCATCTGTTTCATGTGAGCAGTGACCAAACGTTTCATATATTTGTTCTAAGATATGAGTGGAGGTTGTTTCGTTGGAAATTGTAACTTTGAAACTGCTAACTGAAGATGTGTTGGCAACACTGACCAAAAGCCATATTATTATCAGCACGGTGTTGACTATGGGACCACGAGCTAAATATTCTGATTAAACTAGTTACCTTGAGTCTTAATCAAGACTACTGCATAAATAAAATGTGGCATAGTGTATAAATAACAATTGCTTTCTTACTTGTGTAGAATCAAGACACCATTTTGTCATCTGTCAGATCACAGCAAATCGATGAACAAACAAATGCATTTCAGAATTACTAACCAATGATACCATTTAGGGTTGAGAACGTACATAGCTCCAAAATGCACTGATATCAGATCACAATAAATTCACATTTTTTGAAGAAAATTATTTATTTGGTAAATCATAACATAAACGAACAAAATTTGTTAGTACAAGATGCGAGGCCAATGAATGAAATAACCAAGGTAAACCTGTATTTTCACAATCATTTTTGCTTTAAAATATATGCTTAAAGCGTTTCAAAAATTATACCTATGAGTTCTTGTTTGACTTTTCAGAACGTAGATAAAAAACTTTAGAAGAATTGAATGAAAACTCAACATATCGAATGAACAAAACTGCTAAGAAAAAGCTTCAAAAGGCTCAACTTTTAAAAATAGAAGGCTTTAATTTAAGAAACCTTGTTACACACAGAAAGGGTTTACAACGAAGCGGGACACCTCGCGCACTGCAACCTACGTTTCTCCCAGGAGAGAGGTGAAGTGAAAGAACCCAGGAGGCTATAGGTATAGGCACAGGTCACAGAGACGTGCGGATGTCCCTAAGAGTTCCAGGGTCGAAGACCCGTCGTGGATCTACGTGGAGAAATATCGAAGTAGCTCTCTAATGTCCACGACGAACACTCTTTCCTTTGAGCACAAGCATCCGAGCTCTCTATTCGACACCGCCTTGCGCTATGAAACTTAGTAGCAAACCTGAATGAAAGGAAGATTATGGAAAGGATATAAGAGAATAGAAATCGCCTCAGCATTAGCCTAACAACCAGGGAAAACAACAAAAAAACCCAAGGTTAGATCGGAGCTATCTTACATACAATGCTAGAATACTTAGTCAAATTGAATGTTCAAATTATGACCACTGATTGAATGACTCCCTCCTTCCACCCTTTCCCTCCCTTCCTCCTACCCTTCCTTTCCTTCCCTTCCTTCAGTCTCTTTCTTTCTTTTCTTTTGCTTTCTCGCAATCCCATTTTTCCAGAGATATTCACCAAGGCCCTTATGCATTCCCATACGACACATCCTAATCCATGACAGTTCGCTCTCACACTGCATACACTATCCCCAAGTGACGCAGGACTGCACAAAACCCTTCCCTAGCTTTGCTGAACTAATGTTGAGTACCGCAGGCCGGATACGTTCCTTTAGATAAGGGTTGCCAAACGTTCCACGTCAGAGGATGAATTGCGGGCGAAGCCATACAAGCTTCAGTTGGGAACGATAAACTCGCAGCCAGGAAGCACGCATATCATATTAGTTTTCAAACATGTTTTATTCAACTAAAACATAATCTTACATATTAAAAGGTAAAGGCACCTAACACGAAGGGGCACCAGGACAGAGCACGCACGTACCCTTCTGCGATTCGAATGCGACTCCTGTGAGGAAAACATGAGTGTACTACTTGGCAAAGCGACGAGGCGTATTGACCTTGGCTGTCAAGCGCTACGATCGCTTCTTATCTTGTTTATTGTAACAGCGAAATAATAACTTGGCGTATAGTCAGCGATAAAAGACAAATAGATGGTCTCTTGCACCTGCCGATATATGAGATGTTACTGTCCTGAAGATACAATTGCATCTGAACAGACTGAACACACATTGTCTCGCCTTGTTTGTGTGATAAGCTCACGTAAACAACTCGGCAGTTTCACATTCTTTCCGATACGCCTCATGGCTTTGCCAAGTAGTATGTCTGTGTATCGATGTTTGCGTGTGTGTATGTGTGTATGTATATTTATATGTATGTGTATGCGTATGTGTGTTCGAACAGTATAACACAAAACGGAAAATCTGTTAAACACCATTCTTGTTTCAGGAATGCCACTCGAAGATTTTCAAGAAAATTTCCCAATAGAGATACCCTTTGCATGGAACATTTTTTGAAAAGTTTGGCTCTAATAACTGACTGAAATACCATAAGATCCAGATATTTTTATGAAAAATGTAATGTATATCTTGAATTTTCTGAGAATGTCCTCAGAAGTCCTCAACATTCCGGGTGACTTTTACATAACTGGAAAACCATATGAAATAGATAAAATTATATTACACAAAACATACAGATCTTAAAGCACACAATTTATGTTAAATGCACTTTTTTATAGACTGAACAGTTTCCGAATTTTTCCTTGTTATTCGTTTCATATAGTTATGCTTTTCTCAAATGGGAAGTGTTATTCTGTTTTTATGTCCGGGACATGTAAGGAGAATGGAATTTCAAAGCAATCATTAAAAGATTTGACTATCGCTCAAAGCCTGCTGTACTGGGTGGAAGGGAAGTCATTAAATTAATTTAAACCAGTGGTAGATATCGGTATTTGGAACACATTTTGTATCTTAGGTTTTTATCTCTGATCATTTCCTAGGGATATATTTTAGTTTTGTCGAAAACAACCTGGCAACACTGCAGATTGTGTGGGTGGTCACTTACCCTAGCTCAGTACAAAAACAAACATCGTAACGGTGCGTCCTGAAAACAAACTCATACCCTACCTTGTCCTTCCGTGTTTACTGTGGCAATGTAGCCCAAGCACAAGCGTTAGCTCCGAAAACATTACAGGAAAACAACAGTGCCGAACCTGTTTACATCCACAAACTAGGTCAATTCCCTGACCAACCTCAACGCAACGTTGTCGACTTACCCCACGTCCGAAAGAGCACCTCGGAATATTCCTTCGCGTCTTTTAAGTGATTAATTATTTCGTAACCCTGTGTGATGTTCCATAATTATTATCGAAGCCATGTCAGTAATAAGTTATAAGTAACAAACAATATTTTCGCACATTCTTGTGGAAGCATCCGATTTGGGTAAACAACTATTTATTTTTTCGAAATCGGCTGATCTAAGTACAAAATACCATTAGACTTTTTTGTTTATAATGCTTCTATGAAGCATATACTAGAAGGAATGTAATGACTTCCCTTCCATTCTGTATTCTGATATTCCCCTTTGCACCTACAAGAAAATTGGCAATTACATACTTTTTGCAAATGTTTATCTCGACTAACATAAGGAAGATATAGGAATAAGAGTTCCTAAGAATAGTTAGTACAAGAGTAGAGAAAATCGTGTGAGTGAAGCACACCAGATATTATTTTGGGAATAAATTAAGATTCGCTGGTGAAATGATTGCGATAGGAGCCTCAAGCCGGTGCGGGACTGGAAGGAACTTATCTCCCAGCATATTGGTAAGATTTCAGCTGAAGCTGTGTTGACATTAGAAGTCTGCTATGAAAGAGCAGTCGGATTCTTTTTTTCCCGAAGTGAAGTCATTACGCTCTCAGAATTGCGACTAGCGTTCTTGCCATCGATCGTACGGCACGAGGGCCCTAGGGGGTTAAAGGAACGGCGACTGTGTCTCTTCGGTGTTGCCACGTGCGATGGGCGTGACTAGGCCCGCGGTTACCCAAAAATTGTCAACCCTTCCTTTAGTACAACCATGTCTGAGTGTTGCCGGTGGAATAGTAAGTCTTACTTCAATTCCAGAAGCCCGGGTTCGATTCCCGGCAGGAGGGCGGGAATTTTTCTTTAGCCAGGATTATTCTCTATCCTCTCCGGATGTCTCGAATGCCAATGTGTGTGTCTGTGTGTGTGTGCGTGTGTTATGTACGTAAGTATGGAACAAATACATATACAGGATGTTTAAAGTGTCCGAATTGCAACAGGAGTTGAGATTGATCAAAACTAGAATAAATATTCTGATAAACATATGTGCGGAAACAAATATTTGTTGAGATGTGAGCCATTTTAGAAAAATGTGCAATGTATGCACATTTCCCACAGGTTTGCATACACCAATGTCTTTAAATGTCACCATAGCGAGAAACCAAGTGGACTGAGGTCCGGTGAACGAGGAGGCCATGCTACTGGACCTCCTCGACCAATCCGTCGTCCTTCAAATGTTTGGTTTAAGTATTGCCGAACGATGTGTAGCAAATTGGGTGGTGCCCCGTCATGCATAAACCGCATGCGTCATCTTTCCACAAGCACAACTCCTCCAAAAGCACGGGTAAGTCATCGCGCAAGAATCAATGATATGCTGCAGCTGTTAATTTGTTCGGTAAAATTTATGGTCCTAGGCGTCTGTCACCCGCAATTTCTGTCCACACATGGGGACTAAAACTATCGGACATTCTTTAAACACCCCGTATAGGTAAACCACACAAACGATTTTGATAATTCTTTCACCACTGAAAATTCCTATTCTGCTGACGGGCATGGTTATTAAAACGCCTTCTAATTTAAATTCATAAATTAGTTAAAGATTGAAATGAATGATCAAAGCCTTCATTGAGGATTCCATGGAGTAAAAGGTAATTTCTGTACTCTACATAAAATGCATGTAGAAACCAAAAACGATTAGTTGCAACACTTACGTTTTACTCCAAGCAATACATATTAGTAAGATGACCACGATGTAACAAAGAAACAGAAGGCAGCTTAAAAAACGACAATCGGTCTAATTTTTATAACGGTCTGCATTTTCTAAGTATAGAGGTTAACTTGGTGGCCGAGAGCCCGGAGTCCTCTTATTCACAATCTTTACCTCCATTTTCTTGTAATTGTAAGAATTTTTGTAATATGTAACAGCTATTAAATATATCTGGGACCCGGCATATTTTCAAAATTTTATCTACTGTAATTATCTAAAAAATTACTGGACTATTCTGTCCGATTGTTCCACCCCCAGAGGGTACCTATAGGCTCTGTAGCATTTCCAAAACTTCGAGGACTTTTGGGAGAAATTAACGAAGTTAGACATTGCACTGGTTTCAAATTCCTTTCCGTGAGTATCAAAGGACCTTATATTGTTATTAGAAATAACCGGGACTGTACGAAATTATAAGTAGTAAAGCGGAGGATTCAGCCTAAAGACCCAGATCAATACTAAAGGATAAGTAGGGGGAGCATTGTATTCCACCCAAAAATTCGATGTCGAGATTTCACCGGAAATGTATGTTTTGAGACCCCCTGAATAAAAAAAGCATTTTTAGAAAAAGGTCCGTGTGTGTGTGTGTGTGTGTGTGTGTGTGTGTGTGGTGTGTGAGTGTGTGGTGTGTGTGTGTGTGTGTGGTGTGTGTGGTGTGTGTGGTGTGTGTGTGTGTGTGTGGTGTGTGTGGTGTGTGTGTGTGTGTGGTGTGTGTGTGTGTGGTGTGTGTGTGGTGTGTGTGTGTGGTGTGTGTGGTGTGTGTGGTGTGTGTGTGTGGTGTGTGTGGTGTGTGTGTGTGTGTGTGGTGTGTGTGTGTGTGTGGTGTGTGGTGTGTGTGGTGTGTGTGGTGTGTGTGTGTGTGTGTGGTGTGTGTGTGTGTGTGTGTGTGGTGTGTGTGTGTGTGTGTGTGTGGTGTGTGTGTGTGTGCGCGCGCGCGTGCGCGCGTCAGTCTGTGTCTGTGGACACCTAACTCAAAAACGGAAAGTCGGTTAAACACCAAAGTTGGTATTTAAGTTTAATGTCTTTTAGGAACGCGACACAAAGATTTTGAAGAAAATACCTCCATCCTAAACTACCCTTTACATGGAAGATTTTTCGAAAATTTTAATTTTCTTGAAAATGGCTCTAACGATTTTGATTAATATGTCATATGTTTGAGATAGTTTTATAACAAATGACATGTATATCCTGAATTTTCTGGCTATAGCCCCTGTAGTCGTATTTACTCTGGATGACTTTTGCATAACTGGAAACCATTAGATATACAAAATTTTACCGTACAAAAAATATATATCTCGCTAAAGCACACAATTTTTTTTTTAGAGTGAACCATTTCGGAGATATTCCTTGTTATGTGTGTCAGTTTCGGAAAACTTAAAACTTTGATGAAACGGAACATTGTTGTTCATTTTTTATATATTAAGTGTGCAAAGAGAACGGAATCACAAAGCTTTAAAAGATTTGACTGTCGCACAAAGGTACTCTAATATTCCCCTTGCACCTACAAGGATATAAGGAATAAGATAATTTGTACAAATGTCTCTCTTAACACGATGAAGATGTAGGAAATAATGTAAGATTGTGAGAATGGTTAGTACAAGAGTAGAAAAAGTCATGTGAGTGCAACACATCAGATTGATATTTTTCAGTGTGATTCTACCTTTCTAACATTTCATTTACCGTGCAAATAATTATACATATATGTGTGTGTGTAATATATATTTTACAGGTTGTAAATGAATAACAGCATACGAATTTTACTGGTAATGGACGGTTCATAGACAATTTGAGATGGGAAACCTATGTTTTACGATTATAAATTACAAAATTGTGTCTTAAAGTAGTTTGGGGGTTATGCATCCCCCCTTAGGTTTCCTATCTCAAATTGATTGTCAATGAACCACCTATTACCAATAAAATACACGTGGTGTTATTCATTTACACCCAATGTACAGGTGGAATTGAAATAATCTGCCAGACTCTAACAGCGAATTTCTCATGTGAATAACAAGAAAGTCTAATACCAAAATGTTGAAAAGGCAACAAATTGTGGGTTCTTTTAAACTTAATTTACACAAAAACCGTTGAATGTTTTGAAATATGCCAAAGGAAAAAGTTGTTGCTTATTAAATTTTCTATGAATATAGCTATAAGTCAAGAACCTTCA
Source organism: Tenodera sinensis (assembly GCA_030765045.1). Lineage (NCBI taxonomy): Eukaryota > Metazoa > Arthropoda > Insecta > Mantodea > Mantidae > Tenodera > Tenodera sinensis. The sequence goes on from CM060963.1 coordinate 25,637,124, forward strand.
GTGAATAATAATTCAACAGGCAATGATAAATTTTTTGATAAAAGTATTTTTTCTAGAAAACGATATACTTTTCAACATTTTGGTATTAGACTTTCCTGTTAATCACAACATGAGAAATTTGCTGTTAAAGTCTGGCGGATCATTTCACTTCCACTCTGTGTGTGTGTGTGTGTGGGGGGGGGGGGGGGGCGCTAGTCAAAGTATGATCTGATTTACTCGTAAATACAAAAACGAATGGTGATACAGACACAGCCTATTTGTGTATGGAACAGGGACTATCAATAAACTCAGCTTCATGTTGGAAATATCTACTTCTGTAAACTGCGCTGCAACACGACGTGGGACTTACAAATAGTCTGCCCTCTCATTGCTGTACCTATAGGGAATACTTAATAAAATAATTTCTACAAACGTTTATCACAATTAGTATGAAGTAGATAGAATTAGCTTTTGTAAGCGTAGTTTGCTGAAGAATGGAAGTGAATGTTTCTGTGAAATTTGCCGATTGGTCCCCAAAAAGGCAGACTCTGATAATGCCAGGTCGCGTGCCTTCATATGCAGACAAAGGGCGGAGTGGAACGTGTTTTGTCAATAAGGCTGCCTCCGCCCTTTGCACGAGGCATCTTCAAATACGTGGGCACCAAGCGCGTTGGTTTATTTATGTTCTCAACATGACCGACCAAGTCCTCGCGTTCATCACTCTCTCCCTCTCTCTGGTATTTTTTATACATTCTTTAGCTTTTATTTTTAGCCGCGCTACCTTCTAAGGTAAAGCGATCATCTCTGAGCCACTAACACCCAGAGATGAAAACGTGCAGTGTTGCCAACGGTCTGCTCGTAATCAAGCATGACAGGCAACTTATTCTTTTATACACTTGAGAACACAAAAAGTGGCCCAAGTGTTTTTTCCCCGTGAGGTTTTCACAGTTAACTAATCAACTCTATTTCACCCAGCCTCCATTGTCTAAGGGTAACGTGCTAGCCTCTGGATCCCGATGTCGCAGGTTCAAACCCACCAGAGTACAATAGAACATTTAAGGTTAAAATCCTTTGAATGGCTTCCTTCTGAAGGGAAGTGTTGCAGATTTGTGGCACGTAAAATAACCTCAAACCTGATAAAGACCTCTGTGATTAGAATTAACTGATACTTCATGCCCAACATAGAATGCAACACTTAGAAACATTGCAGTTAAAGAATGTCTCAATAAAGATTCAATTTGTAAGACCTGAAGCCTTCGCGGATGGCTTCATGGCTTCGTGTTAAATTTAAAAATCCATGGCCATCAGGAACTGAATAAACAAATGACCATCTCAAACTCATGGCTTTATCAGGAACTGCATAAGAAGTAAATGACCATCCCAAAATAATGGCCTTCTTCAAGAAACATTACGTGTAAACGTAGGGCTTGCATGGCCTTCTGGAGCTGAATTATAAAAATAAATTACCATCTCAATATCCATGGCCTTCCTCAACAACTGAATGAACCATCTGGGTGGATGTATTCCGTGTGGTCTGTTATCCCCCTCTGACTGGTATCCAAGCTTGACTCAGTAGAAGTCCCCAATCTCTACTGTAGTTCTCTGTATGTAACTTAATTTGAATGGCCTATTTTATATCCCTGCCATAATAATTTTCTTTACGTTCTAGAACTGAGATGTCAATAAAATTAGTCAATATTTCCTGAAGAAGGTAAGATTTTGTGGTGGCCGTTTATTTCTTATTCATTTCCGGATGAAGGCCACGAGTTTGAGATGGCCATTTATTTATTCAGTGATGGCCATGGAGTTTCGTATGGCCCAAAGCTCGATATTTTTAAATTTAACATAGCTGGTCATCCGTGATCAATTTAGTATTCACCAAGCTCTTCCGAGTGAGTTGGTAACATGCGAGTTTGATTCACGGTGACCGCCCGTAGTAATACTAATAGTAATAGTAATAATAATAATGATAATAATGATGATAATAATAATGATGATAATAATAATGATAATAATAATGATAATAATAATGATAATAATAATGATAATAATAATAATAATGATAATAATGATAATAATGATAATAATGATAATAATAATAATAATAATAATAATAATAATAATAATAATAATAATAATAATAATAATAATAATAATAATAATAATAATAATAATAATAATAATAATAATAATAATAATAATAATAATAATAATAATAATAATAATAATAATAATAATAATAATAATAATAATAATAATAATAATTATAATAATGATGATGATAATAATAATAAAAGTGTTTTTGGGGGGTTAGGGAATCTTGCAACAGGGAAATGTGGATTTATAAAAACACACAAGTTCTGTGAAATAAATATTTTTCTTAGAGTTAGAGATATTCCAAATATTCCTTGTTGCAAAGTTACACTTTTACAATTAGAGCTTCTATTTTAACGTACGGAAGTAGAACTCGCCGACTCGCCTCGGGGACAGGCGACCATAGCGCCACCACTACGCCAAAAACGACAGTAACAGAAAACAAATTCTAACACAGTCGCTCTTTTCTGACACTTCCCACCTGGAAAGACTGGATTAAATGATGGATGGACGAGAAGATGCGGAAACCAAAGCAACCAACCCGGCATTCGCCTAGTGACCAAAGAAAACCACGAAAAAGTTTTGGTCAAATTATTCAGTCACAGGGGATCGCACCCCAGGACCTCTCAACCCTTACCACTTGAACCTCCCGGTTCGGTACACTTTTACAATAAGGTTTATTACTTTCTTTTGGCGGGAGAGCGAAAGGATTAAGTCACGAATGTGCACTCACTCCTATGTGCGCTATTTCGCTTGCAGAAAATCTGCACTGTTTCTACTGTATTATAAAATTATGTTACCTTATGTTGGGTCCAAAGAATGTGTCCAGCGTTGACTTTATTCATTTAATAGTACCATTTGTTTACGTGGAGCCTTTCAGCTTGAAGTCTTTGAGCGCTGCATTTCATCTCATCTCTGCACAAGTAGGGCACCGACATAATTAAAAACGGTTCTGTAAGACTGTTTACATGAATATTTCAGCTTTCATTTACTCACTTCGCCCATCTCCATAGCAACACAGTGACGTTTAATTAAGTCAAATTCTTGTAGAGGGCGATGCAGTTATGTCGACACGCATGTCGTTACAGTTCTTTCTTGTTTCCCTTTCCTCTTTAACAAAGCGTGGTCTCTTTGTCTCTAGAAGATTTATCCCTAAACTTTGTTTACTGCGCCGCTGCGCTGCTCTCCTGTTTGCGTTTTCGAGTTACTATATTGCAACGAATTTAAACTGCAGCCACTGACGTTTCAGAATATAAACATAAAACGTGTTAAAAGACACTCAAATCAAACACACGACTTATTCTGCTCTTTATAGTTTCATATTGATTGCACAAAATATTTATATAAATGACTTTCTCTTCTACGTATGTAAGCAGGTAATATAAGACATTGCAATCCATCCCAAAGTTCTATCTCCAGATTTCACTGCAACTATATGTTTTCAACACTCTAAACGTAATATATATATAAAATATCGTCTTTACGAAATCAGTCCGGTTTATTTGACGAAAACTAGTAGTAACAATAATGTCCCCTGGCTGCGTTACGAGCACTGTGTAGGTTAGGTTGGTGGTGGGATTGCAGTATTAAGACAAATGAACAGAACAATGGTCTAACCACTCGGCTACACATGGGAGTGAAAACTGCACAATGAAATATAGGAAAAAAATTGAAGCAACAGATATGAATTTCTTGAGAACAGTAACTAGATATACCCTTCTAGACAAAGAAATAAAGAAATTTTAAAACAATCAGGGACGGATGGACGGACGGATGGACGGATGGACGGATGGACGGACGGATGGATGGACGGATGGACGGACGGATGGACGGACGGACGGATGGACGGATGGACGGATGAATAGATAGACACATACACTAGATATACACAGGGTAGAAGGGAAGTTATCAAATTACTTCTAATATGTGCTTTATAGAGGCATTACAAACAAAATAGTTGAATGGCATTTTGTTCTTTGATCAGCCGATTTCGAAAAAATAAATGGTTCTTGATCCAAATTGGATGTATAATTCCATAAGAATGAAGAAATACGTGAAGGAATACTCTGAGTAGGCCTTTCAGACACCAAGCAAGCTTGTTTTCGACAAAACCAAATTATTTCCGGAGGAAATTGTCAGAGACAAAAACGTGAGATACAAAATGTGTTACAAATACCGAGATCTGCCGCTGGCTTAAATTAATGTAATGACTTCTCTCTGACAATGTCACAGGCGGCGAGAATTCGTGCTAGTAGATTCTGTTTGGTTTCTACTGGTGTCACATACACAAGACTTTTCACATGACCCCATAAGAAAAAATCAAGTGGAGTCAGATCAGGTGAACTAGCTGGCCATGTAGCTGGACCTCCTCTTCCTAACCATCTTTCAAGGAACGTCCGGTTAAGGTGTCCTCGAGCATAATGTGAAAAGTGAGCTGGGGTTCCATCGTGTTGAAACCGCGTACGTCGACGTAATGCAAGCGGGATATGTTCGGGAAGTTTGTTTCTCAAAAGTACTGCTCCAGTTAATCGGGATGGAAGAAGAAATGGGCCTATTACATCATCATTGACTATACAGACCCATACATTCACTGCATAACGGTTTTGATAGCCCTTTACAACTGTAGTGCGGGGATTCACATCGACCCAAACGTGGTTCTACATAACGGGAGGGTAATCAGGTAAACAAAAGAAACAAAAATAAGACGGCATTCAGTAATATACCCATTAAATCTTATTTATGGGATGCTCTTAATGAATCCATCCGAGATCACGAGTTTTATCAGATAAACTTTTAATATTTGTGTGATCAGTGATTACTTCTGGTGAAACCAATACGTTAATACCATGGCGTACTAACTTTGATTATTATTACTATTATTACTATTATTATTATTATTATTATTATTATTATTATTATTATTATTATTATTATTATTATTATTACTATTACTATTATTACTATTATTATAATAGGAGGAGGAAGAAGAAAAGAAGAAGAAGAAGAAGATACAATTGTGCCACCTGCGTATAAGAACAAAGACCCTTTTCTAAATTACATTGCTAATACAAGTTATACTGACACTATCCCCATTATTTCCACATCACATTAGGTACATAGTTTCAGTTGCAAGCTGCACATATTCATGTCTGGAATTTACCAATGATCGCATGTAGAAAATGCAGCTTTGCATGTCTTCCGGTCATTAGTCACGTTCCTGGGGAACCGCACTTTCCCAGGCGGGCACGTTGCTTCTGTTGCACTTACATAGTTAATAACTCAATTTTCTGAAACCTCACCTGCAAACCTGTGTGTTGTTTTGTTTGATTGGAAGTATCCTGCCTATACGTTCTCACCTATTATTTTCCTGGCACAAAACCCATAATTACTTGCGATCAACATGTGGAAAAATTTCAACACCAGAACGATGTTCACAGCTCGTCTATATTTCAGAAAGGGACGTGTGAAAGACTAAAAGACATACTACTGATTTTTTTAAGTATGATTTCTCTTGAATGAAGCAATGGCAGTGCATCGCTCCCACAAGAAACCATTCATGCAGGCATGGGTGAAACAATTAAGGGATAGTTTTCAAGATTTTATGTTTTGTTTCTCTTTTTCTCCAGTAATAATCATTCCCAAATATTACATCGTCTCTCCATACACAGGCTGTTCGTAAACTAAGTATGTAAGGGCGAAGGAGACGGGGTGTTATGTGAGAAGTGAAATGGAACAGTGACGGGTTCCGCATTAGCACCTTGGGTAGTGTAAATTAATACTCGAAGTACATGTGATAACTGCGAATAAATGATAACTGCGAGCATACTTGTAACTATACCACGAAACGCCACCATACTATAAAGTGCCCTTATTATTTTCCTCCTTGTTGGATGCCATTTAGTGAGTAAACAGAGCATCTATTATTTATGAAAATGTCCACACTGTGAGATTTTACTAATTAATTCAAGCCACTCTAGCCTTGTTTGTCTCGGTCAACACACAACTATTCCCTTCCTTTCTCATGTCAATGAGCAGCCGTCTGTCAAGATGGTTGCACGCGAAATTTCTTTTTTCCTGTCATAATCAAATACTTCCTTTAGGAATGGCATTTCTGGATATTGAGCACAAATTTGAACCACTGAAGAAAGAATAAGGGGAGTAGGAGGAATGAGAGAGATAATTATAGCGTGCGTGCAGGGGTGCACATCCCTCCTAAAAGCTCTAGAGCATCCCCAAAAATAACCATCCTCCCCACAATTTTTACTGAGAGCCCAATTTCAACCATTTAGTTTCTTTTATATGCCACTGAAAGCTTTGCAAAGAGGCTCTCTTAATGGATACTATTGGACTGGCCCTACAGCTGAGTTGGCAGAGTACCTGCCTGTTGTGCGGATGTTACCGGTTCTGGATGGGAAGTTTTCTTAGCGAAGATTGTTCCCTGTGTTACCCAGAATCTGAAATACGAATGAGAGCGTGATCTAACGTATAAAACCCAAAGAACATCCACTGCTAGAGGCAATTGTTCCAAAGGTAAAAGGCCAATGATATGATCATTGAAGAAACAATAAAACAACAGAGGTTGTATTGCAGCTATTCCGATACTCATAAGTACGTAATAAAAGCTTTAAAAAAATCACAGGAGGATTAAAATTAATAACTTTCTTTTGCCGGAATTGTTTTGCTACATAATTCGCTCTCTCTGTATTTACTAAACTGGTTCCCCAGTTGGTGGGCAGGAGTGAAAGCAAAACTAGAGGAAATAGTGATGGAAGAAATATGGGGAAAAGGGGAAGGGAACGAAGAAGTTTTCAACAAAAAATCTCTCACGTGATATAGAAAAATAGAATGGGAGTTAGGCAGGGAGAAATATGTAGACCAATGCCAAAAAAGGAGAAAGAGAGGAAATGGCCTGGATGAGAACAGGTAACATATATCTGAAGGGTCTAAGAGGAGCAGAAAAGGGATATGTAAACAGAAAAAAAATAAGAGACAGAAAATGGGATAACATTAGTGGCAAAAATGCTGACAGGAAATAAGGAAAAGAAAAATAAAAGTATCGGAGATTTGCGAAGAAAGACAAAAGAAGATGGAATATAAAAGTAAAAAGAAAGGGGGAAGAATAAAGAGAAGAGGGGGAGCTAGGAGTTTAGGAGCAGACCTCTAGAGGACCCCGGAAGGCCTGGAAAATAAATATGTAAAGTGTGTCAAGTATGTGTATGAAAGACTCGGATTCGATTCCGGTACCGGCGTGGGGATTTTCTTCCACTGGGAGACCTGGTCCAGGGCGCACTCAGCCTCGTTAGGATCTGAGGGGCCAATTGAGGAGTAGTGGCCCCTGGTTGCGAAAACCGCGTAACCGGCCGGGAGGGACCGACCTGCTGATCACGTCCCACCTCCAGTGTTGCACCCCACTCATGTCACCTGTGGTGGAAAGCAGTGGGGAACACAGGTTGGGCGGTAGGCGTTGGCCCGTAAAGGGCTGTTGCGCCTCGAAGGTAGTTCTATGTAGTAAAAGAAGAACAATAAGAAGACAAAGACTACGTCCTAAGCAAAGGAGCGAAGTAAGGAAGTAGGTAAATGTTGGGCTATACCTAAGTTATTGACCACATTGTGTAAATTTGTATTCTATTAGGAAACTAGCCAGAGGACCATTTTGCCTCCCTCCTGTCCCGGATGCTTCTGTCTGGAGAAGAGACGTCCTCTTCCAATCGATTGTGTCAGTCGCGTGGGAAGTGGGGCAGGTGAGAAACTTTTGACAAGTGGGTTAGTTCAACAGTTTTGACATCGCTAAATAAAAAATGAAAGCTCCGGACTCCTCTTCTGCTTCTCTCGATCGATCCCAAGACCTCATTTCTCCAGAAGGAGGTCAGGTAATCCCAGACGCTGCTGTTTACCAGAAGATCTTCCTCCATAAATTTTATTCACATGTTCCAAGTTCTCACAAAGAGAACATGTTTTGTCCAACTGAGCTCCAATATCTATTAAACGCTTTACGTTCGAATTGCATACTATTTCTTTTACTGTCAAGTATGCTTACTCTAGCGTCTACATGGAAGCCCTCACATCGATAAGGACTACCATTAAGCAAATAGGGCAACGCTGAACTTGCAATACTAGGTTATCTACTAAATTCTGGGCTCGGATATGTTAGACCAAGTACACTTACATTTTTCTCTTTAACAAATTTAAACAAATCCAGCAGTACTTTAAGCTAAGTTCAGAGTTATACCTCTGTGCTTAACTCTTTTTTGCTTTCTCTACTGGTAAGTAGGGGAAATATTGTATTCCACCCAAAAATTCGATGTCGAGATTTCACCGGAAATATATGTTTTGAGGCCCCCTGAATCCAAAGAAAGCATATTAAGAAAAAGGTCCGCGTGTGTGTCTGTGTGTCAGTCTGTCAGTCTGTGGACAGCATAACTCAAAAACGAAAAGTCGGTTACAAACCAAAGTTGGTATTTAAGTTTAATGTCTTTTAAGGATGTGACACGAAGATTTTTAAGAAAATAGCCCCACCCTAAACTACCCTTTACATGGAAAATTTTTCAAAAATTTTGATTTTCTTGAAAATGGCTCTAACGATTTTGATTAAAATGTCATATGTTTGAGATATTTTGTTGACAAATGAAATATATATCTTGAATTTTCTGATTATAGCCCCTGTAGTTGTAGTTACTCTGGACGACTTTTGCATAACTGGTAAACCGTTAGAGATAGACCAAATCATACTATACAAAAAATGTAGATCTTCCTAAAATACACAATTTATGTCCAAATAAATTTTCCTGTAGGGTGAACCATTTCGGAGATATTCCTTGTTATGTGTGTGAGTTTCGGAAAACTTAGAACTTTCGTGAAAAGGATCATCGTTGTTCATTTTTTTATATGTTAAGTGGGCAAAGGCAACAGAATCCCAAAGCTTTAAAACATTTGACTATCGCACAAAGCCTACTGTATTCTAATATTCCCCTTGTACCTACAAGGAAATAAGCAATAAGATAAGTTATACAAATGTTTATCTTAACACGAAGATATAGGAATAAGAGTTTGTAAGAATGGTTAGTACAAGAGTAGAGAAAGTCATGTGAGTGCAACACATCAGATTTTTCAATATACGTATAGGCACTATACCAAGAATTAACATAAGGAAAATGGCAGACTAAAAGTACGACTTAGGTTGAAGCTCTTAGATGGTCAAAATCGAGGTGGCATATAAATTAGAAAACCGTTTCCTCTCTAAAAGATGTTTCTGCAATACTTTATACGTAAGCTAGTCATTGCGAACACATATTTGTTAGTGTAAACTAAATTTACTATTAATTTATCAATTACCATGGCAACAAGGCTAAAACGGGTCTTTAATACTTGTAGTATCAGTAGAAAATTACGTCACACTCAACAGCATAGTATAACTGTTAACATTTTTATCAAAGCACCACTTTCAGAAAACATTGTAAGCTTCAACATATCTTTGTTTCGACTTCACCGGTAAAAGTGATGCACATGCTAGATCCGCAGCTTCTTCAATAGCAATATCGCTCATTTTTATACAATTTTACTGCTTAATAATAACTATCAAAATTCGAAAGATTCAATTGGGCTACATAAATAAATAACTTAGAAACCAAAACATGTGCTACTACATGTAAAGACCCTATTGCGAAATTCGTTGACAAAAGAGTGGATAAGAAGGCTTTGCCCATACAATTTAGATGTAGTTTTTCGTTTGTTCACATTGAGAATTCATTTTTCTCAATGTTAAAATATGGAAAAGCAATTTTGATTTAGTGTTGCTTTTTACGGGTTTTTCACGTATTGTAATAAGTAATTGACTAACCATGAACTATAAAAATATAAATATAAGAAAATGTTTGTTTTTAGTGTGTTTTTAAAGAGTAAGAAGCAAAATCCATGCGACTGCAGTCATATGTAACCTCGTCAACATCCAAGTGTGTCATAACACCGATTATTTTATTGGGCCCTGCCCGTTCTTTACCACAGACACATTTAACTGCAGCTACTAAGATTCGAACCCACGACGTTTGGATTTAAATGGATGGCCAGTCCATTGCTTATCCCTCTAATGATCACGGCTATTCGATTTCCTTCGGTTGAGGTACCTACGAAAGAGATATAGAAAAGTGGTTTAGGAATTAGAGGAAGAACGGCATATGAAGCAATATAACCCGGGCATTAAAGGGTTAAAAACAAAAGAAATACACACAATAACAAATATGGAATAGTTTAAGAACTAACAACAGCTAATTAATACAGGGAGGTTATTCAAGTTATCGGCCGTAGAAGCGCGGCCGCGCGTTGGGGGATTGAAGCGGCAGCGACGGGGAAAAGAGAGACAGGATTCCCGCGCATAAAATGAACAGATGTTTATTGCATGTGCTTTCGTAAATCAAACACAAAGTATATGTAACTAAACCGCCACTGCAACACAATGCATGTTTGCGTGTTAAAGTGTGACACAGTCCACAGTCCCTTCTTTCCCAAACTTTATCTCTGCGTTAGACTAAATTACAAATGACGTCATCGTACGCAGGAGCGTAAGCAAGGCTACCACAGAGCGAGTACAATTCAGTCCAAACCGCAAACAGTAGACAGTTGGTAATTTCGGTGCAGCTGTCATTGTTAAGGGCCGTTTTCGTTAAAAAGGAGTGGTGCATTTACTGACTCCCATATAGCGAGTAAACAGAACAAAAGCGGAGCGATATCGACGTAATCTGTTCCAGAACACAGCAGGGCACATCCGAATAGATTAGTGGACTACATGACTCAATGTTGTACAGCGCAAATTTCAGGTCTTTCTGAATAGCCTAGCCGTAATAAACCGTCAAAAACTCACTCAAGAGCTGCCGGAAAATTATTTTTGATAAGAGGATCCTGTAATTACTGTAATGCATGCTGGAAAACTCTCAACTTTGAAGTTTTTCATCGTACGCTTCTTTCCATTGACGAGTGGTCCATTCGTTCCCGAGTCTGTGAAGCTTTTCCACGAAACTTAATACATTTCACAGCAGAGAGATGCTGTATTGACGTACAGCTCGGTCTCAAACTTTTCCTTTGTATCTCCACACAACAATAGGGCATCCTCATACGCCAATAACAAGAATTAGAAACAGATTTTGCCCTCTGCAAGTACAGAAGCTAAAATAGTCATTGGAAGCTAGTATTTGTAACATATGAGGCATTTAAAATTCTCAAATCATTCAAACGACTTTTCCACACCTATGTAACTTTAATTTTAATAATCTTCTCCTCTAATTTTATGCTTTGATCAGGTTCACTGCACTGTGCTTTAGATGCGCAACAGCTTAACTAATTTGACGCAATAGAGCTGCCATTCAAATGTCAAAAATTGCGCACTCTCGCTTCGGTGACATATCTAGTGCTCAAATAGATGAAATAATTCGCAGAGAAAAACTTGAGAACACAAAATCTAACAGGAAATATGTTTGGAATCAACTTGTTTTCAATCAAATTATAAATTAACAGCAGATATTTCAACCTCTGACATTGCCAAAATCTTAACAAATTGAAGCAACAATATGAAGATCCTGTAGGCCGTGCCAATGGACGCTGATGTACATGTTTCTTCTAAGAAGCTTGCAACTACAATACAGTATTTAAATAACACTTCATAGGCTATGTCATCCTTTAACTCGTGAAATAGTCTTAATATGTACAATTTGTGATAGTCAAATTCTCTACATAAATCTACAATCACTCGCATCATTACTTATGAAAGAAAATGTCTATGAATCTGCCCAAATGTGTTATTATTTACATGTATATTACGTTACAAAGAATGAATAGAAATCTATTTTACGTTTTGCTAGTTACCTCTTGAGAACGAGATAATAAAACATAAATACACTTTTACCTTCTCTACTGTCGAGATTTCACCGGAAAAATGTTTTGAGACCCCCTGAATCCAAAAAGCCTTTTTTAGAAAAAGGTTCGTGTGTGTGTGTGTGTGTGTGTGTGTGTGTGTGTGTGTGTGTGTGTGTGTGTGTGTGTGTGTGTGTGTGGACAGCATAAACCAATAACGAAAAATCAGTTAAAAACCAAAGTTGGTATTTAAGCTTGATGTCTTTCAAGGATGCGACATGAAGATTTTGAAGAAAAGAGCCAAACCCTAAACTACCCTTTACATGGCAAAATTTTCGAAATCTGTGATTTTCTTTAAAATGGCTTTAACGACTTTGATTAAAATGCCATATGTTTAAAATATTTGTATGACAAATGAAATGTATATTTTGAATTTTCTGGCATTAGCCTATGTACTCCTATTTACTCTATTTAGTTTTAAATAACTCGTAAACCGTAGGAGATAGACAAAGTCTTACTGCACAAAAATGTAGATCTTGCTAAAACACACACTTTATGTCCAAATAAATGTTTCTGTTGAGTGAACCATTTCGAAGATATTCCTTGTTATTTGTGTCAGTTTCAGAAATCTTAAAACTTTCGTGAAATGGAACATCGTTGTTCATTTTTTATATGTTAAACGTGCAAAGAGAACAACATCTCACAGCCTACTGTATTCTAAGTTTTCCCCTTGTACCTACAATGAAAGAAGCGATAACACGAAGATATAGGTATAGATATAGGTATAAGAGTTTTTAAGAGTGGTTAGTAAAAGAGTAGAGAAAGTTATGTGAGTGCAACACATCAGATTTTTATTTATGTTGTTTACTTTATGCATTCTATAGTTTCTTAAGATTTTTAATGAACTCTTTGTTTAAGTTCTATAAGTATTATTTTAAGTGTCTCCAAAGAAACAAGGCTATTGGGCAAGTGCAACCTAAATCTAAAGTGTTTACAGGGATAAATGTCAAATCACGGGAAACGCCGGGTATTTTAGCTAATTAGCAATGTATAACATACTTTTCGGACTTGTTCAAACACGGCTACAAACCCGGAAAACATATCATATTTTATTTATATCATGAAATAAAAATGCGAACATTAATCGGAAGAAAACCATTAATAATCATAATTATCTGCTTCGCAAGATTATGTAAAACCTTGCCCAACCGCATTAAAGTGAGAAGTGAAAAACAATTAATGGAGGCACACTTTAACAGAGGAAGACATTAAAGTGGTTTCTGTAATTTTATTCCGCTCTATAAAAGGGTACTTGAAGTTCTGGTGGAACTTCTAGATGAAGTTTATACATATGACGGCTCAGAAATGAGACTGGAATAGTATATCAGCTCCTGGATTTACGGCTTCACTACAGACAGCAGTGTAATGGGGGTTGCCTGCAAGCAAGGCGTACAACGTCTAACCTGATTGAGACGCCAGTTAAGAGGTTGATATATGAGCAAAGTTTCTCATAGTTGATAGCTTCAGGTGAATTATGGTAACCCTCTCTTCACTGAGCTTGTTCCCTGCTATTTTAGACCCAAATTACAAAATTCGAGAGCGTCATATTTCAGCCCCACTTCTTTACCTTTTAAAACGATCACCGTTCGTGAAAAATAAAACTACGGCAACTATTATAAGATCGCGTGTTTCACTCTGCCATTGATCTATCATTTCCTAGAATTAGAATGACATTTGTTGCGCTATCATTTCACTCCCTCTGCTAACACGAGAACTGAGATCTAAATTATATTTTAAAAACTATATGTTTGACTTCATATGTTTCTGCCAAAGTACAACTGTCGCTGTCCCTGGCATTGTCTTTGTGATTATGATTATGATGATTATGACTATTATTATTACTACTATTATTACTATTATTACTACTATTACTACTATTACTACTATTACTATTATTACTATTATTACTATTATTACTATTATTATTATCATCATCATCATTATTATCATCATCATCATTATTATTATTTTTATTATCATTATTATTTTGAGATATATAAAAAGTAGATATCTTTGAAACGCCACAGCATTTCATGGTCTTCATGTAATTATTGTTAAATCCATTATTGCTTTTTATCTCGAATATTATGTATATCTTTCACTTCCAATTATCATTTTGGGCTTGAAGCAACAGTTTGATATTAACAATCTATTGATGTTATACCATTTTCTTCTTCTTAAACTTCCTTGCTCTACCACTATTGCGGTGTCAGGGGATCACCTCGGGTCCATATTCCCAGCTTCACATTTTCCTTTTGAATCCGACTATACTTAAGGTGGGGAATGAGCCCAACGCTTAAGGTCCCTGTTTTATCCGCAGGGTACTCGGATAGATTGTCAGCTATTGAGGCAGGGTTTGGGCATTTCCTCCCAACCTTGAAAGGTTTTGGTTTACCCACCAGTACTTACTCGGGAGGTGTTTGCAGTGGTTTCTCACTGAGCGATGGAGTCGCCACTTCCCTACGCCGTATTGATATTATATCATGGTTTTTATGTTACCACTTTTTTGTGGAATGAACCATTTCGGAGATAATCCTTGTTATTTGTCTGAACTGTCTGAATAGTTATACTTTTCTCAAATGGGCAGTCGTTATTTATTTTTTATCTCTTGGGTACGCAAGGAGGACGGGATTTCAACTACAGATGCGCAACAGCTTTGACGCAACAGAGCTACTAGGTTTAAATACAAACATGGCTGATTCTCGCTTCACTGAAGCATCTAATGCTGAAAAAGATTAAATAATTCGATGAGGGAAACCTCAGAACAGAGAATATAGCTGAAAATATGTTTGGAATCAGTTTGACGAATTTTGTATTGAGCGAAGTAATAAACGTATAGCAGATACTACTGACATTGTCAACATCTTAAAACATTGGAGCATCAATTTTAATAATACTTTAGACCGCACCAATGCACGCTGATGCATGTATGCCTGCTTCGTTTTCTTTTAAGGGATTACTAATTACAATACAGCATTTAAATAAGATTTCATAGGATATATCATCCTGTGCTTTGTGGAATAATACCATAATAACAAATGTAACTCATGATAGTGAAATTCTCTCGTCACTTCGTGATTCGAGAATTTAGACATAATTTGACAATCTCGATTAACATAAGATAGGGGAATACACGTTTGTAAGAATAGTTTGCACAAGAGTAAAGAAAGTCACGTGACTGTTTTTATTCAACAGGCCTCACAATATGATTTCTGATGGAATCTTGATCTTCAGATCTAGGATCTACTGCAATGCTCCCCTGCCCTTAGGTAGGTAGTACAGGAAATGAAAGCTAATAAAGATAACGATATTCATTGTGCATACTGTCAGAGAGGCGTTTCTGTTTTATTATCCGCTTATCCTTGGTGCACATCTTTTCATTGGTTATCCTCTACGTTCCTGTGTTTACAGAGCTAGAGAGAGATGTCTGCCACACTTCTCAGCAGTTCTGTTTCCCTCGGGACATTAATTGGCTAGCTGGGTATGAGTACGTCAGTCACAGATAGGCAGGCTCCCTTCACAAAGTGATTGAAACGTTTGTGGAACCCAATTCCACCATTCCAATCATGACAAGAGTCCATTGTTCTGATAAAACAATAGTCTAGCTCTCGGGGTCCATAAAGAATCCAGTTCGCATATGCCATGACGTCATTCACGGTTTGTAACATTGTTTGCTTTGAACAGCATATGTTACCCTGCTTCTACCTACCACAACGTGCAGTAATAGCAACGTAGTAATGATAGTGATAGTAGTAGTGGTAGTAGTAGTAGTAGTAGTAGTAGTAGTAGTAGTAGTAGTAGTAGTAGTAGTAGTAGTAGTAGTAGTAGTAGTAGTAGTAGTAGTAGTAGTAGTAGTGATAATAGTAGTAGTAGTAGTAGTAGTAGTAGTAGCAGCAGTAGCAGTAGCAGTAGCAGTAGCAGTAGCAGTAGTAGTAGTAGTAGTAGTAGTAGTAGTAGTAGTAGTAGTAGTAGTAGTAGTAGTAGTAGTAGTAGTAGTAGTAGTAGCAGCAGTAGCAGTAGCAGTAGCAGTAGCAGTAGCAGTAGCAGTAGCAGTAGCAGTAGCAGTAGCAGTAGCAGTAGCAGTAGCAGTAGCAGTAGCAGTAGCAGTAGCAGTAGCAGTAGCAGTAGCAGTAGCAGTAGCAGTAGCAGTAGCAGTAGCAGTAGCAGTAGCAGTAGCAGTAGCAGTAGCAGTAGCAGTAGCAGTAGCAGTAGCAGTAGCAGTAGCAGTAGCAGTAGCAGTAGCAGTAGCAGTAGCAGTAGTAGTAGTAGTAGTAGTAGTAGTAGTAGTAGCAGCAGTAGTAGTAGTAGTAGTAGTAGTAGTAGTAGCAGCAGCAGCAGTAGCAGTAGTAGTAGTAGTAGTAGTAGTAGTAGTAGTAGTAGTAGTAGTAGTAGTAGTAGTAGTAGTAGTAGTAGTAGTAGTAGTAGTAGTAGTAGTAGTAGTAGTAGTAGTAGTAGTAGTAGTAGCAGTAGAAGTAGTAGCAGTAATAGTAGTAGTAGTAGTAGTAGTAGTAGTAGTAGTAGTAGTAGTAGTAGTAGTAGTAGCAGTAATAGTAGTAGTAGTAGTAGTAGTAGTAGTAGCAGTAGAAGTAGTAGCACTAGTAGTAGCAGTAGAAGTAGTAGTAGTAGTAGTAGTAGTAGCAGTAATAGTAGTAGTAGTAGTAGTAGTAGTAGCAGTAGAAGTAGTAGCACTAGTAGTAGCAGTAGAAGTAGTAGCAGTAATAGTAGTAGTAGTAGTAGCAGTAGTAGTAGTAGCAGTAATAGTAGTAGTAGTAGTAGTAGTAGTAGTAGTAGCAGTAGAAGTAGTAGCACTAGTAGTAGCAGTAGAAGTAGAAGAGTGTAGCACCTTGAACCACTTATTAAATTTTCGTTATAACCTTGGTTCAATTACCATATTTTGCCTTTTTTCTTAGGTTATAATGAAATTTTATGTTCGACCATACCCAAATTTAATAAGTCTGATAGCGATCCTTTAATGTACCTCCTTAAGTTCAAATTTTCATTAAAGGATTGGTCTTCATCCAATCGAAGAATTTAATTTCCATTAAAGGATAAATATTCCACCAATCAGAGAATTCTCATACAGCAATGGCAAAGCGCAATATCGATTAATTCTCAAAACGCAGCTAGCACGAGTTTAGAAACGCTAAAATGACGGCCAAACACAAAACACACAAATTAACAAAACAGCATCAACTTCCAAGAATATTGCAAGTTAAGCACAGTTCCGCAAATTAATTTCACTAATTTTACAATAGATAACTTATACATGAAATAATGTTTCGTCTGAAAACCAATATATTTAATTTTTCAATGTTAGCATTTCAATGTTATCTTTTTATCATGCAGCTGTGATGTGCTGCAAACAAATTGGTCGTTTAGCGCCTGGAATTAATTGCCTTAAGGACGTCTTTCAAAGCACGTGTGCCTACAGGTTCCCTTTTGTTTCTATATCTGCTACGATGCACATTTGTCTATTATTCTAGCAGTGAAAACGCACCCAAAAAAAGGGTGTGTGCGTTATATAAATATGGCGCATGCGTGCTAGGTTGTAATATAATGAAAACGTTCTACTCTCATTTTACTCTCGAAATAACGTGGAATCAATTAATATCCATTCACAAAATAATCCTTGTAAGCTACTTAAAATATAATTCACAAAGAAATGAAGTGAGAAAAAAAATACTTTTGAGAAGAAAAAACAGCTTTTTGCTTTTACGCACAACCTGGCGACTCACACAGGTACTGTACCACGATATAAATCAACACGTGCTCTTGGGAGGGCTCGCTAGATGGCAGCATCTCTGAGATAAAGAAACTGGTGCAACAATCTCCCATACAGTAGTAGTGGTAGTAATCCTACAGTTCTCCCATATATTGGTTGTGGAAAAAATCTCTGTCGTTTAAACCATGTGGGAGAAAGCTCAGATGTGTTGCATTCGCATGACCTTTTCTACTCACTCTTTTACAGAAACTATAAACTCTCAACATTTCGTTGCAGATTTCATAAGGATGGAGTAGGCTAAAAGAAAAGCCCTGGTGCAACTGACTAAAATATTTAACGCCTGTCTGCAGCAAGGCTATTTCCCCTCTACCTGGAAACGAGCCAAAGTAATTATGCTCCCAAAGCAAGGGAAAAGCACCAGGCAACCGCAAAACTACCGCCCCATTAGTCTCTTGTCTACTATTGGTAAATTGCTCGAAAAACTTATACTTTTTCGACTTCAAAAACAAGTTTCGGAATCTCATGAACTTTCAAATTCACAGTTTGGTTTTCGAAAAGGACATTCTACTGATTTACAGCTTCTCAGACTAACTGATGACGTAACAGAGCAATTTAACAATGAGGCTTCAACGTTGGCGCTATTTCTGGACGTAGAAGCCGCATTCGACCGGTGCTGGCACAATGGTCTTATTTACAAACTGCTCCACAATTTCCCGGCTCTTCAAAATTATCTATATTTGCTGCACAATTTTTTAGAAAAACGGAAGTTTTACATCCTAGTGGGCCGCTCCTCCTCACGGGAGAGAGTGATGTGGGCTGGCGTCCCACAAGGGGCAATCATGTCACCCTTTTTGTACATATTATTCACCAACGATTTCCCAGTGGACGCCAGATGTAAGGTAGCCATGTACGCCGACGACACTGCAATATACAACCACCATAGAAATCCCCCTTTCGGCCTTGCAGAAATGCAACGTTATGTTAACAACTTCCTTTCATGGCAACATGACTGGAAAATCAAAATTAATCCCAACAAATGCCAGCTGATTCATTTCTCTAAGCGGCATCACACTTTGGCAATGGACCTAACGGTCGGTGGTCAGGTATAGCATTGCCGTCGGCAAGTTAAATACTTAGGGGTTACCTTGGACCTCACAATGTGCTGGTCCACCCACATAAAAAATAGTGCCAACAAAGGCAGACAGCGGCTAAAGTTATGCGCCCCCATCTTCCGCAGCAAACAGCTGCAATTGAAGCCCAAACTCGTCCTGTATAAGGCTTTCATCCTGTCAGTGGTTCTTTACGCGTGTGTGGCCTGGGCAAACGCCTCAAAAACCGCCCTGAAGACTATCCAAACCCTCCAAAACCTCTCCCTCCGGAAAATCCTCTCCGCTCCCATCCTAACCACTAACCGAACCCTTCACCACGAAACCCAGATCCCTTCCATACCCGAGGCAACAACAAAAAGAGCCACTGTCGCGTGGGCGCGCATCAGGAATCACCAAAATGACGTGATTGCCAATATTGGCAAGGGCGAGCCAAAGCATCGTAAGCATGCTAGAATTAAAATGTTTTAAACATTGCATGGCTCGCCGACTGATGCGCACACATGCAACCCAGGCCCTAGGCCACGTACTCCGGAAGAGGTCTGTGCCTCGGAAACGCCTCAGGAGCTGCAACCTGGCCGCACAGGAAAACTGCGGAAAAACTGTAAATAGTGAAGTGTATATAGTGCAGTGCAAATATGTATATACGAGCGTGTGTGTGTGTGTGTGCGTGTGATGGGACATATGTGTGGTACGCCCAGGAGTGAGTGTGTGTATGTATCCGTGTATATAAATTTAAAAAAAAAAGAACTATCAAAAACGGACAAACATAAGACCGAGTATACGCCCAAAAACTGTTCTCGGTGGGCTAAAGCTGCCCACTGTATGGGTTTTTGAACATATAAGAGCAAACATGAACATGTAAATACTGTAAACTATAATTAATGTTAATTTTAGCCTGTAAGCCGGGCCCTTCTGTACGGGCACCGGGCAAATGTTTTCTATAATAAAATAAGTAAGTAAGTAAGTGATAATGAAGATTTTAAAAGATGGATCGCCAAGATGTAACTCACACAACTTTACCTACTCACTCTTTTACTTCTATTCTTACAAAAGCTTATTCTTCTATATATTTCATCTTAAACTAATAAACATTTGCGGATATCATTTTATTGGATATTTCCTTGTAGATACAAGGGGATCAGGGAAATATGGCAGGTGTAGAGGAGTAGATAGGGCTTTGAAGAGCATTGCTGTGTGATGAAATTGAAATTCCGTTGCCTTTCCATGGCGAAAAAATTCCCTTGCTTTTTATGTGTTGCTGGGAATAAAAGTATTGGAAAATTCAAACCGATAACAACAAACCTCTCGGAAATGGTGATGCTACAAAAAGTTAATTGAAGTAAAGTGTATGTGATTTAAAGAGATCTACATTTTTTTGTTCGTAAGCTGTTTGCATCTTTTGCGGTTCATATGTTACAATATTAAAGAAAATTCCTTCCTAATAAAAAAGAATTCATAGGCTGTTTGCAGAAAACTCTTGTCAGTCATATATCTTAAGTATAAGGTAATTCAATCAAAATTATCATAATCATTTTTGAGAAAATAAAAGGTAACAAAGCATAGAAACCGAGGTTTCTATTACACATCTGTGGAATCTAATGAATTAAACACTATCTAGCCGAGCGAAATGGTCCGTGGCGCGGTAACGAATGATACTGGAATTCGAGTGGTCCTGGGTTCGACTCGCATTGCCGAACTTTTTGATGCATAGGTTTTTCGGGGGTTTCCTTGGCTCAGTAGACTAATGCTAGGAATTTTCTGTCCCTCCATTCCACCTCATTTCTCATTATACTTGACCTTTTATCTTTGTTCTTTCAGGGTTCTAAGTGTCGGCAGGTGTTTCGGTGTACATGAGAGGTGCTTGCTGTCTATACATCCTCGTCCTCCGGATCGGGGGAGGTCTCCGAGTCTCGGCCCACCTAGGGAAGCGACGAGCTCACAGGGGGCGGGGAGCTGGGGTATAAGCCGCCACCGGGGAGTTCAAATTGTAGCGGTTAGGGACCCTGCTCTTGGCTGTCGTCCTTCCTCAGGTTCAACATCCTTCGCATCCTTTCACCTCGCCCTCACTCCCGAAGGGCCACAAGCACAAAAGATTGTACTGACCGAGGTACTAACTCCCCCCTCTAGAGTTGATGCTTTCTATTCATGGCTCAACTAACGATTCCACAATGCAACAGAGCCCATCCCTCACTGAGCACATCCCAAAACGTTAGAAATCTGTCTCTCAGCCTTCTCCCACTGCTAATGACATGAACACAATAGAAAGAGTCCTCTCAGTATACTCTTAGCGAAAGGACCTGTTGTTGCCAAGTCGGTTACTGCTGTGCATTCAGTGTGTTGTTAAAGATTCTACTTGTTGAGTTACACCTCAGAGCGACAGAAGTAAAAGCATAAGAACACCGTCCACGCCACCTGTTGACACTCTAAAACTCAGTGGTATGGGGAAGGTCGTTAGATATGGGCGACAGTGTACACTGTGATAGAATAAATTACTGAATGTATAAAAAATAAATAAAAGGAAATATAAAAAACTAAATAATCATAAAATAAAATTATCCGAAAAGCACAGTTGTTTGTATGTTATGCAATGCGAGTTGCATTTTGTGTTTTCTATTAGAAATGTATTAAGATTGAAGGGATTCACACAGAGAATCGTTTTCTAAATGTGCTCCCTTTGTATTCAGGAGATCTCAAACAAGTGTCTCCCAATATCAAATTTTTAATAAAAAGCGATGTCTCTTCTTCCTAATAAATATGGTAGACAGAGTAAAATAAAATCATACTAATGAATATTGTTTTGACAGAATTGTAGATTAATATCAAAGACAGTCATGGTGAATTCCATATTCTTAGAACAAAAATAGGAAGAGCATTTCGAGCTACCTTCCTTTAGGGAAGGTCCTTGCCTTTTAGGAATTAAATGCTGTTATTACTGTTGTTGATGTTATTGTTATTATTATTATTGTTATTCTTATTGTTATTATTATTCTTATTGTTGTTTATATTGTTGTTGTTACTCTTGTTCGTAGTCTGATTGTTATTATTATTCATATTGTTATCCTTACTGCTATTCTTATTCTTTTTGTTGTTATTGTCATTAGTATTGTTATTCTTGTTATTGTTGTAACTGTTGGGATTATTATTACCTGCCCAGCTGTTTACGTGAGCTTATCGCACAAATACGGCGAGACGGCGTATGTACACTCTGTTTAGATGCATATCTTCAGGACAGTAACGTCTAATATATCGGCAGGCGCGAGAGATTATCTGACTATACCCAAATTACTGTTATTTCGCTGTTTCAATAAACGATCCTAGCGCTCGACAGCCAAGGTCTATAGGCCTCGTTGCTTTTCCAGGTAGTACATTGCTCTTCCCAAAGTAGACGAGGCTACCATGGTAGTCCATTGTCTTGTGCGTAACGTAATTTGGCATACTCTGCTGTACCAAAGTGAGGGTTTATTCGCAGAATAACGCTGATTAGTGGTTAGTGCAACAATGAGTGATAGTAGAAACCAGAGCACCGGAAGGAAATCTGCCCAAGCACAGTTTCCTCCGGCACAAATCCCATAGTCATCATTGTAAATGTAACTGGAACCATCACAATTGCTCTCTGCATCCACTTTCACAAATTACAATTCGGTATAGGTCATCAAATGGAATGCAAATTGGGAGAAGAGGTGGAACTGATAATTAAATCAAGCAATTTACCAAAAATCACTATAGGCATAAATCTAGTCAGCTATAACCCAAATGGACCAACTGTAATATCGAGAATAGAAATTACCTAAAACTTTACTAATAGTAAGATTGGCGGAAGATACATTTGGTATGTTACTTTCACATGGCATTCTCTCTAGCGCCGTTTATTATTTTCTCTACCACGCACATAGGGAATAGCTGGATGAGGTATTCTATGGCATTCCATCCAAATATTCGATACCGATACACGTTTTGAGGCCCCATGAATAAAACTTTTTAAGAAAAGGTCCCTCAGCGTGTATGTGCTTGTGTGTCTGTCCAAACGACATGTCGAATGCATTTCTAAGTTAGTATTTAAATTATCTTCCAGGGATACAACAGGGATACAATATTTTTAAGAAAATAATCGATCGCGAGCGACACTTTACATGACATATTTTTTTCGAATTTTTTTTTTTATTTTCTCAAAAAATCGCTACCATGGTAGTCCATTGTGATCTGCGTAACGTAATTTGGCATACTCTGCTGTACCAAAGTGAGGTTTTATTCGCAGAATAACGCTGATTAGTGGTTAGTGCAACAATGAGTGATAGTAGAAACCAGAGTAGCGGAAGGAAATCTGCCCAAGCACAGTATCGCTGCAACAATTTTGATTGAAATACCATATTTACCTTAAGCTTTATGCGAATAGTCTGCAAAATTCCCTATCGTTATCGTTATATTATATGCATCTATAACAAAATTTGTAGTGGAGCGTTTATTCAAACGTTTATAGGAATGTAGTCAGAATAATAAGCTCTGGCCAAAATAATTTGTAGAAAATACATTACACATTTTATAAGAATAAACGATAGCAGGTAGAAAAAGTTATATGAATGGAAAACGTTCGTTTGTTAGTTGGAATTTTAGAATGCTTTACTGCCCTTGCTCATGGGGAAGAAAATGGATTTACAATAGTAACACAGTTATCAGCAAATTGAGTGATTTGTAAGCTTATCACACCCAAAAAAAAATTTTAGTATCGATTTAATTCTAGAATCTTGACTTGAGATATCCTGTTGTTAAACTAAATTCAGATATAATTAAATAATTAGACATGAGGTGGATCAGCACAGATGTGTGTGTCTTAGCGACAGACAGTTATGGTCAGGAATTCCGACCAGCAACATCATGTCATCTTGGGTTAAGGTCGGTCACTACTTGTTGAACAAACTTGCTAATCTTCCTCTACGGAACATCGATAATTAGTTTTAGCCAAATTTATCACGCAACCAGCGAAGAAAAGGTGATGGTTATAAAGGTAAGTCGATAAACCACGGATCTGTAATATTAAAGAAGAAAACCAATATTTCGTAAGTGTCTTATTCAGATAGAAAGTAGTGCAACCGGCTTCAAATGTTTTGCGATGGACGACAGGGTGTAGGGGAAAGAGATGAACAATTTTTCTTATGAATTACTTACGCCTGGTCCACCCGGCCAGCGATGGCTTCACCACAGTTATTTACTTTTGTGACTGTTCCTCTGACCTGAGGTCAGCGGAAGGCAATGAAGAAGCTAAATAATCAATTTTATTCTATCCAAACAAAACAAAAGTAAAAATCAGCACATTCTTTTCTACGCGTATTTTAACAAGTAGCATTGCTTTTTGTGGTAACATTAACGGCGTTTAAGAATTATGCTTAAACAATTCCTTAAACAAAGATAATCCATATGATGTATTCCTGGTTAATGATGATGATTATGATGATGATGATGATGATGATGATGATGATGATGATGATATTCGCTGAATAAAAACAGTTTGCAAATGTTACAACGCGCATGTGTGTGTCTCCATGAATAGCTTAAAAAGAATGTGGTAGGTATATTCAAATTATTTAAACCTTTTAAATTTAATTTCGTTATAGAGTGATATGACACCTCTAATGCCGAATATTTAGTTTCCATCCTCGTTGCGAGTTCGTTCTGGATTTATAACGTTAATGTTGTTTTCTTCACTTTGAGATTACCTTCTTAGGTTAAAGGGACAAAACGTACACATCTTCAGGAGTAATTTTTGGAGCTCATAATTTTTTCGGGTTATACAACACCGTGACGCTGGGCTGTTTGTGTATATGTGGCTAACAACAATGAGCACAGCGGTTAACAAATGATTACTGGAACCTTCGTGAGGTATTCCGGGGCCGGTGTGTTTGTAGAAGTCGAGAAAGGTCCATGTTGCGTCATGATCGTCATATACGGAGGCGAGGAAACAGCAGAGGAGCTATAGACATGAGTACGTCAGTGTATTAGTGAGTGCGAGGCGCTCCGTGTGTGTGTTGCTGTTGTGAAAAATACGTTGTGTCGAAGTGAAAAAATCTTAGCGAGGGTTGCGTGATTGTATCTCAGAGTTAGTGTTTGAGAGACAAAGTGAAGAAAGACTGAGTCAAGGTTAAGAGAAGAAAACAGTTTTAAGTTGTAATATCACGAAGGACTGTTGACTGTGGTAACGTCAGTAGAAGAGAATTGTGTATTTGTGCAAAACTTTAGAAGAAAAGTAAAGCAATAGCAAAGTAACTGGACTGATTTTGTCATTTTATCATACTATTCTCAGGAGTAGGATTGGTCGAATCCCCGTTTTGTCATAACATCATATCTGGTGTCTCAAACTTTGACATAAACCAGGTACTCTTTAGTTGTAAAAACAAAATCAGATATGTGCACTCACGTGACTTTCTCTACACACATCTGCACAAAATATTTTTAAAAACAATTTGATGAACACTTTTAGGTTGTTTTAACTTGCACATTCAAAGTACTCTCAAAACCAAACATATGTAAAGAATTACCAAGTATAACACAAATTTACGTATTTTAACACCTGATGAACTGAACGGAACTTGTGGTTCCAGTAGGCATTCCACTACTTGGCTGGATAGTGGCGTTATGTCAATGAATCGCTTCAATTCTACAAAAGCGGGCTAAGAATAGAACCCATTTGCCTCACTATTCGTTCACTGACAATAAACAATGACAACATCTGCATTATCTTGCTGGTGCTTTCATTAAGGCAGATGATGGTGGGTTTTCATGCTGCACCGTAAAAGAATCTGCTTCAGTGGCAATTACAACCCTCGCCTTCTTTCTGGAATACAGTTAACAATGGATAAGAGCAGACAAAGTTACTTTAATTCTCAGTGAGGCTGTGAATGTTGAATAATCTGGTTGATTTTATGTATTTATGCTTATGTAGGGTTCTGATAGCATTCAATGTAACTAAACCAGAAGAACTCGAGTCTATGCAGGGGTTCTACATGATGAGTGTAACAAATATGTCTCATACAATTGCGAATAAAAAGACCTTTTCGCCGAAAAAAATAATTTGTGTCAAACATTTGCAGCCATCTAGCTTCTTGCCATATGAATATAAATGGATTGTTATTTTTCTAACTATCGCGCAAACATTGTATGTAATATCTTTTTACCTTCATTTGAATGAATTTATTCACAATTTAATGTTAAAATTTCACGCGAAGTTCATTTCCTAAGAGACATTTGACAATGTCACCTTGACAGTAAATTGGGACTAAATGCATTTCAATTAAGGTAAAAATGCATTACCTAACGTGGCTAAGTGCACTCCGTGCCAGTCCTCCAAGCTGGGGAAAGATCCCCACGTCGGTACCGCGGGTCGAACCCGGTGCTCCGTGCCAGAGGCAGGCGCGCTACCACTGCGCTACGGAGGTGGGCACTAACAACATAACATTTGAAAGCTTGAAGTGAAACAAATTGCACACACCTGATTCACTTAAATTACCCGAAACCTACAACACAACCATTTGCATAATATTGGATGGTAAAGCTATGCATGCAGTATTAAAGTTCCGGCCGTGAAAGCTTCCGACTACTTATGCACGTAGTGAGAGCAAAATGGAACGTTTCCGAAATATTATGCTGTTTTACCATCGTAAGGGCAAACCTGCCTCACACTGCCGGCAGAAAATTTGTGTTGTCTACAGGGAAGAAGCAGTAACGGTTCGAGCATGTCAAAAGCAGTTCAGTTGATTTCCAGCTGTGAATTTTTTCTAAAATAGAAAGTTTGGAAACTACTCTGTCGTAGCCGTGCTGTAGGTGAGCTGTGTTCCCAGGCGTTCTTAGCGATTGAAACGTAACGAGAAACGAACGAACTTATGAGACAATACAAATACTTTGCCTCCGTTCGTCATCATCACAAGAAACTGAAATTTTTGGATGAAACTCTCCTTATATTTTTATTTCGTGGTTTTCTTATAAAGATGAACACACTTCTTAGGAATTTCAACAAGTATGGATTTGGCGCTCTTGAAACCGTGGTGATTACATTATCAACAGCAAACGTATATATTTTTTCAGTGCTCCAGAAATATGGTATTTACCAAATGCGATCATTGCAATGGCCTCATCTTACTCCATGGACACAATTTCAGGTTAATTAAGATTACCTTTGCCCGACATGTTCAGTTGTATTATTTGATTAAAACATGTTGACCGTTGTAGTATATCTGTTCACTGACTTCGAGAGTTCCATTTCCGAGATGTTAATTTTGTTCTTCGTTATCGTGGATCATGTTCCTGCCTCAAGCATTAACGTCAGCATGGCTGTGATAAGGTTTCCCTAGATACGCACAGGCTGCCGCGTTTTCTGTTCCTCGTTAAGCTTTTGGTATATATGTCCATTCATCTAGAAAAGCTTGTGCGATGTTGAAAAATCATATTCATAATAATAGTTGATGAAGACAGTTTACCTATTTTCCAGGAGTTCTATACAGAATGCAACAGGAACATTTCTAGTCAATGTAATTTTAAAATTGTATAATAAAACTTGCCCTAGAAGCTACAGAGGTGGCGCAGGCGGTAGCGCGCGTGAGTCGCAATTGGCAGGGCGTGGATTCGGCAAAGCACTCTGACTTAGGGTTTTCCCTGGTTAAATGTTGGGTTCGGAAGTGTTGGCGATGGGCAAGTTGGCGCTTCTGTATTGGGACTGCATTGTCACTGCTGTTTTCGACAGATGGGTGGCGTTGTAGTCGTCTGATCTGCTGAGCTGGACTGCTGTAGAAGTCCATGAGGCTGGTGGCTACTTGGCGAACCCTGGTGTCGAGATAAAGGATCTCTAGCAAACGCTAGGGAACCTCCCGATGGCTCACACTACTTGCCCGGGTTCCAACGCGTCCCTAGAGTGCTCTCATTTCATCCCTTCCTCCCGGGGTCTCCGCCTCAGTACGCAACAGCTGTCCCCTCTATCTCTACCTCTCTGTAAACGATGCATAGAATGAGGCTGAAATAGGTTTTATACCTAATTCATAAAGGACAAGGAAGATATACAAGATGAAACGGCATTAGTTTAAGGTTGAATTTTCCCCTAAGTTGAATCTCATATGTCTTTATTTTTTCTTCCATTTTTCCCCAGCTCTTCCTGGTTATTACTCCATGTCTGCAAACAAGTATGTTCCAGTAGAACTCAGCACTTCCTATCCAATGTCGAAAACAGGACACTTTGGTGAGCACGGCCATACTTCGATATTAAATGCAACCCCCATTTCTGACGTGACAAACGACCATACAAACCATTACACTACACTGCAATTTCGCATCAAATTAATATTGAATTGTATCAGAGAATAGGCAGCAATTCGCGTGCTGAGCCATTTTTATATGACCCCTGCTCTTGCGACAACTTCTTCAGCAGGAGTGTCTTGCGGGCAACTATACTCTACAGGTGGAGATAAACAGAACGTTAGGGTCTCGCCACTTCCAAGTACGTTTAGAAGGAAGATATTAAACTCAAGCCCCATGCTCTTTCCTTTGAATTTTAATGTACTGTTATTTAATGTTCGTCGGCTACTTACACAAACAACAATAACATTTAATATGCATTTATGCTTCAAATTATTTTTAAAAACCTTGTATTTCTACTTCTTATTAATCATGATACATATTTTATATAAATATTTTTGTGACTAAACAGATTCATAGAGATACTACTGTGATATAAAATGTTCAAGAAGAAACTTATTATGATACTGTGACAAAAACAACAAAATCGGTCCAGTTATTTTTGTCACTTTATTTTCTTTGAAAACTGAACGCATAACACCGTTCTCTTACTGACATTAACACAGTCTACAGTATTTTCTGATGAATGACGGAAATGGCGACAGCAGGTTTCTGGTTCAATGTCTTCGTTCTCTGTGGTAGCCTAGCTTAACCGCATTTGCAGTTTGACATGATGTATAGGAAGAGTTAAGTGAAGTGGTTATTGATTGCGTTTACTGTGTATGTTATCATGTATGTTATCGTGATATATACCATAGAACAATGTATTTATTTTGTATTATGTTTCATGGAACGGAGTTGTATGCGGCCTATCAGTTTGAATTTATGTAAATATCCCTACTATAGGTGTAAAGAAGCACAATCTCAAATGTCCTTTATAACGAAAGTCAGCCTCCGCCTCCGCCTCCGCCTCCGCCTCCGCCTCCGCCTCCGCCTCCGCCTCCGCCTCCGCCTCCGCCTCCGCCTCCGCCTCCGCCTCCGCCTCCGCCTCCGCCTCCGCCTCCGCCTCCGCCTCCGCCTCCGCCTCCGCCTCCGCCTCCGCCTCCGCCTCCGCCTCCGCCTCCGCCTCCGCCTCAGCCTCCGCCTCAGCCTCCGCCTCAGCCTCCGCCTCCGCCTCCGCCTCCGCCTCCGCCTCCGCCTCCGCCTCCGCCTCCGCCTCCGCCTCCGCCTCCGCCTCCGCCTCCGCCTCCGCCTCCGCCTCCGCCTCCGCCTCCGCCTCCGCCTCCGCCTCCGCCTCCGCCTCCGCCTCCGCCTCCGCCTCCGCCTCCGCCTCCGCCTCCGCCTCCGCCTCCGCCTCCGCCTCCGCCTCCGCCTCCGCCTCCGCCTCCGCCTCCGCCTCCGCCTCCGCCTCCGCCTCCGCCTCCGCCTCCGCCTCCGCCTCCGCCTCCGCCTCCGCCTCCGCCTCCGCCTCCGCCTCCGCCTCCGCCTCCGCCTCCGCCTCCGCCTCCGCCTCCGCCTCCGCCTCCGCCTCCGCCTCCGCCTCCGCCTCCGCCTCCGCCTCCGCCTCCGCCTCCGCCTCCGCCTCCGCCTCCGCCTCCGCCTCCGCCTCCGCCTCCGCCTCCGCCTCCGCCTCCGCCTCCGCCTCCGCCTCCGCCTCCGCCTCCGCCTCCGCCTCCGCCTCCGCCTCCGCCTCCGCCTCCGCCTCCGCCTCCGCCTCCGCCTCCGCCTCCGCCTCCGCCTCCGCCTCCGCCTCCGCCTCCGCCTCCGCCTCCGCCTCCGCCTCCGCCTCCGCCTCCGCCTCCGCCTCCGCCTCCGCCTCCGCCTCCGCCTCCGCCTCCGCCTCCGCCTCCGCCTCCGCCTCCGCCTCCGCCTCCGCCTCCGCCTCCGCCTCCGCCTCCGCCTCCGCCTCCGCCTCCGCCTCCGCCTCCGCCTCCGCCTCCGCCTCCGCCTCCGCCTCAGCCTCAGCCTCAGCCTCAGCCTCAGCCTCAGCCTCAGCCTCAGCCTCAGCCTCAGCCTCAGCCTCAGCCTCAGCCTCAGCCTCAGCCTCAGCCTCAGCCTCAGCCTCAGCCTCAGCCTCAGCCTCAGCCTCAGCCTCAGCCTCAGCCTCAGCCTCAGCCTCAGCCTCAGCCTCAGCCTCAGCCTCAGCCTCAGCCTCAGCCTCAGCCTCAGCCTCAGCCTCAGCCTCAGCCTCCGCCTCAGCCTCAGCCTCAGCCTCAGCCTCCGCCTCCGCCTCCGCCTCCGCCTCCGCCTCCGCCTCCGCCTCCGCCTCCGCCTCCGCCTCCGCCTCCGCCTCCGCCTCCGCCTCCGCCTCCGCCTCCGCCTCCGCCTCCGCCTCCGCCTCCGCCTCCGCCTCCGCCTCCGCCTCCGCCTCCGCCTCCGCCTCAGCCTCAGCCTCAGCCTCAGCCTCAGCCTCAGCCTCAGCCTCAGCCTCAGCCTCAGCCTCAGCCTCAGCCTCAGCCTCAGCCTCAGCCTCAGCCTCAGCCTCAGCCTCAGCCTCAGCCTCAGCCTCAGCCTCAGCCTCAGCCTCAGCCTCAGCCTCAGCCTCAGCCTCAGCCTCAGCCTCAGCCTCAGCCTCAGCCTCAGCCTCAGCCTCAGCCTCAGCCTCAGCCTCAGCCTCAGCCTCAGCCTCAGCCTCAGCCTCAGCCTCAGCCTCAGCCTCCGCCTCCGCCTCCGCCTCCGCCTCCGCCTCCGCCTCCGCCTCCGCCTCCGCCTCCGCCTCCGCCTCCGCCTCCGCCTCCGCCTCCGCCTCAGCCTCAGCCTCAGCCTCAGCCTCAGCCTCAGCCTCAGCCTCAGCCTCAGCCTCAGCCTCAGCCTCAGCCTCCGCCTCCGCCTCCGCCTCCGCCTCCGCCTCCGCCTCAGCCTCAGCCTCAGCCTCAGCCTCCGCCTCCGCCTCCGCCTCCGCCTCCGCCTCAGCCTCAGCCTCCGTCTTCTTCTTCTTCTTTCAGTCTTAACTTTTCGACCCGTTCCACCCCCATCGAATTGGTCTCGCCATCGTTTTACTGGTCTCTGTATTGACGTCCTTCTCACTGGACTATAGTTCATTACTGCTTTTGTAATTCGTTTCACTGGCATGTTATTTATATGGTCCTCTCAATTTTGTTGGTATCCTTTTATATACTGTAGAATGCTGGCTAACTGTATATCTTATCTCATTTCTTCTTCCATCTAATAATGAATTATCTGCCAAGTATCTAAAGAATTTCATCACACTTCCCTCTATTTGTTTCTCCAGATTTTTTGTTTGTTAAAACCCAAGAATCACAGCCATATAGTAGAATTGGAAGTGCTATCACTTCAAAATATTTAAGCAATATTTACTTTCTCACTTTTCTTCCTAGTGTTCTGCGTATTGTACCACAGAAATAACCATTTCTGTAACCGATACTTTCATGTTAAAATCTAATACAATTTTACTTAATTTAAAGACTGCCTGTTGTAAAGCATTTTCATTCTCACTAATGACCACCTGATCATCAGCAGATAAAATGCTAGTACAATTTACTTTACGATGAAAGGTAAGGATAAAATACTCCCAGTTTTTCACAACTCCAGCGTTGTTTAGGGGAGAAACGCAGGCCAGTCTACCCCAACTACATGAACGAATTCATATAGCAGTGCCGTGGAAGCGATGGGCTGTTAGTCGCGTCATTACTAAGACACCCTAGCAACCCCATAGGTTGAATTTCTAATCTAAGTGAGTGAGCTACTAGGAATTTCTTTTTCAAACTCTTCCATTATCTTAAAACATTTATAGTATCTTGAGAAATAAGAAGCTACAATGGACGTTAAATTCTATAAAGATACCACAAACTCCTTTGACATAGACACATATATAAATTTGTACAACAGTCTGCTACCTAGTAATTAATTCCGGTCAGTTAAACAAGTTCTAAATTTAATAAACAAGGATGCAGCCAAAGGCTGTTCATTAGGGAATATTTGCTTATTTTCAGTCTGCAAATTTGTGTGCCAACCTGACCACAGTAACTAGCATACTAAGTAAATACTGGATGAGCTCAGTTT
Organism: Tenodera sinensis; assembly: GCA_030765045.1. Lineage (NCBI taxonomy): Eukaryota > Metazoa > Arthropoda > Insecta > Mantodea > Mantidae > Tenodera > Tenodera sinensis. Next base: position 25,669,164 of record CM060963.1, read on the forward strand.
CGTACCTTGCCTCATTAATTTAAATTTCCTGCAGACAAGGAGCGAAAACATGCTGCTTATATCACCCTCCAGCTAATGTACAGCAATAGCTAAATTTTCCACACTCTTTGCCGCTTTGGTGTGTTTATAATTCATTCTGGCCACTTAAAACAATTTATTTACAGTAATCGTGCTATTAAAGTGATTGAATTACCTATTAAACATGAGGTTTTCAAAAACATGTAGGGAAATGGTTCATGATCTCTAAAAAGTATGAAATATTAGAAATTTATAAGTGGAATATCCCTTTAGTTGTCTTTAAGTTTTGATCTATCTGCATAATTGAAATACACACCAAGATAAAATTTGCACAGAAAGCAGTTAGACAATGAATACACAGGCACTCCCTGTTTTACCTCTGAACACAGAGGTAGGCACAACAAAAGACGATCGGGGCTGGGCTACCTCACCCCATTGTTGTATTAAACGCGCTCAAGGTCATGCTGTCTCGTGCAACTGTTGTGAACATGTGACAACAATTAGAGTGGCAGAACCAAAAGGGGTTTTCCAGACTATTCCAGAAGTGTCCGGCAGCCGGCGTATGTGTAGAACTTTGAGAAAGGCCGTTTTACGTCATCCTCATTATATAAGGAGGAGAGGCAACGAGAGCTAGCCAGTTAGTATTTAGTTACAGACATGAGTCGTCGGGAAATCACTTAGTTTTTAATGTGTGTGTGTGTGTGTGTGTGTGTGTGTGTGTGTGTGTGTGTGTGTGTGTGTGTGTGTGTCGAAAAGAAGATAGTGACACAGTTAATGAGTGTTGAGTGATTTTATTATCAAAGTCAGCTGTTTGACACACAGATTGAGTTAAGAAAGATAAAGGAATGAGTCAAGGCTACGAAAAGAGAACAGTAGTGTGTTATAATACCAAGGGTTGTCTACTGTGTTAACGCACAGAGAACTATGCTGCTGTGCATTCAGTTTTGGAAGAAAATAAAGTGAGAAGAAAGTAATTGGACTGGAATTAATTGTTTTTTGTCACTTTGGTGTCAGAAGTGGGATTTGTAGGATTGGCCTTCTGTTGCAATATAAACAAGAAATTTAAAACTTTCTCTTGATTTAAGGCAAAATTACGCAACATTCTAGGCTGTATGGGCAGCCTGGCAAATTTACCTCTTAAAGCTTTAAGCTACAAGTACCTCCATCTCTGTCATTTCTGTTAGATTTGAACGTCAGTCTGAAGTCACTGTCTGTACTGTATGCTATGAGCACACCATGTTTGGAAAAATAAACACACTATCTTATCTTTTTAACCTTTTTGTTTATTCTTCCACATAGTTTGCTATTTTTGGATACGCTTTTTGCACCCTAGAAGCAGCATGCAAATTTCTTTCTGCATCCTAGAAAATTGAAATAATATTTGTATAACTGATAGCACTAATTTGGCTTTGTTTTTATGGAGAAATGTAGTGACGCTATCCCGTTTAGTTTATCAGAATAAATCGTCTTACTTTCTATATATTTGAAGGAGTTTTATGTTGTTTGTCTCCTGAAATTCGCTCTTGTCGGTCAATAAACGAGGAACCAAAGGCCAAATGCTTTCCAATATCTGAAAGTCTTGTTTATGATCTAGGTTGCACTGTGTCCTATTCCAGTTATTGCCACAATTGTGTCCAGTTACATGTCTGTCTGTTCACCAGATTAAAGGTGTACATTTTCCTTATGTTAGAAATATTTTAAACACATGCTATTTTAATCAATATCTTCAAGGCATTTTTTAGAAATTCTTTATTGTAAAATGTTGCATATTGGCAGAAAATATGTTTAATTAAGACTTTAGAATATTTCAGTAGTATTTCTTGCTGTTTTAGTAGTCTACTAACATTCAGCCATAAAATGCAAGTTCTTGTAGCCCAGCACCTCCTGGGGTACATTTGATTGCAGTCGTAGGGATTCCATTCCGCAACGTTCGGCTTTAAGTTTACTGCTAGTCCATTGCCTCTTGCAGATGTATATGTGTATATTCAACTAAAGCGCGTCTCACACTTAGAAGACAGTACATGTTAAATGGGGCGCAATGTTGCAACATGTACTATATGTGTGCCTCGACCTGAAACTGAAGATTGTTTATTCCTCTTGCTCTGACGTTTTACGTTTTTGATTCAAATGTTACTTTGTTCCCGTGGCAATAAATAATATTATTGCTAAATAGCATCAGCAATAAATTATACGAATATTAGCGCATTAAAAAAAGTAATTATGATTATAGTTTCAATAAGTAAACTTGTTAAACCATCATCATAGGATTATGTGTTCAAACCTGAAATTTACAACAACTCAATATTTACACCATAGTATTAGGAACCTGGCAACAGCGCGAGAATAGAAAAGGACGAAGCTAATGTCGACTTGTATGCGCTAGATAGAGACAGATATATCCCATTTAACTCCACACTGTCACCTAAGGATGAGACAGGCTATAGGTTAATATTAAAGTGGTTTAGGAATTAGAGGAGCGGGCGGCATATCTAACACAATAATTCATAAAATAAAGGGTTAAAAATAACGAAACGTTTTCCATCTACATTAAGCTTGAAATGGGAGGATTTTCGTGACAATTCTTACTTTGCATGCATAAGCAGCGAATAACTGAAATATGAAATTTGATTCTTTTTTATTTTTCTATTTCCTGATATCACATTTTTTACCAGAATACAGTGTTTCCTCTACCTATGACCGATAACTGGTACAGAAAGTGAAAATACATACATACCACAGTTATTTCGGCAATATTGGCAACAGGCGTAAAGCAACCAAATAACACATGTTAATAAAAATTGCACAAGATTTTAACGAGCTCATTAAACCAGTGACAATAAAGAGTCGTTTCAAAAATAATCTGAAAGTTATTAAATTCACCACTCAAATGAAACAGTCAGTGGACTCTGACCTTTTCGGAACGTTTATTCTGAACTTATCCAAGTGCTTCATATTTTTAACAATGTGTTTGACGGACGCAGTTGTTTTGAAAATTAATTAATGAACTAATTAATGTAGTAATTATATACACTTATTATATGAATGAGAGAAATTCAGTAGCCTTAATTGAAAACGTAGTTTTCGAAATGTCATACGAATCTATACAAAATAATTTGCTATTCTCTTTTCTCTTGGAGTCATTCCACGTCAAATCGAACAAAATATGGCAAAAAATGACCCTGATCTCTCAGATTTTCTTGAATTTTTTTTTTGGTGTTTTGCAACAAAATATATTTGACCCGTGTTTCTTCATTTTATATAAAAAAATTATTTTGGCAGATATTAATTTTTGAAATGTTCCAAAAATCGCGCGCTCCTCACTCTTCGATCAATCATACCTCCGATTGTAATGAAGCAAATTACTTGATCTTTGGCTCAAATTAAAGATAAATCGCAGTATTTCGTGAGGTACTTATTAGAAAATTTTATTAATTATTATTAATATTATATTTTATAGGATTAAAGTTTTAAAGTTAGATTTTAACATAAACTCGACCATTTAAAAATCTGAAAAAAAAACCTAAAATACAATGAAGTTTATTCAATATTCTCAGAAAAAATCAGAATGGAGTCTCTAATAGTTCAGTTGTAATTAACTTTGCAAATTAGTGCAGCGGAGTCGCGAGGTAGCGGTAACGGCTACAGTAACCTCGCACAAATTGCCGCCTTCTATTGCGGCAACTGTTCATTGCTTAAGGTTCCATGAATGTTACAACAGTACAGTAAGGAGAAAACTGCTAGCTGACACTATTATATGTACACTATTAACATCTTCAAAATGTTTTTAAAATATGCATTTTAAACTAATGTTTCCATACAACACACAGCTTTACCTCCTTCTTCGAAAGAAAATTGTTTCACTAAAGCTTCTGTTTTTGACAAAGGAATGAAGGAGTGTAATTTTAAAGCACAGCTGGACCCATCCTGACCTTGACTGGAAGTCCTGTTGGAGAACCATAGCTTGTCTGTTTCATCAGCTCATATTGTATAATTCTGTGAATGAAACCATGCACATGGGGAGGGAGGGGGAAGGTAGTGATGTCTGCATGATCTCAGACAGTCTTGCTAATTCAAAGGTGCTTTTTAGTGCAGCGTGCAGTTGAAGACATAGCTATACCTTTGCGATAAAGAGTGAATATAGTGAATTTGTGAGACATTGATCATAGCGTAAATCAATTATGCCACCTGTACGTTCTAAATTAGGGACCAAAACATTACACAGTCAGAGTAGAGAAATTATTTCAAATCTATGGACGTACATGAAGGAAGAAGCTAAAAGCAAAGAACTGCTTACATAGATTTTACCAAAAAAGAGAGAGAGCAAAAGTTCAAAAGCACGTGTCAGATGCCACAGGAGTATCAGAAAGAAGGTACATCGTGGAGACATTTTTCTGCATGGACTGTACTGCCTTAGTAAGAAGTTATCTGACTAGCATTGCTGACGCGGCAATTCGCAGGCTGTGTGCAGTCACCTGACTTGTTACTCGTCCATGTGCACTTGTAGTGAATGCACTAATGCAAGCTCCATAGTTTTCAACACCTTATTTTATAGATAAAATGTCAGGGCATACGTGTGTATTTTTTCAGATATTTAATACATCGATTTAAATTTTATTTTTGGTTTTACAAAATATACCTTAAAAAAAAACAGTCCAAAATTTATGTGTAGTAATGATTGATCGAAAGTTGTTAAAAGTGTTATATTTAACCTTTCCAGTGCGCCAAACCCCAACTCTCAACTCTATATGAAGTTAGAGTAAGAAGTGATTTTATATTACGGTGCGCGGAGAAATTGCTTAATTTCTAATAGCCATAACTAAGCAAGTAATTTAAAAATACGGAAATAAAAAATGAGGGTCTCCTTATTTGATGCCTATTATTCATAAAAACATTTTGAATCTCCTACGAAAAAGTCGTGTTTTACGGGTGTTCGATTTGACGTGGATTGACCCTTATGAGTCTTAATAGAATTTGTGTTATCTTTTAAACTTCATGAAGATTTATACTTTTAATACACGATATATGACTTTTTGAAATATCATTTGTTGTCAGCCGTAAAATGTAGTGTAAGTTTACAAAATTTATATATTATGTTTATGTAAATGCAAAATAGATGTACAATATTCACCAGGGTCCAAATGACCTCGTCGGCGGGCTCTTAAACCCCCTCATTCACTGACTTGACTCACTCACTTAGTCACTCACTCATTCAGTCACTCACCCACCCAACATACCGAAAATATTTCAAACTGCTATCACCTTTTTCTATTTTATAACATTGACTGTGTATTTATTGAGCAATGCTTTAATAGGAAAGGTTAATACAGTTTTATAGCCCTTTTCGTTTTTTTTTTGTGTATTTTATTTACTGAATTTGCTTTAAGATGTTTTCTTCCTCCACCGCCACCGTCACCACCACCGCCACCGTCACCACCACCACCGCCACCACATTGCGAAGATTTGACAAAAAATGTTACATTTCATTAAAAAATCTGATGTGTTGCACTCACATGACTTTCTCTACTCTTGTACTAACCATTCTTACAAACTCTTATTCCTATATCTTCTTTCTTGTTAGTTGAGACAAACATTTGTACAAATTATCTTATTGCTTATTTCCTTGTTGGTGCAAAGGGAATGTTAGAATATAGTAGGGTTTGTGTGATAGTCAAATGTTTGAGATTCTGTTGTCTTTGCACACTTGACATATATATAAAAAAAAAAATGAACAGAGATGATCCATTTCACAAAAGTTCCAAGTTTTCCGAAACTCACACACATAACAAGGAATATCTCCGACATGGTTCAGCCTACAAGAAAATCTATTGAGACATAAATTGTGTATTTTAGCAAGATCTAGATTTTTTCTATAGTATATTTTGGTCTATCTCTAACGGTTTACCAGTTATGCAAAAGTCACCCAGAGTAAATATGACTATAGGGGCTATAGCCAGAAAATTCAAGATATACATTTCATTTGTCATGAAAATATTTCAAACATATGACATTTTAATAAAAATCGTTAGAACCATTTTCAAGAAAATCGAAATTTTCGAAACTTTTCTATGTAAAGGGTCGTTTAACGTGGGGCTATTTTCTTCAAAATCTTCGTGTCGCATCCTTGAAAGACGTTAAACTCAAGTACCAACTTTGGTTTTTAACCGACTTTTCGTTTTTGAGTTATGCTGTCCACAGACTGACACACAGACACACACACGGACCATTTTCTAAAAATGCTTTTTTTTTTGGATTCAGGGGGCCTCAAAACATAAAACATATATTTTCGGTGAAATCTCGACATAGAATTTTTGGGTGGAATACAATACTTCCCCTACTTACCAGTAGAGAAAGTTAAAAAAAAAAAAAAAAAAAAAAAAAAACTTTGATTCTACCTCACAATCAAAAGTATATTAATTTTGATTAGTGGAGTTCAGCATACGCAGCACTGCCAACTGAAGAAGACGAAACCCAAAAATTACGTGTATTTCGATTTTCTCTTGTTATAAGAAAACTGGTCGTTAATTTTAAATAAATTGTTATTGTTTTTTTAAGATAAGAAATAACCTTTCTTTTGATTAAAGAAACAATTGTTAAAAACTCAGTTGTCCAATTGAAATGGAGTACTATTATGATTGTTAATCGATTGTAACGTGTAATAAATTGTTTTTAGTAATTTAAACTAAAATAAAAGAATGGTGAAGTGATAGTTTGTGCAAAACAAAAGAATGACTAGCCGATGCAGCTGTCCTCTAGTACAAAAATGAGCATTTTTGTTTGTCGTATGTTTTTCATGCGGCACATATTTTCTTACAAGTTATTTTATTCACTTTTGAATCTTATTAAAATGAGGTAGGTGCGTTAATGTGCGAGATTAAGCAATGTTTTCGATTAGCTGAAGTAGAATAATAGCCGAACTATTCCAGCAGCACCATTGTCACATCTTCCGCAGTAGTTTGATCAACAACCAATTAGTTTAGTGCTTTAAAAGCGCTAATTGTTTTTATACTGTTGTAAATCTTTATAATTAATCTGAAGAAATGAAACAATTAGCGGCGATGCAAAAAGTATGCAATTAGTTTCATGAGTCTGAAAGCCCTAAGGGAGACACTTGGCTTTGTTCAGAGACATGCAACAGAAAACAAAAGCCGGCACACTTGATGTTGTTTCCATGGCTACTAAGTGAAGAACGCTTTACGTAGTCCATAAAACAAGTGAGGGCTCCAGGAAGTCACGTGCCAAGAGCCAACAATAACCCGTCGTGACGAGAGAGTAAAAGTTTTTTAGAATGTCCAGAGAAAAGCTTTAGTCATCGCCTATCTGGGAAAGATTTGTGGGCGAGGAGATCAGTAACCATGTCACGGCATCGGGACTGAGGTTGGAAAGTGCTGTTTAGTTAACTAAATTCACCTATAGGTTATCTTCGGCAGGTACGCCAGGTATCTTTATGTTCGACTTTATGGGAGAAATACTCCAGTTGACTTGGGATACGTTTATTTGGGCGAGGAGGAAGACCTCCGGAAGTGGTGGTTTCCTCTTGTAAACAGTACGGCGAGACGACACCGGGGGGAGATCAACAACTGCTACTCTCTGCCATCTAGCGGCAGTGTGGCCAAGTTGCTATCGATTCTCACCCGTCATACATGTTAACTACGTTTAAAGGTGCTCGGTTGCTCCTTAACTTGCGCAATGTGAACCACGGAATGCATAATTGTATAAACACTGCATATATGAAAACTGAATACCTTTACTATAAAACGAGAGCTACTTATTACAAAATTATGTTGAGAATTAAACGAAAAGCGGTACCACTAGTTTTCCTCCCTAAAACGAGCACTATCACGTCTTCATTTGAAATTCAAAATAAGTTTCAACTTGAGCTACTTCCGAGTCTAACCTATTTTCTTCCATTGCCTAGCTACTGATGAAAATAGGCATCCATGACTATTTTAACATAAAGGGACGACTCATGACGCCATAAATCTACGAATAGGGAAACAAAGCGTGCAGCTATTTTTCATCTGAAAACATTTCAATATTCATCAGCCCAATTATATTCAAAGATCTAGAATTACATTAAAAAACATACATTCTATCGAAAAGAAGCTCCTATATTAGCATTTAAATCCTTCTAGCTTCTACTTAAAATGTTTATTTCAGAATGCCACAACTAAAACGAGTTTCTCACATAAAATCTGATACAGAAGTTAAGAATTAGCTTTTTCCTGTAGTAACCAAATTTTCCGTATGAAACAATTGCACGCAAACAAAGAAAATAACTACATTTGTGAGTGAAAGGAATAGATTACCATTTATAAAGGTTGAATTGTGGTATTAGACGACGCTGATGTCGAGTTTGACGCCAACGCAACATACGTGGGATTTGTGGTGGACAAAGCGGCGTCTGTATAGGTTTTCTCCGGTTTCTCTCGCCATTCATTCCATCCACTGTTCGATAATCACCTTTTATTTCATCCATTTCACTGTAATTTCATACCGTCTTCTTCCACACTCATACCCGATTTTGACTGTTCACCCATCTTTGATATTCTCTCTGATGCAGAGTCCGTCTGCATCTGGACCAAAGTACTAACTTGTAAGTGCTGGTGGTGTAAGTCCTCCATACGCGAGGGGTACCCAGGAAAAGGTGAAATATGGGTCACTTAATTATATGTGGGTAAACATCAGTCCGCAAACTTGGAGACCGTATATTTAAGAGCTACTGCTGATTTAGCTGTGAAAATCGGTATGGTATTCTATTTTTGAAGCTCATACTCCCCAGAAAGATGTTGTACCTGTAGGATTTTTTCAAACTTCAGGAGTGGTGAAAATGCCACCTCTTTCCTAGTCCCAAGAATAGGCAACCTGCTTGACACTATCTAACAGCACTTATAATCCTTTATTGCAGTGTTGCCATTTGGCAAGCAATGCTTAGTCGAAGTTTCAGAAAATGGTAACCGTTCTATGTTCATATTATATTGGCATTTAATAGTAAAGGTATTGGTAGCTATTTATATCATAAATATATTAATCAGTATTATCCTAGTTTCTCTTATTTATTTTTAAAAAACATATCAGAGCAGAAACAAACTAAAAATTATTAAACGTTATTCAGAAAGAGTAAATCTTGTTTATTTATGTACTTGATTTCTCTAATTCCTCTACTCCTTCCAAAATCTCTGTTTATTCTACATTTCTATACTGTGCATGCTGTAGGTTGTATATAAGTTCGTTCTGGCGAATGAAACGTTCTCTTCACTGTTTGTAAACTTTCGTTTTCCACTCATTATATCCAATTTGCAAAGTAAACAAACCAATACCGCAACTATAACCTCACTTCAGATCGCCCAAGCTCGACTGAACTGAACTGAAAAACACGATTGCCACCATAATTTTGAACCCTAGATTTCTGGTGGAAAACTTAAAAATTTAGTGACAAACGAATAAGAAGAGATTCAGTCGTCAGTTTAGTTCAGTTTTCGGCCGGGGGAAATTACTTCCAGATAAACAAGGCGCCATTTCATGATCACGTGACTAATAGTTCAGTTCAGTTTTCAGATTGGAGCAAAACAGCTTAAGGTGCCCGTGACAGGAATTGGGAAAAGAGTGGCAAGGAGAAAACTATAACGTTTAAAAACAATTTAATAAATGTGACATCTTATCACTCTATAATTAAATTCAATTTAAAAAGTTCAAATAATTTTACTATAACACATTTTTAGAACGGACGACTAAAAGCTTCATGTACTCTCCTGAAAATTGGTGAGTGTGAATTTTTAATACCCATGAAAATACTTATATAGTGCAATAGATAATCGATACATGAATGGTTCACTTAAATCACAAACAATTTAATTGAACTGCATGATACGAACTGCTGTGTGAATTTTCTCAAGGACATTCCTTCCTGTTATGTATTACATTTTTGTTTCCGCATTTTGAAGCACTAATTTCAATATTATTTTCGTAACTGAAGAAGAAGTGAAGTATGAAGAAAGTGTGTCTATGGACACCAGTAGTAAGCTTGTTGACATAAATAAAATAATAATTACCACCTAAAGGTTACTTAAGTGCGGGACATAAAGTACTTACAATTGTAAGTCGCCCTTGGAGTATTTATCTCTGATGTGTGATTCCCTTGTGGTCTAAACGGGAAAAAGTACTGGGCAATTTAATGTCGTAGTGGCCTGTTAGCCATGGTAGCTTAGTGGTTAAAGCAGCCGCTCGATAAGCGGAATATCCGTGGTTCAAATCCCGGCTATGGCATTGAATCTTTCAGTTCTGATTCTACCTCTAACATAGAATTGAGTATTTAGCTTCTTGTTTACTCCCCGTCCCGGGCCAGGCACGCCAGGCAGAAGTAATTCATAAGCAAATTCTTCGTCTCTTGTTCCTACACCCTCTCGTCCATCGGAAAACATTTATAGCCGACTGTACAAACGTTAATATTTTCGGCCACTGACCTGGATTCTGTTACGGTTGTATTTTGGTCCTAATAACTAAAAATAAAAAATCTGATGTGTTGCACTCACATGACTTTCTCTACTCTTGTACTAACCATTCTTACAAACTCTTATTCCTACATTTTCTTAGCGTTATTTAAGATAAACATCTGTACAACTTATTGCTTATTTCCTTGTAGTTGCAAGGGGAATATTAGAATACAGTAGGCTTTATGCGATAGATTCTGTTGTCTTTGCACACTTAACATATAAAAAATGATTAACGATGACCCATTTCACGAAAAGTTTTCCGAAACTCACACAAATAACAAGGAATATCTCCGAAATGGTTCACCCTACAAGAAAATTTATTGTGACATAAATTGTGTATTTTAGCAAGATCTACATTTTTTGTATAGTATAATTTGGTCTATCTCTAACGGTTTACCAGTTATGCAAAAGTCATCCAGAGTAAATACGACTACAGGGGCTATAGCCAGAAAATTCAAGATATACATTTCATTTGTCATAAAAATATCTCAAACATATGACATTTTAATCAAAATCGTTAGAGCCATTTTCAAGAAAGTCAAAATTTTTTAAAAATGTTCTATGTAAAGGGTAGTTTAGGGTAGGGCTATTTTGTTCAAAATCGTCGTGTCGCATCCCTGAAAGACATTAAACTTAAATACCAACTTTGGTTTTTAACCAACTTTTCGTTTTTGAGTTGTGCTGTCCACAGACTAAGACACACAGAGCTTTTCTAAAAACACCTTTCTGTATTTTCGTTGAAATCTCGACATCGAATTTTTGGGTGGAACACTTTATTTCCCCTACTTATTAGTAATTAAACTTAAATACCAACTTTGGTTTTTAACCAGCTTTTCGTTTTTGAGTTATGCTGTCCACAGACTAACACACAGACACACACACGGACCTTTTTCTAAAAATGCTTTTTTTTGGATTCAGGGGACCTCAAAACATATATTTCCGGTGAAATCTCGACATCGAATTTTTGGGTGGAACACAACACTTCCCCTACTTACCAGTGGAGGAAGTAAAAAACGCTGTATTTATTTCCTTCCGCCCGTTGAAGCGGAAGTATTTCTCCTAGCCAGCAAAGTTTTAAAGTCTGTAGCTTTTGGTTCAAATATATTGAGCTGCAAGTTCGATTTAGAAGCTGCTCCTAATGTTTGACAGCTTTTAGCTCAAACTTGAAATTTGTCGAGAGGTTTGCATACACATGGTGTTATGAATATAAATCTACGTCAACTGCTTATTTCCTGATGTTTTCTGCACGGTCGTAACTAAGCCACAAATGAACAACGCCTGTCAGTAGTGACCATCCTCTCTGCTTCGTCAATAAGTTGGCCCAGGTAGACTCCGGTCATTAGCACTTCTTAGAAGCTCAGTTATTCATTAAAATAAACAATGATTATTGGAAAGGCGGGGAAAAGCATTTCATTCTCAATTAAACGTATGTAACTTCTTTTTTATTTGTTTCTCTTTGAAAGTGTAAATTGCACATAACACAAATAATGAATATTTTTGTAAGAATCATGTCTGATTCCTCCATTTTGTCATTAGTTTCGTACGAATGACATCGACATTCGTTATCGCGATGACCGCCCGCTCTCCTTTCCCCCTTTCAACAATCTGTCCCACGCTCTCGGGGAAAATAAGCACGTAGGGCCTGCGGGTGTCACGCGTACTGGAGCTACTAACCAACCTGAAAACATATTGCTCTTAATAACCAGACGTATTAGTCTGCAAATGAAGGAATTGCTAACATAATGCATATATGAGCTCAAAGCTACCCGATATTTGTCTTCTCTTTGTCTGTACTAACTATTTAAACGACCGTTCGCGCTAGTAAGTTAGTAGGTGCGTTTCTGGGACTGTTCTCCGAGTGAGTTTTTAATTCATTCATGCTCCAATGAATGACGATAAATGAATGAAACGGTGAAGGATGCTCAAATAAGCACAGGTTCGTAGAGCTTAAAGTTACCTCACATTCGTCTTCTCAGAATAAGGGAAAACCTGGCAAAGAGCTTCTCCGAATAACTCACCCTGTGTGAGATTCAAACTCAGGGCCCCTTTTATGTGAGGCACCACACTACACAGGCGGGTTTGACTGCTGTGACGCACAGTGAGCACTGCTACTACGAAAGATTAGTGAAGTATTTTGTTCTACTCCACTAAGGTGAACCGTCCGGAAGAAGAGGCTACGTCGTGCGCATTTCATTACGCCCCTACCTTGAAAATTAATTCAGGCGACAGTGAATTAGTGAACTAGATCACACAGGAAAGTGACAGTGAAAATTGAGTATCGTGAAAAATATATGTTGTGCTTGCGTTAATGCGTACGGACGGACGGACGGACGGACGGATGGGCGGGCGGAATGACAAAACGATGTTAATAGGAAGTCAACAGTAGCGTACGCAACTAAAAATAGAATTGAAATCAACATGACGTGAAATTAATTGTGGAATCCTGATGTTATCGCACGGTAGACAATAAAATTATATCCCTGAGATAACAAAAGGTGAAGTTTGCACGGAAAACGTTCTTTGTTTATATTAACGAGTTTCGTGACCCCCGTAGTCTGAGCCACGCCATTTTATAATGCGGTCACCCGCCACACGCAAGTTGATACACTTTTGTTTTTATTTTTCGTTACTGCAGTATCACCAGTGTTGACAACGTAGTAATTTTCTAACTAGACTTAATAAACTGTAATTTTCCTAAAGTGGCGGCTATTCTCATTTAGGGGTAAATATAGCAACCATTAGTCTAAAAATTCAATCAGTGGCTCTGTTTTGGCTTTAGGATAAAAATAGGGTATGCTGACCATTTTTTTACACTTTTACTTTAGTTAATAATTAGATACCTAATAAGAGCCTCAAATTCTAATTTCCATAATAAGTATTTTAAGAGGTAGCTTTTTCAGTCACGGCTTTTTAAGCTAAACCACATTGTTTAGGTAAACATACTCTTTTATTATTTATATATTATTTTGAGAAATCTTAAAATCTACAATTCCATTTCGATTCGTTTTAAATTTCAATGCAACAATTAGGGTTTAAATTACAATATTGTGCATCCACGCCAAATTTCATGTAGACCCTAAGCCAGGTCCAGAGATTTTATTTTTCTTTTGTTTACTTTTGGGGGGTTGAGTTATATAGTCGCATTTAGGTGATATGGTTATACCGGGGGTCTTTGACCGAAACTTTTGTTTTTACTCTTTGCATTTGCAGATTACGTTAATGTATGTTTTCGTCGATTATAACTTATTTTCATCCGGACATTCGCTATCATAACCACACTTCCAGATACCTACATGGAGGGTAGGGAGTATAAACAAAAATTTCCACCCTTCGAGGGGTAGCGAACCCGGAAACTGCTGGTGAGAAGTGAAACGTGTGTTACTGTTTTATTAACTGTATGCAGAAAATACTCCATAAAATGTAATTACTTTTTTAAATTGTAAACATGCATTTTTAATGAACCTACTGCTTTATGGAAAAATAAATGTTAATGAGACTTCAACTATTTTATTTAACATTTTCACAATATGAGCACTATTATTTAATAAAATTACAATTAAGCATGTTAACTAATACTCATTGATCAGTTTTTATCCTGTTATTAATAAGGTGGTATACAAAATTTAATTTATTGATACAGAAAAGTACATCGTGCGGAACAATTTGAAAATGAAAATGTGCCGTCAAATGAAATCCTTAAAGAGGGAGATGAAAATTACAAGGCTAAAACAACACTAAAAAACATATTTCTCTGCATACTCTGATCTATTTCTGCTCCGTGCACATCATTTAATACGAGGTATGTTTTTCAAGTAACTACCGTTTAAATGTTTTCCGCTGAACTTTTCCACTTCCTGAATGAGAGCCTTAAAGCTACTGCAGAATTATCTTGTTCAATTAAGATCGATCTAGAAGCCATTTCATGGATTCATTCTCAATTTAAATTAAGAATCAAAACGATATTAGGTATATTTACCGTATTTAAATTAACGTTAATGTATTGAAATGTTGGAATAAAGAATTTGGCAAATATTTAGCTTGCCTATTTATGACCTAAATAGTTAAATGGACAAAGTAGTCTGAACATACAGAAAGTACCCCTTAGTGAGTTGAATTGTCACTGCTGTTAAAGGTCTCATGGTTTTTCCTGAAATTTTTATCAATCACTATATAAATTATGATAATTATTTCAAATGGTTATTTACATTGACAGCTTATGTTTGAGTCTATAAAATTATTTCATCCACCAGAAAAATAATAAAACTTACTCTTAAAACATGTAAATCCATGTATCTTTCCACTTTCTCTACTGCGTATAGTAAATAGAGGAAGTATTTTATACCACCCAAAACTTTGATATTGCAACATATGTTTTGAGGCCCCTTGAATCCTAAAAAATAATTTTTAGGAAAAGGTCCATGGGTGTGTGTGTCAGTGAGTCTGTAGACAGCACAACTTAAAAATGAAAAGTCGGTTAAAAACCAAAGTAGGTATTTAAGTTTAATATCTTTCAAGGATGTGATACGAAGATTTTGAAGAAAAGTTCTGCACCCTAAACTACCCTTTACATGGAAAATTTTTATTTTCTTAAAAATGACTAACGATTTTTATTAAAGTGTCATATGTTTAAGATATTAGTATGAGAAATGAAATGTATATTTTGAATTTTCTGGCTATAGCCTATGCAGTCCTGTTTACTCTGGATGACTTTTGAATAACTCGTAAACCGTAAGAGATAGACAAATTCTTAATATACAAAAAATGTTGTTGTTAGCTAATGCTGGATTTCTGACAATGAAGTCATTAATCCTTGTGCTCTCCAATATTTTTCACTGATGATATTGAAGAGAGCAATAGCAGTAATAGTAACCGCTTTTTAGAGAGCACCATATTTTTATGTTATGTATATCTCACTAAAACACGCACTTTATGTTCAAATAAATTTTTTTGTAGAGTGAACCATTTCTGAGATGTTCCTTGTTATTTGTGTCAGATTCTGAAAACTTGAAACTTTCGCGAAATGGAACATCGTTGCTCATTTTTCTTTATGTTAAGCGTGCAAAGAGAACGGGATCTAGATTTGACTATCGCTCACAGCCTACTGTATTCTGATATTCTCCTTGCGTCTACATGGAAATAAGCAATAGTAAATTTCTGTAAATGTTTAACTCAACACGAAAAAGATAGGGGAATAAAAATTTGTAAGAATGATTAGTACAAGAGCAGAGAAAGTCATGTGAGTGCAACACATCAGATTTTGTTTTATATTAAAATGTATCAAATTACTTTTTACTTTCCCTACTGGTAAGTAGGGGAAGTATTGTATTCCACCCAAAAATTCGGTGTCGAGATTTCACCGGAAATACATGTTTCGAGGCCCCTGAATCAAAAAAAAAAAAAAAGAAAAAAAACATGTTTAGAAAAAGGTCCGTGTGTGTCAGTCTGTCAGTCTGTCAGTCTGTCAGTCAGTCAGTCTTTGGACAGCATAACTCAAAAACAAAAAGTCGGTTAAAAACCAAAGTTCGTATTTAAGTTTAATGTCTCTCAAGGATATGACACGAAGATTTTGAAGAAAATACCCCACCCTAAACTACCCTTTACATGGAAAATTTTTCGAAAATTTTGATTTTCTTGAAAATGGCTCTAACGATTTTTATTACAATGTCATATATTTGAGATATTTTGATGACAAATGAAATGTATATCTTGAATTTTCTGGCTATAGCCTCTGTAGTCGTATTTACTCTGGACGACTTTTGCATAACTGGTAAACCGTTAGAAATAGACCAAATCATACTACACAAAAAATGTAGATCTTGCTAAAATACACAATTTATGTCTCAATAAATTTTCTTATAGGGTGATATATTTCGGAGATATTGCTTGATATGTGTGTGAGTTTCGGAAAACTTGGAACTTTCGTGAAATGCAACAACGTTGTTCATTTTTTTATATGTTAATCGTGCAAAGAGAACGGAATCTCTAAGGTAAAAAACATTTGACTGTCGCACAAAGCCACCTGTTTCTAATATCTCCCTTGCACCTACAAGGACATAAGCAATAAGATAATTTGTACTAATGTTTATCTTAACTAACATGGAGATAAAGGAATAAGAGTTTGTTAGAATGGTTAGTACAGGAGTAGAGAAAGTCATGTGAGTGCAACACACCAGATGTTTCTTGTTGCACATACAATATTTGTTTGCTTACAACCTCTAATAACATTATTTGTTCTTGGTATTCTTTCTTCTGTAGTACTAATTTAACCCTTTACACATATCACTAAACATTTTTTCTGTCAATTGATACAGTTGGGCCGCTCATTGCGTTTCCAGTTTAGCTTCTTTGATTCTAGCTTTGCGGTAAATGCACATAAAGCGGTCGCTTTGTAAGGATTTTCGGCCGAACTATACTAAAACTTTTTTTTTAATTTATTCATTGTCACTGGCGTTATGGTAACACCTTTCAAATACATTCAAGAACACCCCAAGGTATATTGTTACATAGTTTCTTGGAGCTCGGACTTTCATTATTCATTCTATTTTTACTCAAAGCTCGCATATTACTTCGTAGGAAGGTACCAAATATCATGAAAGTGCACTCCCATACATCGATAAGAACGACTGGGGTGCTCTGAACACCCAGTGCGACCACTAAGAGTGTCAAATTTAATAGGTGTCTATTTATTCATTTATTGCGAGAGTTGTGGCGTAACTATGCACAGCTAATGGAGGCTTCTATATTAGCATTTAAATAACAGCCTTGGTGTGTTATTTTACAGTTGGTTGCCGTATGGCTACGCTCAGGGAATCGCACATTCAGCGCATGCATTAGTCGATCAAGAACCAGTAACCGAGTAACCCTTATAGCAGTGTTGTTATTTTACACAGCACTTGAAATGTTTCACTATCACGCATACCAACATGAGGAAGTTTGACCTTCGTTAAGTTCTCTTTACGCTTTCACGACTTCTTTATCTGATGATGTGGGTTCAACTTGTGATGGCTCATGGCTTAATTATTATTTAAGAATCCCACCTTGCGACATTAGATCTTCACCCACGTGCTTGGAAACTCGATTCAACACTGTTAGGATTTACGTTCATATTAATTACTACATTCACCTAACAGGCAGGCAGTAGATTAAACTTCATCCTACAAGAGTGGAGATTCCTCTGATTATACTGTCAAAGAAATTAAAATAGGAAATGCACCTAAAGTTGTACAGTATAAATTAAACATTGACTAATAAGGTGTGAAAATGTGAAATATTAAACAAAAACGATGTCTGTCACAACCATAAGTCTACTATAGCATTTTGAAAAATAGGAATAGGAGCGATGTAGAGGGGGTTGGGCCCTGAAGCCAGATTTGTTGTACCCATGTCCCCAAGGGGGCACACCTGGGAGGAAGGATGGGGTGACAGGAGACACCGGGCGGGCAGCCAGACAGCCAGATCCAACATAACAGTACAGATATTGACAGAGGTCCCAACGGTTTCCAAAGTCTGACGACACCTCGAAGTCTTTAAGTTTACTGGGGCCTTCCAGGGGGACAACGACGGGGTCCAACGCCCTCATATGCCACCCCCCCCTCCCTCTATCCGATTCCACAGACGAGGGACAGAAACAGTTCATGTGCGCATACCATCCCTGCCAAGCTGCACCTAACCCCTTCGCTGAGACTTGTAACCCTGAAAGAACCAACGGGTGAACGATGAAGAAAACGATTAATAAAGTGAAATGGAGGAACAGGAAATTGAAGGATGTAATTAGCCTTCCCAGCATACGCCTAGTATTCGGGAAAACCGCCGACCACGGCAATCGATCTCACAACCTCTGGAATGCGAGTCCCATATTTCCCGCAGAGCCATGTCCTCGATATACAGGTGACTCAGAATAACACCAATTAATTTTAAAGCGTGATTCAGGAGTTATACTGGAGTGCTTTCTTATCAGGTATGCATGCCCATAAACGTCTTCTTAATCGAGCTAGAAGGCATCAAGATTTTTTGAAACACCACTTTGAGTTGGATGAAATTCCGACGAACAAGTCGTTATGCACTTTTATTGCAAGACATTAGGAGAGTTCTGAAATAAGAATAGCTGCATATCTTTAATTTTAAGAAATACAATGATACAAAACCCTGTTTTAAATATAGATTTAATTATACGACACTAAATCCATGTGCTCTGAAGCAGGTCAAGCTTTTTTAACCGATCTACATTACATGTTATTGTCAATGGTATATGCGAATACTGCCATTAGTGGTCAAATCTTCTACACCATAAAAACCATCATAGTTGAAATAAGAATTGAACAAGTGTTTATAAACGATTTTTAAACTGTCAACATTGATTTTGGAACACAGTTGATACCATCATAGTGATGATTGCCGAGTCCTTTCAAAAATACCCGGCATATCATAATGACATAAAAACTACAAAAATACCGGCCATTATCTCCTCTTAACTATTAACTGGCGTCTCACACACAAGAGTCTGAATATGTCCCCGAAGGAAAAAAATGAAAGGGATTAGATCTGATGAACGTGCTGGCCATGATTGTGGTGCTCCTCCAGCGATCCAGCGATCAGGATAGTTTATACTTAGAAAATTTCTTACTCATCGCTTTGGAACAACATTCACTGGCGTATTCCGAAAGGAACATCCTGCAAAAATTCTGGCAAAATGTGTTGAAAGAACTGTCCCGTCAAACTTGGAGATACATAGTAAATAGTACTTTGTGGGTGTCAAACTGTTGTAATTCTAGTAGCTCTAGGATTATCCTGTGCCCAAGTGTGACTTATGTGTGCTAAACATACCCTCTCGTGTACCCAGTGAGATGATATGGAGTAATTGCTGTTCATGTAGAACCCTAGTAACCGAAGACTAACTTGTATGTATGGCATGCGCCAATGCTCTTACCATTGTTATTAAATTTCTTTGAAGTGTCTAGCGATGCGCTTGTTTTTGGAATCGTTGATGTACGACAGTAGAAGTGCCATGAAGAAGCAAATATCTCCTTGTGTAAGGCTCAGCATAAAGATCTCGTGCTCTTTTCGCATTTCCCCAAGCAGCGTCATAAACGCAATGCATCGCTGCTAGTTCTGCATAGAACATTTTTATAACAGGCTGTAAAACTGAAAATCCTTCCAGTAAACAAAGCACTTTAGTTATGCTCATAAGTGAGATTGATAATTGGAACCACAAAGTGCTGTATAATATACGACGGAATCCTTCACCATTTAAGTAACTAAAGGAGGTTTTAGGTTAACGGTAATATAAATAATGTTAAAAACAAAATACATGCGATATTTCAAAATACAAACATATGTAATATTCCAGTGCCAAAGGGGAATTGGGATCTTGTGACAGAATTTCCTATAACCCGACGCTGATATTGAAAAAATTTTATGTCCTCTAGCTCTATAACAAGTCATTTACGGACATACTTTCATTATAAGAAATTACTCAAATAGAACCCTTAATATTATTCGTTGTTATTCTGACTCATAGTGTAAATACGAATGTTGGTATTTATTTGACTTCGGATATTTGAGTTATAGTGTTAACAGACAGGCACACCTACTAACAATTGTTTTTGTGCCTAAGATCCTCAAAACATGTATTTCCAGTGAAATCTCGATACCCGTTGATAGAGAAAGTAAAACAAAAATCTGTTGCCGTCGTTTTATTTTATCAGCCTTTAGGAAAATACACACGTGACTAACAGTTGCATCCGATTGAGTGCTTTTGATGAAGGGTTGATACAGTATACAAATTATCCACCGAGTGCGAACCTGAGGCTCTGTGATGTTCCACCAATTAACTGCACAAAACAATAAACACTGGAGTTGTGCTGCCTGAATGATCACCCTCTGTGCTTTCATATGATGCTCCAAAACCTTTGAACAGCAAGATAACAACACGAGCTCGGTGCTGAGTATAATATGGAAACTTGAGCGTCCTTGATGTTAAGATTCAATAGACTGCAAAATTCAAAAAAATTTAATTTTGTCAATAACGCCTCTAATGGCATTCGTTTAAGATATTTTTAATTCAAATGAAATTTATATCTTAAATTTTCTGATTATAACTCATGTAGTCCTGTTTAATCTAGATGACTTTTGCATAATAAACCGTAAGAGAGACCAAATCTTACTGTACAAAAGTTAAATGTCGTTAAAACACAATTTGTATTAAACATTTTTGTGTAGTGAACCATTTCGGAGATATTCCTTGTTATTTGCCAGAATTTTGCAATATTTATAGACCGTTCTCATATTAGATCATTATTCATTTGTTATCTCTTGGCCATGCAAAAAGAACGGAATTTCAAAGTCATCATACAGCGACTACTTCTGAAATATTTAAGTATCACTTAAAGCCTACTTATTCCCCTTGCACCTACAACAAAATTAGCAATACGATAATTTCTACAAATGTTTATTAGCATGAAGTAGATACAGAACTAAACGTAGGTAAGAATAATTTGTACAAGAGTAGAGAAAGTCATGTGAGTGCAACAGATTTTTTAATTTTGTATCAGTAGTTCTTAAATCTCGCGCTAGCGCACAATTTTCGTTCCTGTTTTGTGATACGTGATAAGTTTCTAGTTTAACTACTAGGATATATATATAGTGGTTTTGTTCAGTTTTCACAATCAGTTCACTAACATGATTAAGTTCAATTTTCATTGTAACTTCACCTTTCTTCGTGATGAAATGAATGAGCTTCTTGTTACTTCCGCGTCACTCGCTGGGGAGTCGAACACACGACTTTCCTCATCGCTCGCAGTAGCAACACCGTACATCACAACTGTCGTCATAAAAACACTCAGCAACCAGAATTTAATGAACGATAACTCACTATCTCCCTTACATACTCACCAACTCACTCATGAGCACACTTGCTTATATACAGTGCGTTTCTGGAATCTGCGCCGAAGTTTAACCTAACTGTTAAATAAACGGAGTAGCTTTACTTTATATAGGATTCGATAGTTTCGCTTTCAGCTGTGTGGGAATGTGCGCTGACGGCGAAGTATTGATTGAGAATCCTATTGATTGATGGTTAGTCATTATGAACAATGCACCTTTGATTGGTGGGTAGCAATGTATGAAGTGGCCCATTAGAGTGGCGTGTAAGTGCTATATTATGGAATGATGGAGCACAAAGTAAATTTTAGCGTCGATTAAGGTATTATTTTTGTCTTGTGTTAAAGGAGGGGAAAGGATACAATGTAAGGGAAATAGTTCCCACAAAAGAGTCTGCTGAAAATGTATTACACTTCATATTTTTCACAGGATCTTTAAGTGCCTTAGTCGAATAATAATTTGTTATTTAGCAAAATAATGAATATCTATAACAGCGATGTCCAACTTTGCGAAAGATGGGAATTTGAGTTTGCCTCTTTCCACGATACGCGGATTTTGCCTCTCTTTAACTCCCAGCCGTGCATTGTGTTGCAGTGGCGGGTTGGTTACGTGCTATAGCCAGAAAATTTAAGATATACGTTTCATTTGTCATAAAATATCTCAAACATTTTCAAGAAAATCAAAATTGTCGAAAAATGATCCATGTAAAGGGTAGTTTAGGGTGCAGGAATGTTCTTGAAAGTTTTCATGACGCATCCTTGAAATATATTAAACTGAAATGCCAACTTTGGTATCTAATCGACTTCTCGTCTTTGAGTTATGCTGTCCACACACCCACACACACATGCACACACACACACACACACACACACACACACACACACACACACACACACGGACCTTTTTATAAAAATGCTTTTTTTAGATTCATGGGACCTCAAAACATATATTTCCACTGAATTCTCGGAGTCGATGTTTTGGGCTGAATACAATACTTCCTCTACTTTACTATACGTAATAGTGAAATAAAAAACGAATAATATATTTCCATTTGAGAAAAGTATTATTGGCAAACTCAAACAAATAAGAAAGAATATCTCGGAAATGGCTGACTCAAAATAAAAATGAAGTATTTGATATAAATTGAAATTTTTAACGAGATCCAAATTTTTTTTATTTAGTAAACTTTTGTCTGTCTCATACTGTTAGCCATTTATGCAAAACTCATCCATAATGAAGAGTTCTGAGGACATTGCCAAAAAATTGAAGGAATGACTTTGAAACCTGGAAACGTGGAATCACCTGTTGTGTCCGTCACCGGATACTGACTCCCTGTACCTCCGACTAGGAGTGGAGCTGGGCATTGCCGCTCACTGCGTAAGGTTCTCCAAAGAGAGACGGTTTGACGTCCCTGATCTATGACATCAACTGAGTACGCAGTTCCTTTATTTTTAGGAGGAAGAAACGTGGAATTAACTGAAATTTAACAAATGTTCATAACTCGTCTACAGTGTACAGGATTTTAAATATTTGCCAGAAGTTACTGTGAAAAAATATGCAATTGATATTGCAATTGTATTAGAAATTATTTAACCTCATTTGGCAGTTTGATATAATAGATATTCCAAAGCGTAGCAAATTGACGCCGCAAGCACTTGTTTCTCCAGGGACCGTTTGTGAATATTGGCATGACTGCAATATTTAGTGGTTAGCCGTGACTCACTCACTCACTGGGAAGGGTGGCAATACAGTTATTTAGCGTGCTGTTAAAACGGAGGTCATGTGGCGATATAAACACACAAAGGCTAGAGTTTCTCTCTCGTGGTGGCCAAGTGGGCCTATAAAAACTGGACTAGGCCGGTTGGGGCACGCAAATGCTCTCGCGTTACACCCCTCTCCCCTTACAGAGGCCATCGGCTTGGCGTCCTAGGAAACTTTAGCCCTTTCAGCCATGCTATTACATCCGCACTCAATATCTGTGAATGAAAAACGTGACATCTAGGTGTAAATACTTGAACTAGAACACAACTGTCCCTATATCATATGAAAAACATCTCATGTGTTAAATTCATGTGACTTTCTCTAACTTTTATAAACTATTCTCGAACTTCTATCTCCATTATACTAGCTGAACTAAACTTTTGCAGATGTGGTTTTAGTAAACATTTCACTGTAGGTTCTACTTCATCTTCAGCCTGGGAATTTAGTGCTATGAACGTTCCGATTCAAGATGGCCAAATTAACAACTGAGCATCGTTGTCCATACTCCAGTGTTACCACATGTACATTTCATTGTGTAGTGTTACTTTTGTTGCTGTTCTCTTGCGTTATATCATAAGTTTTCATAAGAATAGTTTTAAAACTTAAATGAAAACAAATGACAGAGCATGGAGGAATGTAATACGCGAGTTTTTTTTAAAAATATTTAGACTAAACGATTATTATTATTGTTATTATTGTTATAGTTATACTGTTATATTGTTATATTATTATTATTACCATGATTATTATTATTAACATGATTATTATTGTTATTGTTATTATTGTTATATTGTTATAGTTATATTGTTATATTATTATTATTATTATTATTATTATTATTATTATTATTATTATTATTATTATTATTATTATTATTATTATTATTATTATTATTATTATTATTATTATTATTATTATTGAAATAAGGACACTTCTATTAATGTTTATGCGTATTTAAAATACTATAAAATACTTCCATATCCTTTTGCCATTGTGTGTTTTTTCAATTGATAATTTACCTGTTATTTAATGACAGGCTTGCTGCTAATTTGAAAAGAGGTTATTGTGCTAGAAACGGTTGAGAGCTTTCTTCACAAATAAGGAAATTTCTGTTTCATTGCACCGGACACTTTGCATAAAAACTTTAAAGAACTGCATTTATTTCAGTGGCGTATAGTGTTTAAAATGTTAATATGTGGTGTTATGTTCCATCACAGCTAAAACAAGTTCGAATGTTTCTGAAAAAAATTGATGTGTTGCACTCACATGACTTTCTCTACTCTTGCAGTAACCATTCTTACAAACTCTTATTCCTATATCTTCTTTGTGTTAGTTGAGATAAAGATTTGTACAAGTTATGTTATTGTTTATTTCCTTGTAGGTGTAAGAGGAATATCAGAATACAGTAGGCTTTGTGCGATAGTCTTTTAAAGCTTTGAGATTCCGTTCTCTTTGCATACTAAATATATATAAAATGAACAACGATGATCCATTTCACGAGAGTTCTAAGTTTTCCGAAACTCACACATATAACAAGGAATATTTCCGAAATGGTTCACCTTACAAGAAAATTTATCTGGACATAAATTGTGTATTTTAGCAAGATCTACATTTTTTGTATAGTATGATTTGGTCTATCTCTAACGGTTTACCAGTTATGTAAAAGTCGTCCAAAGTAAATACGACTACAGAGGCTATAGCCAGAAAATTCAAGATATACATTTCATTTGTCATAAAACATATGATATTTTAATCAAAATGTTTGGAACCATTTTCAAGAAAATCAAAATTTTCGAAAAATGTTCCATCTAAAGAGTAGTTTAGGTTGGGGCTATTCTCTTCAAAATCTTCGTGTCGCATCCTTGAAAGACATTAAACTTAAATACCAACTTTGGTTTTTAACAGACTTTTCGTTTTTGAGTTATGTTGTCCACAGACTGTCACACAGACTGACACACAGACGGACCTTTTCCTAAAAATGTAGATTATCATTCCACTTATCCAGACAAGTCTACCCTAATTTACCAAAAAAGGTTCCAGTAATAACTCCAATGTGCAAGAAAACATCACTTTTAAAGATAGCTATTACACAGCTTTTATAGGGAGAAGGTTTACAAAAAGATGAATATCTCTTTGTGTGATTTGCAGTCCAATTGAGAAAAAATAAAATCATACTTTTGTGATAATAAACCAATATGAATTCTAAACTTAAAGAAAATATAGGTACACTACTTTGAAAATATGTCCCTCGTTCCAGTTGGTGCATTCCAAATAGCAAATTTTTTCAGCCTTTTTTACATATTCAAAATGCTCCACAGCATGCAAGTGTTTGATACTTTGTTTGAAGAGTTTTTACTGCCTCTCAAAGGCGGATTAACTAACATGATGATACATGTTTTGCTTTCTCTGCTACGTATAATAGAGAAATATGGGAAGTACTGCATTCCAATCAAAAATTTCATACCGAGAGTTCACCATAACCATTTATTCCTGAATCTAAAAAAGGGCATTCTTAGAAAAATGTCTTTGTGAATGTTTCCGCTTGTCCGTCTGTGAACAGCGTCTAAACGAAAATTTGGTTAAACAAAAACTTGATATTTAAGTTTAGCATCTTTCAAGAATGAAAGAAACAAAGATATTCAAGAAAATTTCCCTAATCCAGGCTAGCGTTTACATAAACATTTTTCGAAAATGTTTTTGTTAATAATCCATTTAACGATTTTGATTAAAAATCATGTTTTTAAGATTTTTATAACAAATAAAGCATATTTTAAATTTTCTAGGAAAACTCTCAGCCGCCCTCTGAAGTCTCGTTGACTTTACATATTTGGTAAACAGTAAAAGATAGACAAAGTCTTACTGCACAAAAATGTAGATCTCATTAAAACATAATTTTAGTCAAATGCATGTATCATATGTGTGAATTTTACAATACTTACACTTTTCTCAAATGGGAAATGGTTATTTATTATCTCTTGGTCTTGCAAAGACAACGGCATTTCAAAGTCATTACATAGTGACCATGACTTATTCTTTCTTCTGAATTAACATGAAGTAGACAGAGGAATAAGCGTTAGTAACAATAGTTACAAGAGTAGAGAAAGTCATGTGAATGCACACAACACATTTTTAGAAATAATAGTAGAGAAAGTAATATTTTTCTACAATAATTCAAGGTTAACATAAAAAAAATCTAATATATTTGGTCGACGAACAACCCATACAACCAAGGCAGCCCTCTGGTGTTTGTACGCACATTGCTCGTTCGTTGGATCCACCTGGCCGGTACTCCCTGAACATATGAGAAGGAAACGGAATGAAAGGGAATGAGGAAGAGGAAGTGGTGTCACATTAGCATTCCCTCCGACCATACAAAACCACAAAGTCGGGGTGCGCGGGCGGCAACGGGAACTGAACGGAAGCTCCCGAACACGAGCCTCACACGCTTCGTATACATGAGATGGATATAACAGTAGTGTTATACGCATCACTAGCAATAAAATCTCTTAGCGGCGTTTAATATTGTAAATATTTGCAAATTAAAATCCGCACATTAAACAGCAAACTTTCCTGTTTTTGTACGAGTAACTTACAAAAACTTCTCTCTGCCACACTTCATGAAACAGAGGTCCCGAGGAAACCATACTCACCACTGAATGAGGCATGTCAGAAGCTGAAAAGCAACGAAGGGAAGGGATGGGCGGTGGAGTGAAGCAAGAACGCGTTTCAGTGGAGTGGTCCTTTTGAGCCGATTTTCCCCATGTCTATGTATCACTTTCAGTCTCAGTCAGAACTGCATTTATTACCAAGTTAATAAAACTTTCATATTAGGTATCAGAGCTAAAGAACAATATGAAGAAATGAAAAAGAAATGAGTTATTCTTCATTTAAGGAGAACTAAATGGGAACATGCCAAAACATGTTTACTTTTTACTCCTGTGTTACTTTGCTATATATTTCATATTGTAGGTACAATACTTATATTTTACTTGTGGTGGGTGATGCCCTCTTGTGGAAGGGATGCTTGTCGACACCGGACCCGGAGTGTTGGTGGCTGCTCGGCGGCCCTAGCGCCGGGATGAGTCTCTCATCACTTGTTAGGGATTTCCGCACGTCTCTGTGGACCGTCAGCCTGCCAACCTTCGATCTCCTGTGACTCCCTCACTCCATCCTTCCTCCTGTATACGAGTTATCCTCCGGTGTCTATTCTTTACGTGGGGAAGTTTTTTTCTACAAACTCCGCAACTGTTAAATTGCTTCTGTGTTTTGAAGCCATGTTTTGTTTTCTGCAAACATATTCAAGTTTGTTTCTTACACTGTTGCTTTGGACATTTTTTCTGTGGATGGTATCTTCTTATACAAATGAGACGTTTCCTCAGAAACTTCTAGATAGCTACATTACATTTTAAGAAAACATTTTCTTAATCCTATTGTTGTCCTACTTCTGTATTAATAACATGCTTGGATAATAAAAAATACTTGCTTTTAACTGTAATAAAAACGTGGCATAAATACGAATTATCTTTCTTAGTGAACAAATAATAAGAATGGTTAGGTGAAAGACTCCGTGACAACAGCACAAGTAGTGAAGTAGAGATGGGCAGGTCACACAGTAAGGTTCCACAACAACTGCTGGACAAATATAGTAATGATGTGGGAACCAACGGAAGGAGAGTGGTGGACCGGGAAGACCGACAACGAGGTGAACGGACAATTATAATAATAATAATTGTTGTTAAATAAACTTGTCGATTAAAGGGGAAGGTTACCTAAAAGGCAGACTCCTATGTAAAACTTTCGTTTTATATTTTAAAAGTTTCTAAGATATTTGGCCATTAATTATCCATATTTTGTATTAGCGGGATAGAGATCTTTAATATCCTCTTAAAGAAATATCCGTAACAGGAAGTTGTTGAACTTTGAACTTGTAAAGCAACGTGTTAATTTGCGAAGAAATAAAGTGACCCTCTCATAGAAATTCAGCCATTCATCAAGTGTAGCAAGCAATTGCACGCCACTGATAGCCTGGGGCTGCCGCAGAATGACTCGAGAAGTTTATGGCTCTATTGTCATCGTCCGAAAGAAACGTTTTAATAATACCGTTGAACGATCTCTCGATATCCGGACTGGTCTGCGATAGCTAACGCCCTCAGACCATGTGGCATAAAATGTCATTACAGCAGGGGGTAACTTCTTCATTCTCTTGTAGATCTTGATAGTATTATCTATCACTGAAGAATTAAATCTTTTATATAGGTATAGTCAAATGTCAAGTTTTTTTAATTAATCTGTTTCGTTTTGATAATTTAACTGACGAGGAAAAATAATGTGCAGAAAATTGTAGAGTATAAATGCAGCCCAAATATATATTCTTTGTTATTAATGTCCTCCAGTGTATTGTCATATATTACGATGAATGAATGAAATGGGTGAAAAGATGCTTAAATAAGCCCGATTTTCATAGAGCTCCAAGTTACCAGACATTTGTCTTTTCAGGATAAGGCAACGCCTTGGAAAAAATCCTTGGGATAACACTCTAAGGGAGATTCGAGCTCGTGACCTCTTGGACGTGAGACAGACACGTTACCACCGCATTACAGAGGTGGGCCCCAATATAAGCTGAATGGGTTCCCACTTCGGCTTCTTTGATTCTGGCGTTGAGCTCACTTGAAGCATTTACGAGAACGTTCCTAACAAAGAGAAGATCACGGTAACTGTCTTGGAGAATAAAATATTTGTCTCAAATGATCCATTTATTTCTAAATCATTCACATTTACCTCATTCTCACTGTAACTTTAACAACTGATATCTCCTGTGTTAATACTCCATAGCAGCTAACATTTTTATGGTGCATGTATATTTGATTGCTCTATTAACAGCGCCATTATGGATATAATTTGCGCGACAACATATTATCTTCCTTTGTGAGATGTCCTACATTCGAACATAAAACGGCATTGGCACATTACAATTATGTTCATGCAACGAGTTTGTTATTATACTGCATCTGCAAAATCATGCTCCTAACCTCAAAATGCATACTTTGATACTGCCTTTCCACCATAAAATTTTCCGTACATAACAGGGGTTGAGGTTAAAATGATGTAATCAGAAGAGCTCGCCGTTATCTAATGTTTGTCTTCTCAGTCTAATAGGAAAGATCAAGGTATTGTTTTCCGACAACTTACCTCAACGAAGATTCGAACTCGGAGCCAGATATTTATGAACATACATATACCTTGGCTCTATGGAGGTGGCCACAAAGGCTTATCTTTCGCATTGTGTAGTCATTATTAACGCAAAGCAAGTTCTCTTTGGTTTTCAGTTATTAAAATATTTATATACCTGGTATATTGCATCAGTAATTATACCCCGAGGACAAAGGGTTACAAACCCGAAGCTCTGGGGTTTGAAATTGTTTGGACGTAATTGTTAATAATTCCCTGGTACACCTTTTAATTTAAGGTCCACTAGTTTGTTACTGAATAAATATTTTAGAGTTAAATTAATTAAAAATTCAATTCATTAGTTCCATTACTCATAAGAAGAATTTAATTAAAAGTTTATTCATTTCGAACAAAACGTAGAAATCCCTTTGAGAGGTAATTCCATAACCGCACAAATTAAACAGTACTTGTGGCTTACTCCGTGGATTCAATTAAAACATTTCTTCCTAAATAACTTTAACAAACAAAGTGGCTCCGCGGTAAAGTGTGAGGTTCATATCTGGGAGTTCCGCGGTTCAAATCCCACCAAGAACGTCTTCTCTGACTCGGGGATTTTTCAGGATTTCCTGAGTGTTCATAACTGGCAAATGCGGGGGAGGTAGTCTAAACATGTTTCCTTTTCAAAATATAATTTTATTTCAAGTACCATCAGTGTTCACCGACTGTCGTGCCGTATGCAGCAAGAAAGGGCACTGAACCCACTTTTAAAAAATTAAAAAAAGAACTAGCTCATTTTGGGTTGAGCAGTCATTGCTAAAAAAGATGCTGGAGATTAACAGAAATGTCTACAGAAACCTGGTGGTAACACACGGGGCTCGAGGTACGCGATCGATCCCCGCGACTACCATTCTGACCTCTGATTTTTTGTGATCTCTGGTCGACGGGTGAATGCTGGAATGGTTTCTCATCTACAGCGATTTCCTTTCCCACATTTTCCTTGAAATTCGTTTTCTTCTTACCTGCCAGGTGTGCTTGTAGATTCCCGAAGGGGGGGGGGGGGAGGGAGTTGCCGTGATGTGGACTCCGAGCACTCGTGATACTTATGACGAGACTATAAATCGTCGGGCCGTATATTTGAGCTCCTACTTCGGATTGGGTTAGCCTCGGCGGGACAATGGTTCCGACACCCATGAGAGATTGGAGGAGATTGGGAAATTGGTTGCGCTTGCGTGGTGATACTCAGGCGGGGTTGTGAGACGCCTCAATGTCCTCCGGCACTAACCTAGAGAGCTAGTAGCTGGTATGCAACGTTGTCGGCGGCCCGATCGAATATTTCGATAGTGGTAAAGATACAGCTGATATTTGTAACTGGGCACTGTCTCTTATTTTTAAAAGAAATTGAGGTTAAATCCTTTCTGGTGTAATATTTTGACGTTATTACTTCCAGGTGCATTACTGCATAGTGTAACTGAAATTTAGGAAATACTAGTGTTTGATCCGTCCTTTCTTTTCCTAATTATTTTCTGTAAATAGGTATTTTAGTTTATCCAAGCTCTACTTAAGGGAAGGGATCACTCGCCACGAATGTTCACGTCACACTGGTTTTACTATTTCTTCTATGAAACAAGTGTTATGCTCACTCTTGTTAGCCGAGAATTCCTTAGTGTTTATTTTCTCTGCTTGACTTCCTTTGTGCGTCTAAACCATCCTCAAGGAATGTTGTATACAAGCAGAAAAAGAATCGCTTCAGACTTCTCGAGATTAGCACGTGCAAACAAAGAGAAAGATACCGCTGAATTAAGTGAGTGAGTGCGGATGATTTAAAAACCAATACAGTTGACAGTGTCACAGACCATGTGATTTATAGTATGTCCGTATACAACACAATTACCACTTTATACAATACATTTTTCTGCCTCTAATATATAGCTTCACTCGTGTTTCATGTGATTAATTGCCGACGTTTTACGCGCCTTCTTACAAGTGAGGAAATAAGAAACGCCCGGAATCCTCCAGAAGGAGTACCGAAACGCGACACCAAATCCGATAATGGGCCCGCCTCCGCTTTCACTCAACTGTAATCAATCACATCACTCGCTCCTCTATCGGCACTATTCTAAACTAAACACGTAATGGACCATCGCCCTCTAACTCCCAACACGGAAATTTCATTTCTTCCGCAGTGCTACGAAAAATGTTGTGTCGCTGGCTGCAGTTCAATTTGCTTAACGGGGAGTTCACTAACGACTTTTCCTTTCCTTCTTTTGTAGCATTAATGTTACAACGCTACAAAGGAGACTAACGGCAAGAAAAATACAACAGCTTTAGAATCATCTATCAGGTTTCCTTCTTCAAGGAAATTGACCTAAATAAAGCTAATACTCACTATATTTTCATGGGGAATTGAAATCGACTTGAGTCCAGTACCATTCTCAATTCCATGTTGAATTCAATCCGTATTAAATCCGTATGTAGTTGGACCCATAAAGGATGTTTTCTGCGTATTTTATCAATGCTTTTGAGAAAAATATATTGCGAGGTTGTAGAAACAATAGAAGTGGCTCGTCTTCTACCACACCAAATTCGCTAAGAAAACAAAATAACGAGCATGCGGATTCAAATCGATTTGAATCCAGTAAGTGTTTCCATGCAACTAAATTTCTATATGATCCCACTTTTAAGAGGATTCAATTGCGTCTGAATCAGCATTTCCATGCAGCATTCAATTCGGAATGGGAACTCAACTCGATTTCAATTCCCCATGAAAACGTAGCGATTTCTTGTAATGACAAACCATGAAAGCTTTTATTGGCCAGCTTGTGCAGTGATTGGTAGTGGCAATAGTGACTTAGCTGAAGACAAATGTGCAATTCTATGACGGTAACGTATTGAAAGCAAACTATTATTTCCAAAAAAGGAAGC
Source organism: Tenodera sinensis (assembly GCA_030765045.1). Lineage (NCBI taxonomy): Eukaryota > Metazoa > Arthropoda > Insecta > Mantodea > Mantidae > Tenodera > Tenodera sinensis. The sequence goes on from CM060963.1 coordinate 25,701,401, forward strand.
GTTTCCCATTTGCTGCTAAAGTTCTAGCGCCTCATGCTCAAAATTTGTTTTGATACCAGAAACCAATCAGTGCAGTTGTCAGATCCTGCAATTTTAATTACAGAATGTTCTCACTTCTCAGAATAATGAGTGGATGTCTTAACGGAAGAGAATGTTTCCTCCTCCTGCTCCTCATCCTCCTCTTCCTCTTCCTCATCTTCCTCTTCCTCATCTTCCTCATCTTCCTCTTCCTCATCTTCCTCTTCCTCCTCTTCCTCTTCCTCCTCATCTTCCGCTTCCTCCTCTTCCTCATCTTCCTCATCCTCATCTTCCTCATCTTCCTCTTCCTCATCTTCCTCTTCCTCCTCTTCCTCTTCCTCATCTTCCTCTTCCTCATCTTCCTCTTCCTCCTCTTCCTCCTCTTCCTCCTCTTCCTCCTCTTCCTCTTCCTCCTCTTCCTCTTCCTCCTCTTCCTCCTCTTCCTCTTCCTCCTCTTCCTCTTCCTCATCTTCCGCTTCCTCATCTTCCGCTTCCTCATCTTCCGCTTCCTCCTCTTCCTCATCTTCCTCATCCTCCTCTTCCTCATCTTCCTCATCCTCCTCTTCCTCATCTTCCTCATCCTCCTCTTCCTCCTCTTCCTCATCTTCCTCTTCCTCATCTTCCTCTTCCTCCTCTTTCTCCTCTTCCTCATCTTCCTCATCTTCCTCTTCCTCCTCATCTTCCTCTTCCTCCTCTTCCTCTTCCTCCTCTTCCTCCTCTTCCTCTTCCTCCTCTTCCTCATCTTCCTCTTCCTCATCTTCCTCTTCCTCATCTTCCTCTTCCTCTTCCTCATCTTCCTCTTCCTCATCTTCCTCTTCCTCATCTTCCTCTTCCTCATCTTCCCCTTCCTCCTCTTCCTCTTCCTCCTCTTCCTCTTCCTCCTCTTCCTCTTCCTCATCTTCCTCATCTTCCTCTTCCTCCTCTTCCTCTTCCTCCTCTTCCTCTTCCTCCTCTTCCTCCTCTTCCTCTTCCTCCTCTTCCTCTTCCTCATCTTCCGCTTCCTCATCTTCCGCTTCCTCATCTTCCGCTTCCTCATCTTCCGCTTCATCTTCCGCTTCCTCCTCTTCCTCATCTTCCTCATCCTCCTCTTCCTCATCTTCCTCTTCCTCATCTTCCTCTTCCTCATCTTCCTCTTCCTCCTCTTCCTCATCTTCCTCCTCTTCCTCATCTTCCTCATCTTCCTCTTCCTCCTCTTCCTCTTCCTCCTCTTCCTCATCTTCCTCTTCCTCCTCTTCCTCTTCCTCCTCTTCCTCTTCCTCCTCTTTCTCCTCTTCCTCCTCTTTCTCCTCTTCCTCATCTTCCTCTTCCTCATCTTCCTCTTCCTCATCTTCCTCTTCCTCATCTTCCTCTTCCTCCTCTTCCTCATCTTCCTCCTCTTCCTCCTCTTCCTCCTCTTCCTCCTCTTCCTCCTCTTCCTCCTCTTCCTCCTCTTCCTCATCTTCCTCTTCCTCATCTTCATCCTCCTCTTCTTCATCTTCCTCTTCCTCCTCCTCTTCCTCTTCCTCCTCTTTCGCTTCCTCCTCTTCATCTTCCTCCTCTTCCTCCTCTTCCTCCTCTTCCTCATCTTCCTCCTCTGCCTCATCTTCCTCCTCTTCCTCATCTTCCTCCTCTTCCTCTTCCTCATCTTTCTCTTCCTCATCTTCCTCTTCCTCATCTTCCTGTTCATCCTCCTCTTCCTCTTCCTCCTCTTCCTCTTCCTCCTCTTCCTCTTCCTCATCTTCCGCTTCCTCCTCTTCATCTTCCTCATCTTCCGCTTCTTCCTCTTCCTCCTCTTCCTCTTCCTCCTCTTCCTCTTCCTCATCTTCCTCTTCCTCATCTTCCTGTTCATCCTCCTCTTCCTCTTCCTCCTCTTTCTCTTCCTCATCTTCCTCATCTTCCGCTTCCTCCTCTTCCTCATCTTCCTCATCTTCCGCTTCTTCCTCTTCCTCCTCTTCCTCAGCTTCATCTTCCTCTTCCTCATCTTCCTCTTCTTCATCCTCTTCTTCATCTTCCTCTTCCTCCTCTTCTTCCTCTTCCTCCTCTTTCTCTTCCTCTTCTTCCCCTTCCTCATCTTCCTCCTCTGCCTCATCTTCCTCCTCTTCCTCATCTTCCTCCTCTTCCTCCTCTTCCTCCTCTTCCTCTTCCTCCTCTTCCTCTTTCTCATCTTCCTCTTCCTCATCTTCCTGTTCATCCTCCTCTTCCTCATCTTCCTCATCATCCTCTTCCTCCTCTTCCTCCTCTTCCTCCTCTTCCTCATCTTCCTCATCTTCCTCATCATCCTCTTCCTCTTCCTCATCTTCCTCATCTTCCTCATCATCCTCTTCCTCCTCTTCCTCCTCTTCCTCATCTTCCTCATCATCCTCTTCCTCCTCTTCCTCCTCTTCCTCTTCCTCCTCTTCCTCATCTTCCTCATCATCCTCTTCCTCTTCCTCATCTTCCTCCTCTTCCTCCTCTTCCTCTTCCTCATCTTCCTCCTCTTCCGCTTCCTCCTCTTCCTCATCTTCCTCATCATCCTCTTCCTCTTCCTCATCTTCCTCTTCCTCATCTTCCTCCTCTTCCTCTTCCTCAACTTCCTCTTCCTCATCTTCATCTTCCTCTTCCTCATCTTCCTCTTCCTCATCCTCTTCTTCATCTTCCTCTTCCTCATCCTCTTCTTCATCTTCCTCTTCCTCATCTTCCGCTTCCTCCTCTTCCTCATCTTCCTCTTCCTCATCTTCCTCTTCCTCATCTTCCTCTTCCTCATCTTCCTCTTCCTCATCTTCCTCTTCCTCCTCTTCCTCATCTTCCTCCTCTTCCTCTTCCTTCTCCTCCTGTTCTTCCTCCTTATGCTCTTCCTCCTGTTCTTTCTCTTCTTTTTTTGTAATTTTGTTTCACCTACTTCTTTTTCCATTCTTTTCCTACTTTTCTGTTGTTTTTCTCGTCTTTTTTCGTATTTCATATTTCCTCACACATGGAGGGTGCTAGGAACATAACTGTATGTATTTTTATTGGTAATTCAGGCTTGCAATCAGCAACACCATTTCATCAACATTTACCTCATTTCACGTCTCAGTTATGACCGTGCAGAAAACAAGTGTAAATTATGTAATGCATTGATGGAAAGATAACTGTTAGATGAAGAGAAAAAATTAACACACTGTTGTAGAAACATACACGGCAATTTAAAAAGCATAGAGTAAAAGTAAAGGTTAATTATTTTTTACTGAAATGACATACAGAAACAAAACTGGCATACAATGACAAAAGTGGTTTAACTTTCTTGTCTATGCCGCAGTGGGAATCAGCACTTGCCAATGCTTTCTTCTGCGACTACTTTTTTGGACGTTCGTGCATATTTCCCCATTATCACAGGACCTGGATACTTTCAAGCAACCCATTTCATAAAAATCTGAATGTTGTACTCACATGACCTTCTTTACTCATGTACTAACCATTTTTACAAACTCTTATTCCTAGATCTTCGTGTAGGTTGAAATAAACATTTGTACAAATTATCTTATTGCTTATTCCCTTGTAGGTGCAAGGGGAATGTTAGAATACAATAGGCTTTGAGTGATAGTCAAATGTTTTAAAGATTTGAGATTCCGTTCTCTTTGCACGGTTGACATTTAGAAAAATGAATAACGATGTTGCATTAGACGGAAGTTTGGTTTCCGAAACTGACACAAATAACAAGGAATATCTTCGAAATGATTCACCCTACAAAACCTTTTACTGGGACGTAAATTGTGTGTTTTAGCAAGATCTACATTTTCTCTGTTGTACGGTTTATGAGTTATTCAAAAGGCATCCAGAGTGAACAGGACTACATAGGCTAGAAGACTAGATAGGCCAGAACATAAAAGACATACATTTCATTTGTTATAAAAATATCTTAAACATATGACATTTTAATCAAAATCATTTGAGCCATTTTCAAGAAAATAAAAATTCTCGAAAAATTTTCCATGTAAAGGGTAGTTTAGGGTGGAGCAATTTTGTTCAAAATCTTCGTGTCACATGCCTGAGAGACATTAAACTTGAATATCAACACAATGGGTTTACCAGAGCATTCGAGAAGTATCCAGAGCCGGCTTGTTTGCGGACGTTCGAGAAAGATCTGTTTACGTCATCGGCGGTATAGAAGCTTGCGGAGTGTATTGGCGAATGCGAGAGAGCTGAGATACGTCGCGTCAAATTGAAGAAGTTCTAACGAGTCTTGAGTGGCTGTATCATTGGAGTTGTGTTCGAGACACAGAGAAAGTGAAGAGAAACAGTGAAAAGAATGAATCAAAGCTACAAGAAGAATACAGTTGTGAGTTGTAATATCACGAAAGACTGTAGACTATGTTAACGTCAGTAAAAATTAACTGTGCTTTTGTGCAAACGTTTAGCAGAAAAATAAGTTGATTGAGAAGTATCTGGGGCGAACTTTTCTCATTTCGTCACATTATTACCATTAATTACTATTATAATCATCATTATTATCACTATTATTGTATTCATCATTTCCATTGTTCTTATATTTATACTATTTACATTCTACAATGAATCACAAATGCGCTACAGTAATCACACTATAAGAATATTCGCGAAACCAGTTAGTTACAGCAGTATAGAGCAAAAAAGATGTGGCAACGCTGTTAGGCGATGCTTGGTATATGATTAGCAGAATGGGGTATGACTAAGTTACCGAGGAAGGCCACTATGTTCTGTCCACAAGAATTATGTTGCGATGCTCCAATTCACGAGCCAACCGTTTGGCACGGCGATGTACTGGGAAAGTAATAATGAACGTCATATCAATTGTTTTGATTTAATGTAAGTATTCTTAAAAAATCTTATGTGTTGCACTCACATGAATTTCTCTACTCTTGTACTAAACATTCTTACAAACTCTTATTCCCATATCTTCTTCGTGTTATTTGAGAAAAAACATTTGTACAAATTATCTTATTGATTATTTCCTTCTAGGAGCAAGGGGAACAGTGGAATATCGTAGGCTTTGTGCGATAGTCAAATATTTTAAAGCCTTGAGATCCCGTTCTCTTTGCACGCTTAACATATAAAAATGAACAACGATGATCCATTTCACGAAAGTAAGTTTTCCGAAACTGACACAAATAACAAGGAATATCTCCGAAATGGTTCACTTTACAAAAAATTTATTGAGATATAACTTGTCTGGTTTAGCGATATCTACATTTTTATAGTGTAGGATTTTAACTATCTCTTACGGTTTACGAGTTATTAAAATTATCCAGAGTAAACAGGACTACAGGGGCTATAGCCAGAAAATTCAAACTATAAATTTCATTTGTCATACAAATATCTTAAACATATGGCACTTTAATCAAAATCGTTTGAGCCATTTATCAGAATTTTCGAAAAATTTTCCATGTACAGGGTAGTTAAGGATGGGGCTATTTTCTTTAAAATCTTCGTGTCGCATCCTTCAAGGACATTAAACTTAAATGTCAATTTTGGTTTTTAAACGACTTTTGGTTTTTGAGTTATGCTGTCAACAGACTGACACACACACACGCGCGCGCGCGGACCTTTTTCTAAAAGTACCTTTTTTGGAAATCTCGACATCGTAGTTTTGGGTGCAATGCAATACTTCCTCTACTTGCTAGTAGAGAGAGTAAAATATATACTGGTCGATAAAATTATCTATTGAATATTTTAAGAAAATTAGCTGTTTTATCCACTGGCTTTCTAGAAATTGCTTTATAACAAATCATGTATGTATTCACATGACTTTCTCTAAAATATAAAATATTCTCAAAATGCTTATTCTTCTATTTACTTCATGTTAATTGAGATAAACGTTTGTAAAAATGGTCGTTTTACATATTTTTCCATGAGTATAGTGGGAATGGCTTAAGAGATAGTCAAATCTTTTAAAACTGATCGCTATATTATGATTTTGAAATTTCGTTATCTTTGCATGATCGAAGTATTAAAAAAAATGTCCGACCTCCCATTTGGGAAAAGTATAAGTATTAAAAATTTGGACAAGTAATAAGAAATATCTCCGAACTGGTTCACTCTACAAAAATATATTTTTAGAAATAAATTGTGTTTACGGGAGACCTACATTTTTTGTACAGTAAAATTTTGTCTATCTCTGACGGTTTACGAGTTATTCAAAAGTCATACAGAGTAGATAGGGCTGCATGGGTCATAGCCAGAGAATTCAACATATACATTTCATTTGTCATACAAATATCCCAAACATATGGCATCTTAATCAAAATCGTAGGAGCCATTTTCAAGAAATTCTACATTTTTGAAAATGTTTCCATGTAAAGGGTGGTTTAGGGTGAAGCAATTTTCTTCAAAATCCTCCTGTCGCATCCTTCAAAGTTACTAAACTTAAATAACAACTTTGGTTTTTAAGCGACTTTTCGTTTTTGAGTTATGCTGTCCACAGACTGTTAGACAGACACAGATACACGGACCTTTTTCTAAAAATGCTTTTTTTTATTCAGGGGGTCTCAAAACATTTTTTCCGGTGAAATATCGACATAGGATTTTTGAGTGAAATACGATACTTCCTCTATCAGTAGAGAAAGTAAAAAGTTGAAAATTTTGAAAAAAGAAATATCACTATTTTCAACGTGAAGATGTACCCTAACGTTTCCAAAAAATGGACATTTGCTGCTCTACGTTTGTGTTTACTCAGACTGCTGTGAACTATTAACTTTCTCCGTGTGTAAACTTATGTAGAGTTTAAGTGTTGCGATACGATTGCGCCTTGTGTTACTCTGGGCCATGCGGAAGACGCATTAACAGACCGAGACAGCGCGGACGTTCACTGGCAGGAAGAAGAAACTGTATCGGCTTGCGTTAATTGCCCATCCGACCGAGATAATTACGGCTCAAACACGCACAATTACTAAATCATCTTGGTAACACTGGATCAAACGGAACCAAATTTAATTTGTCGTGCTCACCAACATTAAACCTGCACGCAACCGGAAACAAATACAAAAAATTCGCCCTTCCTGCGTAATAATAACAACACATCTGTTGGTTCTGCACTGCTTTCCCTGTTTTATTTCTTCTTTATATCACCATAAACAAGCACAACAAAAAAATAATATTTTCGCAGAAATGGAGCATATAAAATCTGATGTGTTGCATTTATGAGACCCAATATGTGGACTTAGTTTACATTCAAGAATGGGGAAAAAAGACTATCAAATGTTTTTTTGTTTCTTTTGTCACAAGTAGATTTCTATCAGCACTTGCATATAGAAAAATCTGATGTGTTGCACTCCCGTAACTTTCTCTACTCTGGTACTAACTGTTCCTACAAATTATTCTTATTCCTTATCTTCTTATTAGTCGAGGTTTATTATGGGTGGATAAATGATAAATGTGCTAGTTTGACTAATGAAACCACATTACTGGCATACTCAGAGCTGGCAAATATGCAGGTTTTCTTACAGGTAAATTGGAGAAATTATGTTGTGGCAGTGATTACGTCATTGCTGTCTTGTTGCCATGGTAATTTCGGATGATTTACAATTTTTTTTTATAAGTCTGAAGGTTGCACTTATGAGAGGGAATTTGTGAACTTTTTTCATATCTTAAAGGTAAACTATCAGTTGTTTTTCTTGTCACAATAGGTTTTTAGTAGTTCTTACGCATAGAAAAAACGACATTGATTTTTAAAATTTACATATCTTTATCTATTTTTACAAAGCTTTCTATAAGAAAGTTTATTTTTCCATGTACTTCATGTTAATCGAGGGATCAGGGATGAGCTGAAAATATTGTAATTTCATGTAACTTTTAAAAGTTAATTTAATTTCATTCAAAATAGTATGACGCCTGGCGGGGTGCACAACAAAGGACGGTCGGGGACAAGCTGCTTCAACCCACATACAAGGCCAGTGAGCAAACAATGCCGCAAAGTCAAGCTTTCCCACATCATGCGAGCGAACACGTCACTAACAATAATCAAGCGGCAACATAAAGGATTTCCAGAGCCTTCGAGAAAGATCTTCCTATATCATAGCCGTTTTTGGAAGTCGAGAAAGGTTCTTGTGACGTCATACCCTCTATATAAGGAGGCGAGGAAACAGCAGAGAGGAGTTACAGTTACAGAATCGGCCAGTGTGTCAGTGAGTAGGAGCCACGCCGCATCGAAGTGAGGAAGTTTTAATGAATTTTGAGTTATTACATCGTCGGAGTTAGTGTATGACAGACAGAGAAAGCGAAGAGAAGCAATGAAAGGACTGAATCAAGACCCGGAGAGGAAAACAGTTGTGAGTTGTAATATCACAAAAGACTGTAGACTGTGTTAATGTCAGGAGAAGAAAACTGTCTTTGTGCAAAAGTTTAGAAGAAAAATTGAGCAATGGAAAAATAACTGGACTGGACTTTTCTCATTTTGTCACACTGGTGTCAGAAGTGGGATTCGTCGAATACAATGTTAAAGTATCATGAAGTATGTATATTTTTCACGTATCATCAGAAAAAAAGATCCTATGTCATAAAAATCCAGGCTCTATTTATTATATATGTATTCTCTATTTCTTGGAATATTTTTCGCCTTGTCCCCTAACATTATATGATGTTTATGTTACTTCGTCCAGACCATGTTATGTCACAACTGTCCGATATGGAATTCATTTACATATAATCACAGAGAACTGTTGAATGACACTAACTTTCACATCTGCTTTTTTACTGATGTTTTCAGAGTACCACAACCGCTCATTTAGTTTAATCCTCTCTCCATCCCATCCCTCTCAAAGGGGTGACGGCGCTTTGCACCACTCGCAGGACAGTGTTAACGTGTGGGTATGGATGATGCATGTATGGACGCCTTTTACAGAGTTTTTTAATTAAACAAAACGTTACAGCCATTGTAATTGCAGCCCTGTGACACAGGGTTGTCCAATATGTACGGTTCCAATTTGCAGCCTTGGAGCTACAGTAGAATAAGTAGTTAATTTTTTGTCTTCATGAATAGTTCACTCATTATCTGCCACATATATCATAGTTATAAATGAGAATTTCTTACATTATAAAATCCCAAAATATCCATGCATTCACCCATTATCAAAATAAAAACCTCAGCGAAATATACTAACTTTTAGTTTAGTTTTGTTTACGTTTGTAGCTAAAGGTAAAGAATTTACTTGTCCGCTTTAAATTAGAACATTTTATCTGAAATTATAATAGCTCTTTTCGTTACCTAGACATAGACCCTGTCCTATGCTCTTTCGTGGCAACGTTTCGGCCGCCCTTCGGATCCATTCGCATCATCCCTCCAGGGGCAAAGGCACAAAAGATCGTCTTTCAGTCGAGGTTCTAAGTCCCTCTCCTCAAGTTTTCATTGAGTCATACCGAATTCAATAACATGACTGAAACATATGAGATATAATAAAAAGATAGAAATAAAAAATATGTTGTACAGGAAGACGACTGCGCAACTAAAGACTTAGGACTCACTATGCAACATTAACTGTTGCTGTATCCACTAGAGTAAAGCGACATTTAGGAAGTAAAAAGAAACATCATACTTGCGATATAAACAATTGAGTGCAATTTTCACATAAGAAAAAATAATTACAATGAAATCCAATATCAGTGTAAACACTTTTCTTCCTCAAAGTGGATTAGGTGTTTAGACCTGTTCCGAGGCTAATTAAACTGCTATCGTCAGTCGTCCGATTCTCTTCTGTCTAATGGTTTATAAAATGATGGCTACCTTGGCAATCTAGAAGGTTCCATCTATTCTTCCACTTGCTCTAATATCTTTTAATTTCTTTCACAGCGTTTTCTTCCTCTAGTTCTCTTATATCTACATCGATCTTTTATAGCAACACCCAATAAGGTCCTTAAAAATTTCATTTGAGATGTCTCCAGTCTTTATTTGTTTTTGGTTTTAATTACCCATGTTTCAAATGAATATTTTACCGAGGATTTGGACGCTATTCTGAGTAATCTTTGTTTAAGATTCTTCCTCATATTCCTTTTTATACATCTACTGATTTTATATGCTTCGATATTTGTTCCATTTCTGCCTTTGTATCCATTACTGATATATTTGATCCCAAACGATCTTTACCCGAAATTATTCATGACCTAACCTAGCCATTATTTCTGCTTTTTCTCGCAACATTTCCATATTATATTATTTTATTGTATAATTCGAACTAAACACTAATTTCTGCAAATCTTACTCGGTTGGCCATTTAAACGCTCCTTTTCTAACATTGAAAATATTTAAAGAGGTTTCTGTAGCACTTGCTTTAGTTAAAGTAAACTAATGGGTGTATAAATTGAAAAGTAAATGTAAGAAAACACCCATAACCTAACTTGTAAACATTTTATCATGACTAAGTTAAGTGAAATGAAATTAGGCAGAGAAAGAGGATTATTTTCGAGTGGTTTCAAAGTGGAATTTCCGAGTATTTCATTCTGTCGAATTTCTGAGTAATATGCAGAGAGGAACAGAGAAAACAAAAATGAATAAACATTGTGGTAAACATTTTAATTGGCAGCCTGTACAAGCAGCGCCAAGCGAACACTTGTGAAACTACAGAACACAGCGATGCAACATCTGCGAAACGAATGTGAAAACCAGCTAATAAGACAGACCGCTCCCACAATGGTCTCGTATGATTCTGCAATGGCCGCTGGGGAAATAAACGCGAATCTGCAATTGTAATTACCCAAGTCTTTCTCCGGCCTGCACTGCTGAAGTCTTGCTTTAGATCAACGTACAAGGCAGAGGATTCCTCAGAGAATGTAGGTGGCAGTTAACTCGGCATATGAATTGTTCTGATTCATATCAGCTAAAATTAAACTCTATTGAATATATGATTCATCCATTTTTATAAACCGGGTATTTGTAAATCACAAGAATTAAATAAAACATTATCCTTTCTCTACTCTTGTAATAACTATTCTTAAAAACTCTTATTCCTCTATCTTCTTCACGTAGTCGAGGTAAACATTTGCAGAAATTATTTTATTGTTCAGTTTCTTGTAGTGTAATATAGGAATACGCTAGATTCTGAGAATAGTCAAATGTTTTAAAGCTGATCGCTGTATAAACACCTTTAAATTTCGTTCTCTTTTCACGGCCAAGAGATAAAAATGTGAATAACTATCTTCCATTTGAGAAAATTTCAGGTATCATAAAACTCACCAAATAACAAGGAATATCTCCAAAATGGTTCACTCCACAAAAAATGCATTTGTGTTTTAACGGGATCTACATTTTTTGTGCAGTAAGATTTGGTCTCTCTTTTACGGTTAACTAGTTATGCAAAAGTCATCGAGTAAACAGGACTACGTTGGCTATAGTCAAAGAATCAAAAATATGTTTCATTTTCCATAAAAATATCTTAAATATATGGCATTTTAATCAAAATCGCTAAAACTATTTTTGAGAAAATCAAAATTTCGAAATTTTTTTCCATATAAAGGGTAATTTAGGGTGAAGGAATTTTGCTCAAAAATCTTCGTGGCGCATCCATGAAAGATATTAAACTTAAATACCAACTTTGGTTGTTAACTGTCTTTCGTATTAGTTATGCTCTTCTCTCTCTCTCTCTCTCTCTCTCTCTCTCTCTCTCTCTCTCTCTCTCTCTCTCTCACACACACACACACACACACACACACACAGAACGACTACAACAAATGACTGACTTACTACGTTAGATAACCAACACAATAAAATATTATACAACGCTTATAGGTGAATATGATGTTCTGCTTTAGACTAAATCTTCTTGTGTGTATGTGTGTGTGCAAACAAAATAACTCAAAAACGAAAGTTGGTATCTAAGTTCAGCATCTTCTAAGGTGCCACCCAAAGATGTTCAAGTAAACCCCAACACAAATTATATTAAGAGGAAAAATGTTCCTTATTTTTTTATTCTCTTAAAAATAGCACTAAGATTTTGATTAAAAGGACACAATTAAATATTCATTTCGTGTATACTACACATAGTTGAATTTTTGAATCACAATAATAATTTTATGATATATTAAGATCTTAAGAAAGCAACAAGGTTGCTAATTTTTCATATTTTTACTTTTTTGTCTTTGCAATTTTTTAATTTATGGTAAACTGATATACGTAACTGAATAATTGAGGTTCAGAAGATAGCTGATTTTACTAAGAACGAGCAAGAAAAAATGCAAATAGTTTCAGAGAAAAAGTTTAATGAATTCACATATTTTAAGAGCAAATTTTATTATATTTCTGCTGGATGAAACAATTTTCATAGACTCAACCATATAAGCTATCAATGCAAATAACCACTGGAAAAATTGTCATGATTTATAGAATAATTCATAACAATTTCAGGAAAAAACATTGAGAAATTTAACACACTAAGTCAGCCATGGGCAGAACGCCTGTTGTGATGTTCAGACTACCTTGTCCTTTTAAACTCTTCGACATGCTTACTTCAATGAAAAGTAAGGGAAGATAAAGCATTTTGCTAGCGACTACGCAATTAAGGACATCTGTCCGGCCTATGTTAACTCAGGAAAGCTAACAAACGTACAGTGACCATCGCGATGATCGAAAAGTTGAAGTGAGATTAACAATGAATGTACTTTCTAACGTTACAGAGTATATAAGAGTTCTGTACCTCGCTACATTCAATTTTTTCTCGAGCCATTAGGCAATTAACGTTAAAACCTGGCCCCCACAATTCGCCATTCCGGGAAAATGTAGTAATTAAATTACAAACGCTCGAGCAGAAGGTACAAAACTTGCCGCATTATTAAAAACTTTTCGCTTCCTTTTTAACAGGACCTCATTAAAGTGCCGCAATTAGAACAAAAGAACAATCATTAACTTGGAACTGAGGTCTTATTGCACGAGAGAGGGTGAAAACCTTTTCTCGTTTAATTTTGATGAAAGCCCTTACAACATCGCAACACCTAATTAGTTTCTGTTGCAATACACAATGACCTGCACTTCCTTCTGGATACTTGGATAGAATATTCCTCACTTTGTGGCAATTTACTAATTATTGTTATTGATTAATTCGAGTAAGCACCAATTTCGATAATGCACACGTGAGGAAACTAGGTCGTAAAATATTCACAGCTAGCAGGAAATATTGTACGTGGGCTCTGATGAAACATTACTCAACTAGACAACTTAAGAAGAAAAACCAATAAATTAGAAACTTATCTTAACCCCATTATCTAAAAGCATTTCAAAATTTTTATGAGTACTTCATTTTTACTTTCTCTACTGAAATTAGGGGAAGTATTGTATTCCACCCAAACATTTCATGACGAGATTTCACCGGAAGTATATGTTTTGAGACCCCCTGAATCCATTTTTAGAAAAAGGTCCCTGTGTGTGTCTGTGTGCCAGTCTGTCAGTCTGTGTGTCTGTGTGTCAGTCTGTGTGTCAGTCTGTGGACAGCATAACTCAAAAACGAAAAGTCGGTTAAAAACCAAAGTTGGTATTTAAGTTTAATGTCGTTCAAGGATGTGACACGAAGATTTTGAAGAAAATAGCCCCACCCTAAACTACCCTTTACATGGAAAACTTTTCGAAAACTTTGATTTTCTTGAAAGTGGCTCTAACGATTTTGATTAAAATGTCATAGGTTTGAGATATTTTGATGAAAAATGAAATGTATATCTTGAATTTTCTGGCTATAGCCCCTGTAGTCGTATTTACTCTGGACAACTTTTGCATAACTGGTAAGCCGTTAGAGATAGACCAAATTATACTATACAGAAAATGTAGATCTTGCCAAAATACACAATTTATATCTCAATAAATTTTTTTGTAGGGTGAACCATTTCGGAGATATTCTTCGTTATGTGTGTGAGTTTCTGAAAACTTAGAACTTTCGTGAAATGGATCATCGCTGTTCATTTTTTTATATGTTAATTGTGCAAAGACAACAGAATCTCAAACATTTGACTATCGCACAAAGCCTACTGTATTCTAACATTCCCCTTGCACCTACAAGGAAATAAGCAATAAGATAATTTGTACGAATGTTTATGTTAACTAACATGGAGATATAGGAGTAAGAGTTTGCTAGAATGGTTAGTACAAGAGTAGAGAAAGTCATATGAGTGCAACACATCAGATTTTTTAAAATCTCTATGTCATGTAAAGAGAACGGAATTTCATGTCATCATATAGTGACCACTGTTAAAAGAATTTACCATCGGTTAAAGCCTACTGTATTCCCCTTGCACTTACAAGATAATTAATAATATGATAATCTAGATAAACATTTGTAGAAATTAAGATGAACTAGATAAATAAACCGATGTTTGTAACAATAGTTTGTGCAAGAGTAGAGAAAGTCGTGTGAGTGTAACATTAGATGTTTTCTTAAGCCAAAGCCCACCACCTGATCACTAAGTCCCATACCTCTACCAACCATAGGCGTCATGAGTGGGGTGCAGTACTGGAGATGGGACATGGTGCCTCCCGACCGGTATGCGGTATTCTCTACCAGGGGCCGCTACTTTGGAATAAAGTGGCTCTACAATTGGCCCCTCTGGGCACATGAGCTAGGCTAACGCAGAGTGATTCGTTCATCTTGTTATTATTCACAACCAGTAGTGTCTTTCAAGATAAAACCGGTATGTGTATGTATAATGATGGCCGTTCTTATAGCTCTGGTTTTCGTTTTCGTTGATTCAAATTCTTAGTTCCGTTTTCCAAGGAGGATAGGCAACAATGGGGATTGGCACGTCTAGATTCAGGGACTAGCATGGTAACTAAGTGTAGTCACAGAGAGGCATTAGAACGCTGAAGATGGCTCCTTAATAACGTTGTCCGCTCCAAGGTGAAATTGCCAGGTGAAATTTCCAAGCCCTGTGGTGATACTGCCAAAGTTTGGTAGGTAGGCATATGCTACCTGCCTGCCTACCATAACCAGGCAATTACCACGCTCCTATACAGGCAGTAAATTGCACTAGCAGTTAATCTCAGAAGCATTACGCCGGTCTGTGGCTCCAAATGAAATTTCCTCACAGTTTCCAGGATAATTTCCTGGACCTGTCCTTTCTAACGTTTTTTCTCGAGTACTCGGTTCCCTGGATGTAAGAAAATTAGAACTTGGAACTGCAGCACATGCTCTAGGGTAGCAGTTTGCAAACTGTGGTCCGGTAAACTCCATCTGATTATCTGTGATAAATGTTTTAATATAAAGTATGTGCAACAAATTGAACAATTATGTAGCTATTAACTAAAGGGAGACATTTGATTATCTAAGCCGGAGGTGGACAAAAGCGGATGCGTAAATCCGTGCGATTTATTAACCTTTCGGCGTATAACTATACAACACGCACACCCCTTGCCCTAGTTGATTTCAGGAGTCCAAAGGTCGTATCCCGACCGGTATCAGTGAAGGAATTATGTCTGTGTGAACACCGTCTTCCGCATTTGTCACAAGATATTACATGGTTTTCTTCGAACCAACATTAAACAGCTACACTGTAGATATCATGCCACATACAAAGACAAAATCTGATGTGTTGCACTCACATGACTTTCTCTACTCTTGTACTAACCATTCTTACAAACTCTTATTCCTACATCTTCTACGTGTTAGTTAACATAAACATTTCTACAAATTATCTTGTTGCTTATTTCCTTGTAGGTGCAAGGGGAACATTAGAATATAGTAGGCTTTGTGCGATAGTCAAATGTTTTAAAGCTTTGAGATTCTGCTGTCTTGGCACACTTAGCATATAAAAAAATGAACAACGATGATCCATTTCACGAAGGTTCTAAGTTTTCCGAAACTCACACACATAACAAGGAATATCTCCGAAATGGTTCACCCTACAAGAAAATTTATTCGAACATAAATTGTGTATTTTACCAAGATCTACACTTTTTGTATAGTATAATTTGGTCTTTCTCTAACGGTTTACCAGTTATGCAAAAGTCGTCCAGAGTAAATACGACTACAGGGGCTATAGCCAGAAAATTCAAGATATACATTTCATTTGTCATAAAAATATCTCAAACATATGACATTTTAATCAAAATCGTTAGAGTCATTTTCAAGAAAATCAAAATTTTCGAAACATTTTCCATGTAAAGGGTAGTTTAGGGTAAGGCTATTTTCTTCAAAATCTTCGTGTCGCAACCTTGAAAGACATTAAACTTAAATACCAACTTTGGTTTTTAACCGACTTTTCGTTTTTGAGTTATGCTGCCTACAGACTGACACACAGACACACACACACACGGATCATTTTCTAAAAATGCTTTTTTTGGATTCAGGGGGCCTCAAAACATATACTTCTGGTGAAATCTAGACTAGAATGTTTGGGTGGAATACAATACTTCCCCTACTTACCAGTAGAGAAAGTAAAACTAGTGTTTTCGGATCTACATTTTTATACCTGTTATTATTATGATTATTCATTATATCTGTGTTATGATTCCAGAAGGTTTAAGCCTAAACTTAACCAACTTACCATGTCATGTGACAACTCTCTTGACCAAGAAATCAAATATGAAGTACTTATTTCAAATGTATAAAATCACTTGGTGCTGTGCGAGAGGATAAATTAATCAGTTATATTCCCATTCTTGAAGATTTAAAAACCGTAGATTCCTTGACTTCAGAAGCCTTGAGAATGACATTTCAATGTTTGTTAACCCTTTTACTGTATATATAGTCAGTGTAAGAGTTAACTTGCTATGTGAACTCATAGATCTACAAAAATAAGTGCAGAGATTTAGTTGCCACATACGTGTTCAAAGAACTGTGTAAGGTAATATTCGTAATATTCCGATTTCATACAGTAAAAGTGTGAATACCTCTTCTCTGTTTGAAACAAACGCGCTGATCGTTAACTATACCGATCCGCCACTGTCAACAGTTTAAGAAGCGAAGAAATATCACTCCGCAAGAACGCTACGCGGTGGATTTGGATCAGACACCACCCTCCCACCAATGATGTAAGCGACAGTCAGCCCGGAAGCAAGACTTGCCGATTAACACAAACATTGTAGTAATACCACGAGAGGGCTTCGTATGACGATAAATATATATCCCAAATATGAAAGCCTCCAGCGGTATTTGTTTAGAGTATTCCGCGAAATAATTAATAATTCATTTATTTGACACTATTTAATATTAATGGTGATTTAAAGGTAAGCAAGTTACAATAACGTTCATAAATTTTAATTAAGATTTATCTTTACAGTTGGCATTACATACAACCAACCCAGTAGGCTGTAAACAGTAACAATAATTTTAGCGTTTAATCTACGTAAATGAATTAAATGAATGTTGAAGATAAACGAATTGTGCATGGATCTACAGAAACGTAAGAAAATATTTAGGTTGGCGGAAGGGTAAGGAGAAGGTGATATAACCAAACCGATAGTAGCCCACCAGGAGGTGATAATCGAGCATGAATAGAATAGTTGTTTTAACAGTCGTCTTTTTTATTAAACTTTAATACCTGCGTATTGAAATACGTGAGAAAAGAAGAGAAGCGGGGAAATAGAAGTGAAACAATGACGCTGCGATTTTGAGAGTTTCCACAAGATTGCTTGTTCCATCTGGCAGTGTCTGGAACCATTTCTTTTGCGGGTGTAATCTTAAGGTGAAATCTCCAGTTTTTAAACGTTAACACTCTCTATGACTGTTCCAGAAACTACTTCCAGTAAATAAAGTACGTTACCTGCAATTAATTATTACTTAAAATAAATATTTATTTGCTAACGAAGCTGCAAATTACCAGGATCATATCAACGCCGCTGGTTTGCTGGAATTTCGTCCCGCAGGAGATCTTTTACGTGCCAGAAAGTTTATTGACATGGTCTATGCCGTGTCGGTCTATGCCCGCGACCTTAAATTCAGTATGGCTCTATGAGTCTATGACAACTTTCAGAGAACAATTTGGCACCTCCACCTGAAGGTGATCTTTTGTCTTCACGGCAACCCTCCGGGATGGAGGGATCCTAAGAGCGGCCGAACTTTGCCACGACAAAGCAAGTGGCAGGGTCCCTACAGTCTCCCAGTTAGAATCACCCCAGCGGAGGCTGGCTCACCCCGGTTCCTCTCCCACTCCTTCGGGTTCGTACTTCCAAGGGAGCGCGAGGCTCGTAAACTGGCTCGCCTCGCCATACGGGCCACAAGATGTCACCGCCTTAGCCATGCCGCTCGGTTAAGATCAATAGCCGGCACCTAACCTACTGAGGCGCCCAAATGACTAATTATTACTTTCTCTACTACGCATGTAAGCAGAGGAAGTATTGTGTTTCATCCAAAAACTGTCTAGATTTCATCGGAAAAGGCCTGTGTGTTCGTGTCTGTGCATGTCTTTCTGAGAACAGCATTAACTCAAAACCGAAAACTCGGTTGCAAACCAAAGTTGGTATTTAAGTTCCGAGGATGCGCTTCTACAAAAGTTTTCGATAAAACCCCTCATCAGAAACTACGCTTTACATTGAATAGTTTTCAAATATTTCGATTTTCTTGAAATTGGTTGTAAATATTTTGATTAAAGCGTCTAATACTTAAAATATTCTCAATAAATCAATGAAGGAAACATGGAAAAGGCAGGCATATGTTAATAAGATAAATATTGAACAAAGGGAGGCTATACCACGACTAAGAACTGTTGTTTGGAGGTTAGGAGGACTAACAAAATGTATCACTCAGAGTAAGTGTCCCATTTGTGGGGGGAAGGAAGATCTGGAGCACATAGTCTTTGAGTGCCAAGAAATGGACTTATGGAAGAAAGAATTTCTGGGCCAAAAATGGGAGAAGAGGGATAGGAGGAATCTTAGAAGGGAGGTTAGTAACTTAGGTCAGTTTTTAAGTAGAGTTAAGAAAAAATGGAACTGGTCTGTACAAAGAGAATCGAATTAACAATATTTGGCATTAGTTATAATGTCTTAGGTATAGAGAAGTTTAAAATTTATGTATTGGGCGGATATGACAGACTAAGAACCTGGGTCGGTCTGGGTGGCTCAGTTGGTTAGACGCTGGCCTACTGGTCCCAAGGTCGCGGGTTCAAACCCGGCCCAGGCCGATGACTTCTAAGTGTGCTTAAAAACGACAGCTCCATGTCAGTAGATTTACTTGCATGTAAAAGAACTCCTGCGGGACAAAATTCCGGCACACCGGCGACGCTGATGTGATCCTGGCAATTGACAGCGTTGTTAAACAACAAAATAATTTAATTTAATTTAATTTAATTTCTAGGAACCTGGGCTGAATGTCTACCATACTCAAGTATGTATTAACTAAACACAATTACTTAAGATATTTTTATGACAAATAAAATGCATACCTTGAATATTTTGTGCAATAGTCTTTGAGGTTCTCTTCATTGTGCATGCATTTTGCTTTAACTGGTGAACGATAAAAGATAGACAAAAACGTATTACACAACAATGTAAAACTTGTTAAAGTACACAATGATATGATTAACATTAACATGATTAACATTAAGTCATTAACATTAACATGAAGTCTAGTCTCCTTAACTGCGAGTCTTGTCGTTTTGGAGATAAGTTCCTGAAACACATCAGATGTTTAGTTTTCCTTCCTCTTCTCTTTTATGATAGGTCGTAACCTGTTTTTCTCCATGGGGACCCCTCAGCTGTACTTCAGCTTCGCTCTTCATATGCGTATATCTTCCTCTAGGCCTGTAGTGTAGAACTATACCTATTAACCTATATCATGTGATCTTGTAACGTATTTATCCCATTATTTTCTTCTATGTTATGAAAATTGTATAACGCAGTTGTTTTCAATGAGGTAAATACATTATTACAATACCTACTTAGTTTGAAATTATTATTATCATCATTATTATAGCGATTCTCTAGTAAATTCATATACCGAACACGGTGGCCGAGCTTGTGAAAGCGTGGACTCGTGATCGAGACCGGATCCAAATCTACTCAACACTGTCCTTCGTGGTAATCTGTTTTTAAATTTTCCTCAGCCCTCAAAACTGACAAGTGTCGGCGAGATACCTTAAAGCAGGCTCGGAAGCTTTCTTCCCAATTTTCTTTCTGAATAATTATTTCATTTCATGTATCATCGATGTCCATCGCCACTACAGCTGCAGTCGAGTAAGGACTTGTCATCCAATACTTCCTAGGACGAATAAATAAAATCTGCAATATTCTATCTCGTCACCTTAGCTATTTCGGAACGTATATCTACAGATTTTAACTTCACTAAACCTTCACCAAATACGAACATGCAATTTTACAGATGTATTTTAAAAATTATAAAATAAAAGAGAAGGTATTGAAATAAAAGAAAGAAAAATTTATAAACAACATTACCAATAGCCGATAAAAACTAACCGGCAGTAGCTATTAAAGTTAACTATTAAATATATATTTCCAAAAATTATTTTACTCTGTGTAGTACTCAAACATATTTATATTAAAAAACAAAATAGGGTATTTAAATTTAGTAATTTGGTTAAAAAAGTAGTGTTTTTTCTTAAACACAGACATTAAAACCGTTTCAATTTATATCCTCAAAAAAATCCGAAATTCAAAATTAAAACCTTTCAAAGAGAAAAAAAAAAAAAGTAAAACCAGATTACAAAATGGTGTTTAGTAAATTAAATTTAAATGGCCGCCTCCGTAGCATAGTTGGTAGCGCTCTTGAAACTGCTGCCGAGGATCAATCCCCTTTACCGGCATGGGATTTCCCCCCAGTGGGAGGTTTGGTACGGGGTGCACTCAGCCTCGTTAGATCCCTGAGGAACCAATTGAGGAGTTATCCTAATAGAAAGGTAGCGTCCCTAAAAGGTCGGGGGAGTCGGCGAGCTGACCCCCGCCACCCCCAACCTGCACTCCTCCGTGGCCTTGGCTGCGGCTGGAGGACGCAGTGGCCGGGCGATGAGGGTACCCTCTGCATAGAGGAGACGCCCTAGGGATTATTATAAGTTAAACCTAAATTATAGTTTCTTAACTAACATTTGTACATTCTGGATGCAAATATTCTTTTTCTTATTTTAGGATATCCTCTATTTCAACACAGCTACTTATTAGACTATCTTAAAAAGTATTTTAGACCCTAATTACTCAACTAATTCCTAATTAAAATAATAACTATCTATTTATTTTTTGAAAAAAACGTATTTAACCTATTTAACACTCCCAAGGAGAGAAGTGGCACCATACGACTTCGATTGGTGCAGGTTAACAGAAAATTATTTTCAAACCAGATCTACTTGTTGCTATACAGTTATATGCATCCGAACTTCATCAGCGAAGTTATTTGGTCAGATGAATGTATATTCACCAAATACGACAATGTTAACCGGCACAGTATAGTGTGATGGGCAGATCGCAATCCTCGATGGTTCCATGGTGTTATACTCAGAACGGTGGAAACATCCTAGTCGGTGATCTCAACGAAGAAAGTTTGTTCAACTTCATGAAAACTCAACAATAGGCGATGAGCTTTTAGGTGGCGCATTATGAAAGGCAAAGGCTTTTCTTCCTCTTGCCTGCCCACAGAGGTGAGACGGCCGCGGTGGGATTTAATCCTGGCCCTCTCGTTCGCCGGACATCACATATCCTTTTATGGGAACATCTAAAAGCACATGTCGATTGCAACAGTCAAGAAACATTAAGACGCATACTCGCTGCTTCCTGTACTGTGACACCAGAGATGCTTCGGCGGATACATCGGTATGCAGAATGGTATCTTCATACAGACCCTAACAGGTGCTAAGGTCTCTTTATCCCGGCGCCAGGCCACGTCCATCGTCCCCTCCCGCCGGAGCACAGTCGCCGCCCTAGCGCCGGAAACAGCAATTACCATGCGCAAACATCTGCGCCATCTGTCAGGCATCGCCGACACCACTCGCCTGAAAGTACACCTGAAAGATAAGGAAATGGAATGAAGGGAAATGATGGAAAATGGCAAGGGGAAATCACGGAAAAACCTTGCGGTCGCCTGGGATCGAGCAAGGGATCTCCCAAATACGAGTCGCACACATTACCGTGGGTCCACCTAGTACACAAACTTTGTATACTCTTAAACCCCTGTAGTGCAGGCGCCATGCGCGTTTATGACGTATCACTTCAAGAAGTTGACGGGAATTCGAGAATACCTTGTATAATAACTAATGAGTATATATTAAATATATGATATTCTAATAAAACTTATTGGAGCCATCTTTGAGAAAATGAAAAATTAATGTAAATTTTACCATGTAAGGGGTAGTTGAAGTGGGTAGATATTCCTTAAAATCTTTACGTCCCATATATAAAAGATAACCTAAAAGTTATCTTTCGTTTTTGAGATGCTAGTTTAAAAACACACGGTTCTCTTTCTAAAGGTCCGTTATGATACGTTCATACGACTTTCTCTACCCATTATTGCCTTCTGCAAAGTATTTCTCGTATTAAATCTTAACCTATGCAAAAACAACTGTATTACGCATTTTGTTGTAGGTATACGCGAATACAGGAGACTGAAGCAATGCTGAAATGTTTAAAAGCTGATCGCTGTATCCTGGCTTTAAAATTCCATACTCAATGACAATGCGAGAAGTGATTGAAAGTTTGCAGCGCGTCAAAAGTAACAAAGGCATTGAACAATTGAAACCACTAGCAACGGAATATCTCCGCAATACGGAAGCCTTAGAAAAGTTTATTTCCACCTCCTTGCTGTGACGGTAGCGTAACCTATATTCGAGAAATGTGTCCTAAATTTGAATCTCAGTTTGCTAATAAAGGCGAATGTACAGTAACTCATTTCACTCATTGCATTCATTAATTCATTTGATATAAAAGAGTTTTTGTTTATTTCTTATACACCAAATTCCTTCCAATTGTACACAGGCTGTTCTCAGAAAATTCAGAATATATGATTCGTTCTTCATGTAAATATGTTTTATATATAGTGTTTTAATCAAAATTGAGAAAGACATTTATGAAAAAATCGAAAATACCTAAAATCATTCGATCTATTGGGTAATTTGGAGTGGTAAATTTTCTTTAAGGTCTAGATCTTGCTTCTTTGGAATGTACTGAACATAACAACAAAGTTCTGTTTGAGATATAGAAAGGGAACTGAAAAATTCAAAGCCACAGATGGAATTTGAACCATGGACCTCCCGCTTACGTGACTATTCTTACAATTCTTACATTCCTTTCCTTTTAGTTGAGATAAACATTTGTAGAAATTACCTTATTGCTAATTTTCTCGTAGATGGAATGGGAATACGAATCAGAAGACTTTGAGCGACAGTCAAATATTTTAAAGTGATCACAATATGAAAGCTCTGAAATTCTGTACCCTTTTCGTGGCCAAGAGATAAAAAACTGAATAACGACCTTCTATTTAAGAAAAGCAAGGATTGTAAATCTCACACAGATAACAAGGAATATTTCCGAAATGGTTCACTCCACAAAAATGCATTTGGACATAAATTGCGTGCTTTAATAAGATCTACATTGCTGTATAGTAAGATTTAGTCTATCTGTTAAGGTTTAGCAGTTATATAAAAGTAATGAAGAGTAATAGGGCTAATTGCGCTATAGCCAGGAGATCCAAAATATACATTTTATTTGCCGTAAAATGTCTTAAATATATGCCATTTTAATCAAAATCGTTGGAGTCATTTTTGAGAAAACCAAAATTTTCGAAAAAAAATTTTTATGTAAAGGCTAGTTTAGGGGGAGGAATTTTGTTCAGAACGTTTGCATCGTATCCTTAAGGGATACTGGGAATGAAATTTGAAAGTTCCACATTTCTAGATAGATTTTTCTGAAATTTTTACTGTGTTTGTATTTATATAAGAATAGGTGGTACACCAAATTTCATTAAAGTTGGATAATTAGTTTAGGATATATAAATTATTTTCTGAATTTCATAGGCACATTTTCAAAATAGAGCTCGCGTCTATTGACTTTTCAAAATTCATTTATATTGTCAGAACTGATACTCTAAAACATGGGTAACAATTGTATGGAGAGATATTTCAAATACGTTTGCTGATTATGCTGTACATATTTTTTTAATAACAAAGAAAATTTAATCTTAAAAATTATTGATTTTTTTCATACAAAAAGAAATGTTTTTGGAATTCATGTTAATGATAACACCAATATTGAATCACAGTTTTGTGTAGCTGGTATTTATGAATACTTTTGGAAATTTTCATTGAATTTGAAGCAAAACTCAGGCGCGACCTTCTTTTGGAATGTGCAGAAATGTAGTTTTGAGAAAAACAGGCTTTTATATAGGAGCATCCTGTGTACGTTAAGGGAAGAGCACTATTTGAAAGGACCGTAATGACCACATGGAGTGGGGGATATGAAACATGTTAGCTGATCCAGATGCATAGGTGTTCCAGGAACATTTTAAGGTACAAAACAATTTTCGACTTTTTGACAATTTTGACCAAAATTTCACTCCCAGTGTCCCTTAAAAAATATTAAACTTAAATTCAAATTTTGGTTTTCAAATGACGTGTTACACTGAATTACACTTAGTTACACACACACGCATGCACACACGCACGCACACACATATATACACGCATCTTTTTCCTAAAATGCTTTTTTTTCTTTTTTTTTTTTCTTTTTTTTTTATTTAGGGCAGGAGACCTCAAAATATATTTTGGGTGGAATACAATACTTCCCCTACTTACAATATGTAGTAGAGGAAGTCCAAATTGTTTCCTACTGGGTTCCTGTAGCAGATGGGGTTACCAAAACGGCGACACCGGAAGGTATATTTCTTGCCAGAGAAGCAACTTCACGCCACGAACTGCGAGTGCGTGAAATGCTGGCTGTTTTTGCACCGGAAACACTTGGATGCTGTTTTTTCTCCGTGTGCAGAAACATCAATACTTCTGCAATACGCTGTAACCTGTAGTACGATGATCCCTGGAGATACGTGCAGCAAGTTTTTCAGGAAGCGAGCCTGAAGCGTACTTCCGGTTTGCCGACCAGAACCGGTCGGTCGGTAATGTTGCCGTCTGTATGTGAAACCTGTATACGTCGACCTCGCAATAGAACCAGATTAAGTAGTCATTTAAAAAGAATACACAATAAAGTATTTAGGTACGCTTAAAGAGGCAACCCTCGCAAATAATCGGAAATTATGAAAACAATTTTTCCACACATATATTTCATTGCATTTAAGGTCCTACACAACAGATCTAAAGTATTAAAATTTGATGTGTTGCACTCACATAACTTTCTCTACTGCTGTACAATATATCCTAAAAAACACATATTAATCGACATAAACATTTGTAGAAACTATCTTATCGCTAATTTTTTGTATGGCTATTGGTAGGCTTTGAAGGATATTCAAATGTTTTAAGAGTGGTCGACGTTGATATTCCGATCTCTTTGCATGACCAAGAAAAAAATGAATAGCGACGGCCCATTTGAGAACGGTCAGAAATACTCGTATTGTAAAAATTCTGACAAATAACAAGGAATATCTCCGAAATGGTTCACCCCACAGAAAATATCATTTGACATAACTTTTGTGTTTTATCGAGATCTAAATTTCTTGTGCAGTAAGATTTGGTCTATCTCTTACGGTTTACCAGTTATACAAACATTATTAAGAGTAGATAGGACTGCATGGGCTAAAGCGAAAAATTTCAAAATATTTTATAGCATTTAATTTGCTATAAAAACATCTTAAACAGGAAAGTCGCTAGGGCCAATTTTGAGTAAATCAAAGTTTTCGAAATAATTCCCATGTAAAGTGCAGTTTAGGGCGAAGGAATTTTTTTTCAATATTGTCGGGTTGCATCCTTGAAATGTACTAACCTTAAAACAAAAATAACCTTGGTTTTTAACCGACTTTTCGTTTTTGAGTTATGCCATTCTCAGTCACACAGAAACACACATAGACCTTTTTCTAAAAATGCCCTTTTATTCAGGGGGCCTCAAAGCATATTTAGAGAAAGTAAAAATCATCTCTCTATCCTTAAGCTTAGTAGGTGTCATGGGACCCAGGAATAAAGTTTTTCTCGTAAGCAAGCTGAATAATTTTTTTCTCAATTATTGTATAAATTTATCGACCCGCACATATTAAAATAAGTGTTGGTTGTAGAAAGACTTCCTTAACAAATGAGGCAAAATATTATAATAAGCTTTAAATTTTAAAATTTCAGCAACTTGAAATTGAGATGCAGCACAAAAATTACATTCAAACATTCACTTCAATCAAGTCATCACTCTATTAATAATAAGAATAAGGGTAAGAAGACACTTGCTGATCTAATACTTAGATGTGAAAGTTCAATTGCAGGCAACGCAGGAAAAGTTGCAAGAATCAATCCTCCTGATAACAGAAAAAATGTGCCTCCTATAAGTAGGTATTTCAAATTTAATACTTGTAATATTACAATAGTTATAAATTAGGAGAGAAAATTATCATTAAATTTTACTTTACGTTTTGTTGAACCTGTATTTTAAGTTTTGATAGCGTGTTTTGTTAGAATATAAATTATAGCTTCTTTGTTCAAATGCTTATTTCTCTATCCACTTAACACTTTCAGAAATTATAGAATTGCTAATTTCCTTGTAGGTGCAAGGGAAATATGGGAATACAGTAGGCTTTAAGCGATAGTCAAATGTTTTAGGAGCTGGTTGCTATGCAATGCCTTTGAAATTCCATTCTCTTTGCAAGACCAAGAGATTAAAAAAAAAATAATAACATATTTATATTTGAGAAAAGTGTAAGTATCGGGAAATACAAACAAATAATGAAGCATATCGCGAAAAAGGTTCATTCGAAAGTAACCAAAGCTATTTCACATAAATTGAGTGTTTTAACGAAATGAACATTTTAACTGTTTACCATATATGGAAAAGTCATGCAGAATGAAGGGATTTTCTAAGGACATTAAAGGTATGACTTAAAAACTGCCATGGACTCGCCTGTTTGTGTCCATCTCTGGACACCAACTGGTTGTGATCCTGTATGTCCTGAAGGAGGGGTATGAATTCAACGAGCAAGTTTTTGATCATTTAGAATATGGGTGTATTAGGCAATTGTGGTTTTACTTCATTAGGCCATGGCTGGACTAGGAGAATTATGTGTATGGGCTATGGAGTAGACAATCATTTAATCAACTTTTAGGTTAAAACGTGTAACTCTGTTGTTGAATTTTTGCTCTTTCTCCGGAAAGTCAGCCTGCCACCTTGCTATTTCTGTTGATATTTGCGCTGTGTTTTGCACATTTAGTATTATTTTGATATTGATTAAACCATTTTATCGACGTGTGACTGTAGACAATGTATACAAATGAATATCTAAAGGGTCTTTGTTATAAATGTCGCTTAGAGTGTTGCTTGACATGGAATTCAAGTTGTAGACAGAGATGGACGATCAGATGCCTATCATGGAAAGTGACAAAACACTGTAATAATAATGAATAGGAAGAAAGGAACTCGAACCTTCCACTCTCCAAGGTAAGTCTCTGTCACTCGAAACTTCCTTTCACATCAAATTGATTATTTCCTTTCTCTGGTAGCTAAATCGTCTCTTTCATTAGCATTTGACCTCTTCAGAAGTTTCTGTGGAAATTAGTGAAGCTTATATACATGGAGAAGGTCACAAAGTCTGTAATAATAAACAATTTATTACTTTCGCTACTAAGCATAGTAAATGTGGGAAGTATTGTATTACACTTAAAGATTCGAGGTCGAAATTTCACCGGAAATATATATTTTGAGCTTCCCGAACCCACATAGAGTATAAGAGTCGATTTAGAAAAAAAGGTGTGTGTGAGTGTGAGTGTGTGTGTGTGTGTGTGTGTGTGTGTGTGTGTCTAAGAAGCCAAATAAGTACTAAAACGGGTTTTATAGATGATTTTATAGCACTATTTGATCTCCGCGTTGAGGCGACACTTGAATGAAAGTTTTACAATGACTAATTGGATTAGTTTTGCAGTTGCCCAATGAAGAAGCCGGCCACAGTTTATGGCGAAACATCGGCATAATTTTTAATTTTTTAATTTCTTAAAAAAGCCAACAAGACGCGGCTCATACCGGAAACCAAGAAACAAATAATGGACAAGCACCGTGGAAGTCTACATAATTATTAAACGTGTATCTATTTGTATTATTTCTTAACGGTTAACATGAAAAAGGTTTGTGGAATCTGTTCAAGGTTCGTCTACTGGTAACGTTGATGCTTACCAAGTGGGGACCCGGGTTCCATTCCAGGCACCGGCATGGGGATTACCTTCTGCTGGGGTGTAGTCAGTGTCATTAGGTCCCTGAGGGTGAAATTAAGGAGCTACTTTTACTGAGAAGTAATGAACCCTGGTCATGAAGACCGGCCGGAAGGAACCTGGGCTTTGACCATGTCCCAGCTTCCGGTACCACACCCCAGTTATGATGCCTGTTTCCCATCTCAGACAGTTTATTACACTTGTGATAAAATTTTGTTTTTAATAGAAAAAAAAAACATTAATAAACTGTTGTACAAGGATTCACTTATATTATTCTTTTGGAAGATAAAATTGTGCTGTATAACCTGTTATTAAATTTTTAAATTTTAATTACCTTAATGCTCCAAATAAGAGATTTTAAACTACTCTTTTATTACTTGCACAGGAATTTTTAAATCCATATTATTATTGTTATACATTTTGGTAAGTGACAAATTTCACCATCGAGAGTTCTGTTACACCTCACCTCCAAGTCACTTCCTTCCTAGACGACATTTTTGAAAGAGTGAGTGCTTGAGTAATTGAGTAGTTTCACAAACACGGAAAGTGACAGAAGCGCAACAGAGCACAACATCAAGTCTGCACGAAATACTTAAAGGAAGTAAAGCGTTTCATAAGCAAGGAGTTCTCCATATTTTGTCATTCATTTAAAACACCAATATACCAACAGATGTATGTCAACCCCAAACCCATTGGCTATAGGCAATATGTTCCAAAGAAAAGCCACTGTTATGACATAGAAATTAAAGGCGAGGAAGAAGTGGAACAGCAGAAATGTGTATTTAAATATTTTAACATAAGTATTTCTCTCTTGAGCTTTGTGTTACCCATAAGGGTTTCTCAGTTCCAATTCTACCTCTCTCAATATTAAAGTTCTCGGACATGGTAGGTCTTGTAGAAATTGTTTTTGAAAGTTTTCATCCTCTTCGACGTATTGTTCTTACTTAGTTTACCCTCCAGGAAATAGTTTTCCTTGACAGAATCAGTAAACACGATTTTTTCTTGAAAGTCAATGTTTACTACACATTTAGGCGGATTTCTGTAGACGTAAACAGACGTTGATCATGTTTATTCTCGTCTGGCGCTCTTTCTTTCACTACAACAGTTTGATTGCTAAACCTTTACACAGAAACCGCCATGGGTGGTCGAGGTCATTGAGAAATGGACTCGAGAATAGTCCAAAAACATCCAGTATGATCCTGTCTGACTGAATTCATTCCCCTCCCCAACTCGCCTTCAGGCTTTTGTCAATCATCTTTAATAAATGACTTACTTACTTCCCCACTTCGCCAATAAGTAATTTGAAGCGAGTTTTATTTAATGAAGGTTTTATAGCTCTGTTGATCTAGCCCCGCGTTGAGGTGACATTTCATAAATTAATTTTATGAGATGTATTAACGTTTTACTTCACCTTTTACGTTAACATAAGCCCACGTTGCGGCCCAATTTATAGCAGATTTGATGTTCGAATGGCTCGGCATAGCTACAGTCGTCTAACTGTATGACTCCTTCCTATTTGATCAGCAAAGGGCCGGGGTAACGAATGGATGTGAAGCTTGTAAAAAAAAAAAAAAAAAAAAAACACACAACGAAAACAATTTCGTCTCCTGAATCACTCTTAAGAAGTTTTGTTTCTTCTCAATAATCTTAGACACTCAAATATTAAGGCACAATTCTATAATCCTTTTATCCGTCACTGTTTTATGTAATTAAATAGCTAGTTGCTATACTTTTGACAAAATTGTCTTCTTTAATCTTTTTGAATTGTTGCTATATATAACAGGTTGCTGACTGTAGTATTTTCAGTAAAAATTAACTTTATTAAACTCATAAAATCGTTGTTTATCTAACATCTGAAGTACGACTTCTCAATGGCTCTGTTTTGCAATTCATTATCAGGGATTGCAAAAGAAGCTACCTGAAATTTCAGGTATGAACTGTGTCCAGCACCTGCAGTGCGGTATGTAAACATAAAAATTCCGATATATTACATTCACAGTACTTTCTGCACATATTCTTCAACAAACTGTTCCCACAAAACTTTATTCTTCTATCTACTTTATGTTAACTGAGATATACCCGGGAATTAGAATCCAGTATATTACCCCTAAGCCACGGAGCCCACTTCAGAGCACCATGGTGGGTCTGTAGCTGTATTGATGGCAAGTTTCCATGGGAAACAATACAGACAAACACTTGCGGGCGCTGTCGTGGAACACTCGTTCTCATTCATATTTTTTAAATGTTATCCCCAATTAAAGCATGTGGTTTCATCATGAGCGCATATACATGAGTCCATGGAATGGCCACATCTATAAGTCTACCGTACCATGTGACTTCTTAACGTACAGATATCTAGCAGTACATATTGTGACGCGGGCCGCTGCGCACAACAAAGGACGGTCAGGGCTAAGCTACTTCACACCACATAGCAAAGGCGTTCACGGTCAATCTTCCCCATACTACGCACGTGAGCAAACAATCAGAGCGGCAGAACCAAAAGGGGTTTTCTCCAGATGATTTGAAAAGTGTCCGACGATCGGCTTGTTTGAAGAAGTTCGTGAAAGCTCCGTTGTGAGTTGTAAAACCACGAAAGACTGTAGGTTGTGTTAACATCAGAGAAGAGAACTGTGTATTTGTTCAAAAATTTTAGAAGAAAATAAAATCAGAAAAATGTAACTGAACTGGACTGATTTTGCCGTTTTGTTACAGTGGTGTCAGGAATGGGATTCGTGGAACTGTCGTTTTGTTATAATATGCTATATTCTGTTGCTTCAACATCTTAATGCACGTTTTGTTTGGGCACCCCTTATACTTTAATCCTATCCCTACGTTTAAAACGTTGTCTCATGTTAGTCCCAAGAAAATAGGAATATTATTTAGAATTAAAATTTGTATTTTGGGAATTGTATTACAGATCTGACAGGAATGCAAGTGCTTCCGAGTTAAACGTTCTAATTAGGGCGGCAACAGCTGTACTTGCTAATTCCCAGCGCCTCCCTCCAACGGAGGAACTTGGTAGTTTTACAACTGCTTAGAATGAAAACGTAAATGAGCTACATTCAGAGTTAGCTTTTTGCTGGAGAAAACAGTACTTTTGGAAGGGAAAGTTTTCGGCTGCTACACCCACAGAGCATCCAAATTAGAACTATACAGTAGTGTTGTGGATTGAAGGTTGTTGCCTCGGTTTTCAGCAAAAAAATAAATGTGGATTTGAGTACATGTGAAAGCGGAGTTTTTGGCCTATCTATGGAACCAGTGCCCAATCACCAAGCATAGTGTTTACCATATCACTTCCCTCTGCGGTCTGGATAATTGTCCACGTCTTCCATGTGTGGGTGTGAGGTCGGCAGTCGTGGTTTACAAGGTTTACAACAAGGATCTGTTTCGAGGCTAAATAAATTGACCACTACAACTTCTCAATTGCCACCCAATATTTCTTCACCCAGAGGGTTGAGGAAAAAGTCTTGCCGTGGATATCTCGAAGGGTGCACATAATCTTTCCACTCCTGATAGGGTTGAATCTCCTAAATTCTACTAACCTCCATGAGTTATGCTCTTATATTGGTATTCCTCGTTCAGTACAATCTTGTTACTCCCAATAGTGGTCTTGAAATCTCATTTGAGTTGCTTCTACTCTGGCATTTTCTCTGGGCAGAACCCAAGTTTCACGAGCGTTCCATTTAGTTTGTTATAGATTTATATGTTTTCCTCAATATCTGCTTTTGTATTCCGAACTGATATTTTCGAGCCTAAGTATTTAAATGTTGATACTTGTTAAATAATACCTACTTTTATAACTATTTTCATTCTTTTTTATTTATTTCTTCCATTGCAATTGCTTCCGTTTTTACCAGAAAGTTTCATTTATATTCTTTTCCTGTTTTTCATTTAACTTTAGAATATGCTTTTAACTTCAAACGCAACATTTTATTAAAATAAAACGATCTTCGCAATTATCTTATAGCTATTTGGAAGCGCGTTTTCCCTATGCAATTCAGTCTCTCGTGTTCTGCTTAGGTTCCTCATATATAGATTAAGACCTACACCAATATCTTGACTAGATTTAACTTTTAGTGATGTTATAACTCTTCTTAGTAAGGGTTCGTTTGCTCTAAAGCGTGTGCTATAATTTTTAAGAATAACTGATGATTTTTCTATAAATGTTATTACCGTAAGTAATGCCACCAGTAAGTGCCAATATATCTGGAGAATTTTACTACCAGTTGCATTTATTAAGACCATTTCACGAATTAAAGAAGGATATAACATATGAAATGTTATTTCAATGCTGTACTGTAATTACTATTCCGGCGATGGTGGATAGATGGCATAGTTGATTGCGCACAAGAATACTCTTGCCTGGCTCTCCCAAGAAGTTGCTCCCCGGGCCGCAAGGGTCGCATCGTCGGTCTCACCCTGGGTAAACACTCCGGTTGTGCGCCAGGTGTCAATATCTGGAACTATTAGGGATTTCTATGCGTCTCTGAGCTTCGTTGGTTTCGCTCTCTGACAAACCTCCGGTCTCACTTCGCCTCATCTCTTTCCTCTATCCCGCAATAGATCCCTGACAGGGTCGCAAACACACACATACACACACTGTAATTGCTAACCTTTTAAAATAAAAATTAAGCAGCCATGCATACATCAGCGTTTATTGGCACGGCCTACAAGATTAAACACCACTAACGCAAGCATATTTCTTGTTGTATTCTGTGTTCTAGATTTCTCTCTTCAAATTATTTCGTCTCGTTCAACATTAGATGCTTAACCAAAATAAGAGTCAGCCATTTTTGACACTAAAGCTAACGGCTTACATAGCTTACATCAAATTACGTAAGCTATTGCGCATCTGTAGGACACCGCAGCTGACTTTTTTACTTAATCACAACATAAGAAAAGCAGAGGAGGCAATATTTTAAATTCAGAGTAGGTAATAATGACATTTGGTAAAATTTTGATGAATGAAGGCTCTAATTGGTTGAAATTTGAAATTGTTATACACATGATAGGTTAGCTTCAATCAAGTCACACATGGGTGGAATAGCCAGAGGAAAATTGTCATCCCTTTTGCTGTTCTTCAAGAATACATTTATTAATTTGAATTTTAACATTTAATATGGTTTATCGAAAACTAGTTCCTGGGCTGTGAAGAAGAGGCTTACTTCCTGTTTGCCAGGACATCTCCTTTACCACTTATTAGTGCCACCAGTGTGGATGGGTACCCAGCAGAGCACTTTTTCCTTGTTTGCTTAATAACAACAAAAAGGACACCAACACACCAGAAGTATTTAAAACATTAACATTGTGACATTAGCCTTACAAGGCGTCCTAGAGTGGTCGTGTGTGCATGGGCATGGCGGCGCGATAACAACAAAAAGGGCTGAGAAGCTTCTCGTTGATTCTCGCTGAGTCAATGTGCACGTCAGCACCTGTATAAACAAGACCATGGACAGTGCGAGCAGTGAGCAGTTTAGTTGAGTCTAGTTGGAGTTGTAGTCGTGAGTTTAGTTGTGTAAGTCGTCGTGTACAGTTAGTTTTTAGTTACGAGAGTGAGTCGGGCAGCCTATCAGCGAGTATTTGTGTCGTCGAGTGATTGTATCGTAATAGTCAAGATATAAGACACAGAGAAACTGGAGAAAGACATTCAAAGACTGCGAAAGATAATCAGAAGAACAATTGTGAATTGTAATAACAGAAAAGACCATAAGCTGTGTTAACAACAAGAAGGGAATTGCGCATTTGTAGTACAATTTCCAGGACAATAAGGTGATTAATTCAAAAAGCTAGTATTTTGTCTGATATGTGGACCTACATAAGCTTATTGACACTTTTGATTTGATTTTGCGCTAATTTAAGCTATTTTATTTTTCCGTAGTTAATTTTGATACACTATAAGTAATGGAATGGAAAGGATGAATTCGGATGGCTTAAAACTATGGGACTATTTTGAAATAGTATGTACTGTAACTTATAGGTTTGTTCTTCCCCTTAACGCGGTGGTAACGGTGCTGCGGTGGAGACCGTGTTCGATTCCCGGTACCATAGTGGGGATTTTCTTCCAGTAGAAGACCTGGTCTGAGATTACACAACGAAGGCGAAACCTCGCACACCTAGAACAACATAAATCCATTGGGGCCAATACCCTCCAGAGGGAAGAGATGAGCTGAAGGAACCACAGTAGGCCACACAGACACGGAAATCCCTAACAGTTTCAGGTGTACAGCGCCTTCCAGTGCCGGGACTTCCTGGACAGTGTGGTACAGTGTTTACCGAGGAGATTCCACTCTAAACCAACTGTTGAAGCTATTGTATGTCAGACCCCCGGGTAAGGGATGAAGCGAGAGCGCTCTACAGGCATAAGAGCCCCTAACGTGTGCTGGAGATTCTGCATTTAGACGCCAGGTTCGCCAAGAAGCCACCGATCGGGCGACTGCAACACCATCCATCCGTCGAGAACAGCAGTTAGAGTTCTCGAACCCTCCACATAACAGCGCCAAAAGTCCGAAGGTGAAATGAAATGGAGGGATGAGATGTAATTATCATTACACGCATATGCCTGGTGACCCAGCAAAGCCTCCGAAGAGAAAAAGTAATATGGGTCAGGAAGGTCGGCCAGGGGAATCGAACCCACGACGTTCCGTGTGCGCGCCTCGAACGTTGCTCGGTATGTGCTGTCTTAGAAGTACTTTTCGTTGCAAAAGTACGTTGGGTAAATTTACAGAGTTTCAAGCTTTGCATCCCATTAATCCAGTTTTTGTGCACTGGATTGCAAATGGAATGTCTTTCCCAAGAGGAATTAAGGAATTAGTCTTTTCTGTCAGACAGACAGACAGACAGACAGACAGGAAGAGGAAATGGACACATTACCAGAGGTGTGAAGATTGAACCTACTTCTCCGAGTAGGTAGTGTTGAACAAGGGGCCAGTTATCCATCACTTTGAGTTAGTTGCCAAATGAAGTGCCAGCAACGCCCTCGTTGTCAAGGGATTCATCAATTAATGTCTACCTGAGCATCGACCACTCCTACTGCACTGCATGTTAAACTGCCAACAAGTGCTTCTTCTGATTCTGTCCGTCCTTCAAATAAATGTTTCATCAACTTGGACAAACGCCAAGGCCAATTGAACTTCATAGTACAGGACTGGTGAATTTCAACTGGGTGGCGCCTATTGCAACTGTCACTTTCGTTAGGCTAAAAATATACATCCATTACTTCACTGTGTTCTTTAAACTGTTCGAGTGTGAGAGAACGGTTGACTTGTATGACTGAGGCGTATACCTTTATGTTTTATATTTATTTTCCGTGTAACATTTTACATTGTATGTATGTGTGTATGTTGTTTGTGTGTAAACCTTAATGTTCTTAACATATTGTGACAAAAACGACAAAAGTCCAGTCTAGTCATATGGTGTCGAGATTTCACCGAAAATATGTTTTGAGGTCCCCTGAATCCAAAAAAAAAAGATATTTTCAGAAAATGGTCCGTGTGTGTGGTGTGTGTGGTGCGTGATGCGTGGTGCGTGATGCGTGCGTGCGTGTGTGTGTATGTGTGTGTATGTGTGTGTATGTGTGTGTGTGTGTGTGCGTGTGTGTGTGTGTGTGTGTGTGTGTGTCAGTCTGTGAACAACATACCTCAAAAACGAGGAGTCAGTTGAGAACCAGAAATTGTATTTAAGTTTAATATCTTTCAAGGGTGCGACACGATGATTTTGAAGAAAATTCCTCCACCCTAAACTGCCCTTTACATGGAACATTTTTCAAACATTTTGATTTTCTCAAAAATAACGATTTTGATTAAAATGCCATATATTTGTGATATCTTTATGGCAAACGAAATGTATATTTTGAATTTTTTCGCTATAGCTCATGTAGTCCTGTTTACTCTTGACTTTTGCATAACTGGTAAGCCTTTAGAAACAGACCAAATCTTACTATACAACAGACGTACATACATCTCCTTAAAACATACGTTATGTCTAAATGCATTTTTTTTTTTTTTATTTTGCGGAGTGAACCGTTTCGGAGATATTCCTTGTTATTTGTGCGAGTTCTGCAATACTTATATTTTTCCAATGAAAGGCCGTTTTTCACTTTTTTATCTCTTGGCTGTGTAAAGAGACCGGAATTTGAAACCATTTATTTAGCAACCAGTTTTAAAAGATTGGACTATCGGCCAAAACTTAATGTATTCCTATATTCCCCATGCACCTACAAGCAAATTACCAATAAGATAATTTCTACAAATGCTTATCTCGACTAACAGGAGGAAGGTAAAGGAATAAGAGTTTGTAGGAATAGTTAATACACGATTAGAGTAAGTCCAATGAGTGCAAAACATCGGATTTTTTCTGTCACTTTATTCTCTGACCTGCTGAATATACAACAGAAGTTTCTCTACTGACTTTAACACAGTCTACACTCCTTCGTGATATTACAACTGACAGCTGTTGTCTTCTCGAAACAGGACAGGATTAAAAGTCTATGTCTAATAATTACGCAATCTCTGATCTGGGACTACTTTTATGGTTTACCGGGAGAAATACGAATCGGTTGGAGAACTCGGTGTCAATCTGGAACACAGTAGGTTAATGGTTAGAGCACCCGCCCGGTAAACGGTCTGTCAGTTCAGATCCCAGCTGTGGCATTGAATTTTCAGTTCCGATTTTGCTTCTTAAACATTGCCCACACACGGCTTGGGCGTTTGAAAACACCAACAGTAAGTTTGTTGGCATAAATAAATAATAATACGCAATTGTTTTAAAACGACTGATAAATTTGAACTGGAAAAACGGCGCAGTAATAGACTAGTAATCTGTATTTTACTTCTAGACCTGGAAGATTAACAATCGTCTTAATGTCTTCTATCCAATACCTTGAAGCCGGATTGCCGCCTCCTCTATTCCACTATCCTCAGCAGAATGCTGTTCTCAGGTGGTTTCTGCTCCGGCTGCTCTGCATGGACCTTACTTTCTGGGTATGCGTGGGTATTTTCACATAAAAGTCAGAACTCTCGTTGGAATACTTTTTATTCACAATCAAAACAATGCTTGAGATTTGCCAATCGCTATTAGAAATGTTACGTCGTTACTGTGTTTTTACTATGACCGAAGATTGTTACTGTAAAATGTAATGTATCCTCACACTCGAGGATCCGGAATGCAAGTCCTGTGACTGACCTGCTCGCTCGGGGATCTAGGCGACAAGTGTTTCGACTGACCTGACCACTCGGGGATCTGGGCGTGTGTCAATGCCTTTCACTTCTTAATTACCCCTACGTTTACAACTGGATTTCGTCGAAGCGTACGTGACCATCCCTCGTTTTCCTGTTCAACACACCTGCACTAAGCGATTTCCAGGAAAACTGGTATTACAATGTTTCATGCTCACTACCTGCAACTTACCACTAATGACTTGTTTGTACTATTATATGTCCCTTTTCACAATTTCAACCGTGAACGATGTTACCAGGTCTGTACCTTTTATACACGGACGATTTTAATGTTTCCCAGTTATTTAATTCTGTCATGTGAAGCAGTATTATTTCCATAATTATGGCGTTCACAATTTCGGCCTCAACCTTTTCCATACATTTGTGACTTCTAATTTAAGTAGAGCTACAAATTAGTACTTAATATTTCTACTCGGAAATTATTAGTTTCATAGTTTTCGTATAACAGATTATAGTCTCTTAGGGACACTAGTACTGAAAAATGACCCACAAATTATCAAATTGACGATTTTTAGATTTATGCATTTAAATGTTCCCCAAACCTTCAGTCGTCGGTGACCAGTGGCATTTTTTAGATTCTGCCATTTTTAAAAGTCTAGCGCTACATTTAAACCTCCTTTTTACTTTCTCTACTGGTAAGTAGTGGAAGTATTGTATTCCACCCGATGTCACGATTTCACCGGAAATATATGTTTTGAGACCCCCTGAATAAAAAAAGCATTATTAGAAAAAGGTCTGTCTGTGTGTGTGTGTGTGTGTGTGTGTGTGTGTGTGTGTGTGTGTGTGTGTGTGTGTGTGTGTGTGTGTGTGTGTGTGTGTGTGTCAATGTCTCTGTGGACAGCATGACTCAAAAACGAAAAGCCGGTTAAAAACTAAAGTTGGTATTTGAGTTTAATGTCTTTCAAGGATGTGACACTAAGATTTTGAAGAAAATAGCCCCACCCTAAACTACCCTTTACATGGGAAATTTTTCGATAATTTTGATTTTCTTGAAAATGGCTCTAACAATTTTGATTAAAATGTCATATGTTTGAGATATTTTGATGACAAATGGAATGTATATCTTGAATTTTCTGGCTATAGCCCCTGTAGTCGTATTTACCCTGCGCGACCTTTGCATAACTGGTAAACCGTTAGAGATAGACCAAATCATGCTATATAGAAAATGTACATGTTGCTAAAATACACAATTTGTGTCTGAACACATTTCCTTGTAGGTTGAACCATTTCGGAGATATTTCTTGTTTTGTTGTGGGTTTTGGAAAACTTAAAACTTTCGTGAAATGAAACAGCGTTGTTTATTTTTTTCATATGTTAAGCTTGCAAAGAGAACGGAATCTGAAAGCTTTAAAATATTTGACTATCGCACAAAGCCTACTGTATTCTAATATTCCCCTTGCACCTACAAGGAAATAAGCAATAAGATTTGTACAAATGTGTATCTCAACTAACACGAAGAAGATATAGGAATAAGAGTTTGTAAGAACGGTTAGTACAGGAGTAGAGAAACTCATGTGAGTGCAATACACCAGATTGTTTGCTTAGATTTTCGGCAGAATTTGAACAAAGTATGATCATGAAGCATGTGTGCAGACAAATTGGTGTTTCTCCATTTTACGTTTTTAACACATCTGCTCTATTTTGTGCTATACTCCTGGAATTTTTCCAACACGTGCTCCATTTAAGTGACTTCAACTTTAGTCTTTGGTTTCAAAATATGAAAATTTGTTTAGCTTTAAAAATGAAATACACAAAAGGTTTTTAAAAATATTTTCAATGTCCATCAAAGGAGGGAAATTTATTACTTTAAAACTTATTTTCTTTCCTGTTGGACAGTCAGAGTTTATAAAATAATAAAACTTGTGATATTTTGGTTTTCGATGCGCATGGAGTAGCTCGAATATGATGGCATTTTCGCATTGTGAATAAATTGAATAATTGATTCTCACAAAAATATGAAACAGTTTCACTCTCCGCATTGACTTCAAACCACGGTACCACTACTCACTAAAAACCCCCACCGAAAGTTTGAGGTCCATACCTCAGTTTTTCAGTACAGTATTAAGCACCTGCGCATTTCTGGTGGTCTATGAACGCTGCCTGCAAGTGGCAGTAACAGCGAGTGTTGCTGAAGTGCCACCATAAGCTAAAATAATACTAAAACTGAAAATAGTTGTTAATAGCGAATGTGCTGCCACCTATCCACAGGTATTGAAAGCAGATAGACAGGGGGGCACCTTGTAATCTGCCTGTTAGGTGTTGAAGCAGAGATAAGAGTTCCCTAGCGCAAAGGCCTTATTACACTATCACATTTCTGTGCCACAGAATGTGATAAAACATTTGATCATAAGATACGATCTCATTTATTGATACTGAGTATACCACACTATCTCAAATCTTTTATGATATATGTTATCATAGTTTTAAAGTAGATACCCAAGAGTTACCAGCATATGCTGTGCAGTAATACCTAGTTAGCGCGTTGATGCTCAACAATTAATCAACAAAACACGGGATTTCTCCTAAATATTGGCTTCTCAATCCATTAATTTCTGTCTTACATTGCTATTGCATTCTGCTATGATTTTACATGTTTCCTGTCCTTTGTTTCTGGTTTTGTAATCTTTATGTTTTAGATTGCACAGCATTTTATGTGACCCGTAATAGGAAATGAAAAATTTCAATGTACTCACTGAGTAACCAAGCGGGATGGCAGAGGTGGTAACGTCTGTTGCCCATATTCGGGAGTTGGGGGTTTGATTCCCGTGGCTGGGCACTCTCACATGGGTTTTCCAATGTTGCTTAGGGGAAGGCTGGGGTGCATTAATCTCTTCGCCACGGATTCCTTCCCCTTCATTTCTAATTTTCCTCCCTTGCCATCTTTCAGGTTTGGTTGGTAGCATTTGGTATAGTTGCATGCGCTCTGGAACCTCTTTCCTGGCCCTCCTTGGGAGTTGCAGCACGGGCTGCAAGGGTTGCCTCGTTGGGTACAGGAAACACTTTGGCTGTGCACCAGGTGTCCATATAGGGACTTCTGTGCGTCTCTGAACTTCGTTGGCTCCGCTCTCTGACAAGTCTATGGTCTCACTTCGCCTCATTCCTGGGGGGGGGGGGGGAGTGATGGCCCGCAATAGATCCATGTGGAGGTCACGGTGGATCGCCCCCTCTGTTACACACATTATTAAATATGCCTGCCAATTTGTTTATTTATTTTATTTACTCTTATGTCCCATTTATGTCAGCTTATTTTCACCTTTGGAATAACTGCTCAAGAGAGCACGTTTACCATGGTATTAACCTTTGGTTATTACTTTAAACTCACACACAAATACATATTCGTACTTCCATACTCTAGGGGAATGGGAAATAATCCCATCCTCCAGGTGGGAAGTAAACTGCCATTTTCACTTATAACCAGTCACATAGTTCATCCAAGATGCCATATTACACTGTAAAATGTTTTTTCACATGTATGTGATATATAGTGTAATATAAGCCTAAGGTCTCTGTGGACAGGTGTCGAAACGGGGCTGAAACCTAGAAGGTTAACCGTACACCACACCAACCTGATAAGGTTACCTCTGAGCAAAATTGACTAGTCTTCCACGTCCAGTATAGGAATTAGACGCTGAGAACTATAGAAGTTAAATAACTCCATAAATAAACAATAAGTTTGTTCGTCACACTTCGATCCATGAGGTAATTCGTAACGGATATATGATATATATGACCACGTAGTTTAAATTGAATTTGATGTAGTTTAAGGGCATTCAACTACCCGGTCATTAGCGCCCTTATAAAATGGACCATTGTAAAAGCCACATAGTTATAGCGATGTAAAATAAATAGAAATATAGGATGCGCTTTGTTCTGCTGGGGTGAAACCATTGTGCTAGACCAATTGTGTAATTTGTGTGTAGTTAACGGCAACTCAGCGTACGTGAGGTTCATATTTAAAACAACAAAAGCTCTCGCATATTGGCTATTCGCCTTCCTCGACAAATGATACCGAAGTTATATGTTCAGAAAACTAATCACTTAAAAAGGAATTAAAAAATAATAATCAGAATAATAATTACCAATCAATAAAGTATGAATAGAGAAAACTAACGTAAAAAGGAGTAGCCTCACAAATTTAAAAAGCTGAGAGTGGAAAATAACGGTTTAGCACCACACATTCTTAGATTTGTAAGCATATTTTTAAGTGTTTAAATATGAGCAGATTTTTGTTTAGGGGAATCGAAATACCCTATCTCTCCAATGTTAATAGATGATCCATTATCTGGAATACTATTTAACATAATTTAACTTTTTTTGGGATATATTTAGTGGTATTTTTACAGTTGACTGATGAAATAAAAACACATTTTCTTCACCAAAAGCAAGGTTATGATTTTTTAATACAGTGCCTAGATTTGTATAGAAATACAGAGGTTTACATAAAAACCTTTTGCTTAAAATAAAGCTTATTTAGTTGAAAGTGTCTGATAAAAACTTCTGCCAATAACTTTCAGAGAAAATGGGGCATATGTGTGGAAAATTATTAGGTTAGAAATTATAGTTAAACAACACAAGGAAGCCTAAAACCTAAATGCAGATTTATTTTCAATAATAATTTTAATGCATTTACGATTAATGTACCTTTATGAAATTGTGCCAAAATGAGTGAGAGCTGAAATATTCATACGGAAATAGAACCTGAATTTCAGAAAAAAAAAGTCACAAAATTCATCATTTCGACTCCCCTTTGGCTGGTAAACTAAATTTACATTAGTGGGCAACGTTTCATTGGAAATATTGGAAATACTTATCAAAAGACATCACCATAATTAGTATCGTCGTTGCTAAACAAAACCCACGCATACCTTGTGAAAGGAATCTCAATGCTCTGCCGGCGGTAAGGGATTGAATCAAAGGAGTTTGAGACATTGTTAAGTGGTGTGACATATTGCTACTTCAAAATGTCTTGTCAACGTGTGATCTACAATAATTTAATCCGTCTTCAAAATAGCTGCATCAAACGACTGGCGAATTAAGCTTCACAACACCGATTTACAGTTATGACTTCTCTGAATAATTTGAGGCTTACATTTGTATTTTATTCCACTAAAAACAAAATTAGACAGGTTCCAAAGGCCTCCGTTAATTTTCTTTGTCGATAAGTTTAACCAAACCCATATATTTTATAAATATCTGGTTTATCTTTGAACTAGTTTATCGTATCTCTAAACACTAAATGCGCCGGCTTTATGATACAACATAGATTATCTCGGAAACAGCGGATAACATTGCTACTGCGATCGTGCAAACTTACAACCACTCTCTTTTGTTTATTTTTGCAGTACAAGGAACATCTGTAGATAATGCTAGTAGCTCAGGTAAGGAAATGAACGGCCAACTACAGCACACAGCATAGCAGCGCTCTCTATCATAAGTAATGCCACAAATGAATGTCAACTTATCTAGAGAATTTCACTATCACGAGTTGTATTTATTAAAACTATTTCAAGCGTTAAAGGATGGTATAGCCTATGAAATGTTACTTAAATTCTGTATTACAATTACTAACCTCTTAAAACAAAAATGTAGCAGGCATACACCAGCCTCCATTGACACGGCCTACAAGATGATGCTCCAATCTTTTAAGATGTTGATGTCGGTAGTTGGTGCACCTGCTGTTAATTTACAACTTCATTCAAACAAAAAATGTGTTAAACTGATTCTAAACATATTTCTTGCTGTATTATTTGTTCTGAGATTTTCCTCTACGAATTGTTTTATTATTTCAGCATTAGATGCTTCACCGAAGCGAGAGTCAGTCGTTTTTGACATTGAAACCTAGCTACTCTTTTGCCTCAAGTTACGTAAACTGTTGAGCATCTGTAGGACAGTGCAGCTAGATTTCCTAACCTGATCACAACATAAGAAAGGAAGGGGAAGTGATAGTTAAAATTCACAGGAGGTAGTCTTGAAATTTGACACATTTTACGCGAATGAAGGCTGTCATTGGTTGACATTTGAAATAATTATGCACATGATTGGTTGATTTCAAGTCACATATGAGTGGAATAGTCAATATTAGTATGAAAACCCTTAGGGGTTACATTCGCATGACTTGTCTAAAAAAAAAAGAAAAAAAATCACATGACTTTCCCTACTACTGTAGTTCAGTTTTATAGGAGTTTTACAAACTATTCTCCTAAAAGCTTATTTTTCCATCTACTTTATTTTAATCGAGATAAATTTTTGAAGAATGATTTCATTACATTTGGTTATAGGTACAACAGGGATTTCAGGCTGATGTGATATAATCTGTCCCAAACTAGA
Source organism: Tenodera sinensis (assembly GCA_030765045.1). Lineage (NCBI taxonomy): Eukaryota > Metazoa > Arthropoda > Insecta > Mantodea > Mantidae > Tenodera > Tenodera sinensis. The sequence continues at coordinate 25,745,134 of CM060963.1, forward strand.
AAGATCCTGTTGTAAACATATGGGAGGGATAAGAAAGAGGCAGAGATACTGTAACGAAACGGTCAACTCATATATGCAGATTGAGAGGGCTTTAACATTTAATTTTCATTAATTTGTTCTTTATTTCATCTGGAGCATTTTATTTTCCCATGCATCTAGCGTTACTTCACAATATTGATGTACAACAGAGCACGTAGGTGTTCATCTGTCAATCTAGTTTTAGATTTTACAATCTTCAGTTTAGAAAACAATTGCTACACAAATACGGTGACCCAAGCATGGTACCCAGATACGCAGCAAATGAATGGAGAGACGAAAATCTTGTCACTGTAAGTTCTCTAAATAAATATAAACCAGTTTTATTGTGTAATTTTGATTTTACACAAGGATATTCAAGGTTTTAGACTTTTAAGTTGACTGTACTTCCTGGTCCAGTTCTTTACTAGACTACGACGCTTCAGTTATTACATTTACGGGCAAATATTTGTTTTACATTATTTTTTAAGGTACCTTAACACTCACTGCCTTTGACTTGCTTGTGATCTTTGTGACAATGTTTGTAGTGTCCTTTAATGTTTGACTTGTAAACACAAATCAAAACTTTCGAATACAGCACATATTGCACATTCATACCTATAACGCAGCAGAAATATCGTTGTTCCCACTCCTCTTGGAATGGGAAGGTTTTCTTACGTATTCGTTGTTTCCAAATAATTATTTCATATCGATGAGGTGTACACCACTGCATGCTTACGTTTGAACACGTGTTGCTTGAAGGAGGGAGGCTAAACATTTCTTTGCCCCTGCATCAGCATATGCAGTTTTGCCAACCTCTGCGTTACACAGATTATAATAAAAGCTTTACAAAGCGGATCGCTATATGCTAAGTTTAAAATTCCACATTGTTTACATAGCAACGTGAGAAACAAATTAATATAATACAACAAAGAAGTTCAGACAAATAATATGTCTCATATAATGTGTTTAGAGCACAACAATTTTATTTTACACATATTAGACGGTTTAGCGATGTCTATGTAAGTTTCTGGTGCAGGATGTTTTTGTTATCTGTTACGTTTATTAGTTTTACAGGTATCGGTGGAATTTATTCCGGTTATTGGTAGGAAATTCAAGATATTATTTCGTTTTCATGCAAAGTACGGTATTTTAATCAATATTGTTATTCGTTTTTGAGAAAATAAACAAATAAGGTAATATTTTTCATAGAAAGTGTAGTTTAGCTTGGAGGAATTTTCTTGAAAATCTTGGTATTGTATTCTTTGAGGCAATTAATTTGATCTTTAAAACGTGAATTGGATATTTGTTCCAGAAAGTTTCTCTTTAATGTTTTAGAAGTGGTGAAATCAATAGAGGTGTAGAGTAAATTCAGCTCGACACTCCAGAAGATGCTATCTTCCTCAGCTATGTACCTACGAGGTGGTGTTGCTCCATACCAGTCTAATTTAAAAGTTCTTGTTTCCTCTGTTGGTAGCCGTGCGACGTTGACATTCATTTATCACCTCATGTGACTAGGCGTGTCTCAATCGGACACAGAAGTTCCAATGTTCAAAGACTCACATATGCATCAGAACCTGCGTGGATGTGCAAGAATTTCTACATGCACCGAAGCTTCTTTGTTAAATAACACAGGTCTACAATGATTTTACTGTTTTAGGTTTTGAAGTCTTTTCATACTAACTTCTATGTGTTGATTCCAAAACTGGATCAATTTTGTGTATCACATACCATTTCTTTGGAAATTTATAGCTTCAATTTTTATTAGTAAGTTTTTTTAAAGGAGGATGAACCATTATTCCCTTATATTATCATAATTATAGTAGCAGCAAAATTTAATTGCGTCTGATAGTGGACTACTGCTATTATTTATCCTGATGTTCAAATAAATTTTGAACTGTTAGTGAAATAATAGTCAAGAAGCTAAATGGCTCCAAATATTTGACATATTTTTTTTTTCGGCGAAACCTTTCTGTATTGACAATAATTGTACTGGATATATTTGTTACGCTTATCATGTAGAATCACTGGTAAACTAATGGTCAAGGCAGTACCTTCCACCCGGCATAAGGAACATGCTGTATCTACCTCCTAAACGAATTCCATTGTTTGGAATGAATTATTGTAGTAAAAACATTTTTATGTGATAAAGTTCATGTTATTAAAATTGTGGGAATCTGAAAATAGAACAAAGAACGTTTTATAAAGCGATGTTTCTACACTTGAATGTGTGGGAGAGATAACAGCTAAGGAAAACCTTTGAATTGGACCCTTCCAAACTTTGGAACAACATTGCTATCGTATTTAATTCAAAGAAAGGTAAAATAATATTACGAAAGGATAACGAAAATGCAATGAAAACACTGTTACGAGAGAAAACTGGGAGCTGAAGAATAAAATTACAGAAAAAGGACAGGGTTTTGGATATGAAAACAGTGGGGTAAAACACAAGAGCAGAGAAGAGGAAGTAAAAATTAAATTGCATATGTAGGTTCTTTTCGCTGATAACAAAGCTTGCTTTATGCTTAGGTAAACTGCGTGATCAACCAATAGCTGGGAATCGTACATCTGCTGAATGTCCGGTATGCCTTTAATATACAAGGACCTTGGCCATGTACAGAAAGCGCCAAAGAAAATCTCACTGCATTTGGCGTCTATGTCACATTATTTATCGTTGTACGAAGCCATGGCCAATTCATTTATTCCTTTAGACCACGCTCCAAGTGTGTGCCACTCCTCCTGGTAACCTCAATAACCACAACTAAGTTTACAAAATTGCGTAGAAATGAAATGTACTGTGACAAATGACAAAATTCAGTACGGTTACTTTACCACCACTTTATTATCTTTTAAAATTCTACCACAAATACACAGTTTTCAGCTCGTAGTTAACATAGTCTACAGTCTTTCGGCATATCACAACTCACAATTTTTACTTCTCATAGCCTTGCTTAGTCCTTTTAGTGTCTTTCATCACTTCCTCTGTCTTTCGTGCACTAATTACGACGATGTAATCACTCGCGACGCTCGTTGACTCTTCTTGCGACGCACACACGCACAGCTGTCTTGCACTCTCTGGTACACTGACCGACTCATGCCTGTACCTGTAGCTCTAAAACTAACTCTTTTCTTTTCTCCTTATATACTGGGGATGACGTCACACGGACACTCCTTGTTTCTCCCTCCTCGATTGTTGACAGTCGCGTACACACAGCAGCCGCACAAGACAGCCCGGCCCTGAACATCCTTGCCCACTTGTCAGAACAGTATATCGTATGAAGTAGCTTGGCTCCGTCCACCGTTTGTTGTGCGCCGAGGCCGACGTCACACTATGTTTTACCTTCTGTATAGTGTTGGCTGAGAGAGAAAGAGGTACAGTGAATTTCGTTTTTCATACAGACCTATTATCATGATTGGCAGCCAAACCTTATCGGCTAGTACAGGACAGTACGCCTTTGAGAGCATAAACTCTAAGGGGAAAACTTGATGAGTGCCTAGGTTAGTGCTCACGCCTCAAAAGATCCCAAAAACGATATAAAATCCCCCGAAGGTTTTCTTTGGCGCTCTTTGTACATAGTAAATAGAGAAACTATTGCAATCCACCCAAAAATTGGATACCAAGATTATACTGTAAATATAAGTTTTAAGCTCCTTGTATCCGAAAAAAAGGAAGGGGTAAAATCTGGAACTAAAATAATGGAAACTTTAAATTGCACCAAAGGTTTCTGTACCATCATGAAAACTTGCCCTGTATCACTAGAACTATAGGGTGCAAGTAGCGCTGTTTTCTATTGAGGCTAAAGTTATAAATTTGAGTTTAGCATCTAAATCTGGAGCTGAATGCGCCAGTCGTCGATGCAAGAATTTTGAAGCCGAATTAGCGTTTTGTGGATCACACGTTGGACAAGACTTTAACAGGATAACAGTATTGAAAACAATTCGAAATACTAATAACGGATACCTTGGAAATGGCTTATACCCATAAAAAGTCATTAGACGTAAATTATATTTTTAAAAGAAAATTAATTTATGTGTGTATGTGTAGTGCGTTTTTGTCTATGGTTTAACGTTTACCAGTTGTAGAAGATTATAAAAATTTCCTTTCTAATGAACAAAAATTAAAGTTATATCCACATTTTATCTATCGTGTAAATATCTTTACATATTTTAATCAAAATCGTTAAAGTCATTTTTGAGAGCATCAAAAATTTTGAAAGGTTTCTATGTAAAGATTAACTGGAGGGGGGGGGGGGTTTACTGAATATTATCATAAACACACACAATAACCTTGATATTTGTGGATTCAGGGGACCTCAAAATTGTAGTGTCACGGTGGCCCTGGGCCCAGGTGTTGCTGGTGAGAGTTGGTGGTCGGCGGCAGCACAATGGGCCATACGGAAACAATAGCTATTTGTGCTGTTTTCCGTCTAGACTACTCCTCGTTATTTAATCTCGAGCATTCCACTTCCAGAACTTTCATTGTGTCAGGCATTATATAAGGGACTCGCTCGTGTCCAGACACAAGCTTGTACTAGTTGTAGTGGACTTTGGGAGTCAGTTAAACCTTTACGAAGCGTTCAGTGGAAAGCGTCTGTGAATCGTACCAAGTGCAGTTCAGTGCAAGTAGTTTCTTTATTGGGATTCGATTCGGCGATTGTTCAATTGCTCTGAGTTTGTACGAGGATGATTTAAGTGTAACGTTAGCGCTATGCTTACGTGATTAGCTGCTGCTTCCCCACCTCCTCTATCAGTCGGAGGGTGAATCACGTCTTCCCTATGACGTGCAGAAACACAACCAGCCAGTCAGCATCCAGTGATGGACACAAACAGACGACTCCATGGCGGTTTCTAAGTCATAACTTGAATTGTCTGAGAATGTCCTCCGAATACTTCTTCATTCTGGATGACTTTGCATAAATGGTAAACAGCAAGAGATAAAGTCTTACTATATAAGAAATGTGTACTTGTTAAAACACACGATTTACGACAAGTACTTTTTTGTTTTGAGTCAACCATCCCAGAGATATTCTTTATTATTTGAATTTGCCAATACTTATACTTTTTCAAATAGGAATATGCTATTCGTTTTTTATCTCCTGGGCTCGCAAGGAGAACGAAATTTCTAAGGCATCGCATAGCAACCAGCTATTAAAACACTTCACAATCGCTTAAAGCCTAACGTATTCCCAAGTTCCCCTTGTACCTACAAGACAATAATTCGCAATAAGATAATTTCTGAAACTGCTTATGTCGATTAAAATGTAGTAGGTAGAAAAATAAGCATTTGCAAGAATAGTGTGTCGTATAAGAGTGAGCATAGCTCTAGATATATTTGCGAACAGAGTTTCTCCAAATTGAACTATACTAAAAGTGTGTATTGCAAGAGTTTACGCGACGATCACTTGGTATATCTTCTAAGGCTAAGCACTTCGACTTTGTCACCAAATATTGAAAGACTGTTTAAACGTAACCGGTACCAAAGTAGTCACTAATGAAAAGATGTTTATCGCGTAAGATTTGAAAGTGATTTCGTAAATCAAATTCAACCTCCCCTTCTCCACAAACGTTAGACATCACTGCTGTAGACTTTACGGTTAGTATATTGATGGAAAGACAATAAATAGTTCTTTGAATATTGGTTGCACTGTCTCTTGAGTTATTCTTGTATTTAAACGATTCATGTGTTGATGATTTGATACCATTGTAATCCGAAAATGAGAATATTGTTAAACTTTCTTTTTACACGGTTGCAAATTATACCGACGCAAGTGGCAGTTTTTCTCCGCGCTTGTACACGGCCAATTCAACAGACATCGAAAAAACTACAAATACGCTCGAATTACTCGCATTTCAATGCAAACTTTAATTCCTGTCATCCATCTGTATACGTTTCCGTGGAACAGTTAGCGCCTGAATAGATTAATGTGGATGCCAAAGTACATAACCTCGAATATCCAGACAAGGGGAAAAAATCTTTTACCATAAATAAACAAAAAGAAAAAAAACATTCAGAAGAAATATGAACAGTGCCAGGTATAACGCTTCACATTCTTCAAAATAAATTTTAAAAACTACAGCTTTGGAAAAAATTATTGAGAGCATTAGGAGAGCAGAATATCTTTACGTTCCACGTCGTGTTGCAGCGCGGTTTACACAAGTCAACATTTCCAACATGCAGCCTGAGTTTATTGATACTCTGTAGGACACAAAAATAGGCTATATTCTTCTACAAAGTACTTTTACAAAATATAATTGTTCTTCCCACTTCTTGTCAATAAAGATAACCTTTTTTTAATTTTAACGCCATTTAACCAGTTAGGTTGCACAGGACGATAAATGAAATAAGTTAAATGATGCTCTAATGAATCAGAGTTGCACAGAGCTTAAATTTACCCAACATTCATCATTCAGGATAAGGGAAAACCCCCCATAGAGGTGCGCTGTCCTGTTTTGCAAAATTATGAGTTAAATCAGGGTTGTTCAATAGGTGAGCACACGCTCGCTGCCCCTACACACGTTATTTTCCCTCCTCCACTGACCAAGGCAAAGAGAACCAGACCTGCTAGTCAGAGGCGAATGGTGCGGAGTATATATTGTTCTACATACAATTCAATGCGAGGACGGATATTTTTGTTTTTGAGATGAAGACGATAAAGTTAAGTGCTTGATTTGTAAAACTGTTAGTTAAATATTTATAGTATTTCCCTTTCTTACGTTTCGTGTTCACGATAAATCTTGTTCTTCTGGAAACTTTTGAAGCAATTGTACGACACAATTCCTTCACAATTTGGAACCAAATTCCAGTTATTTTGCATTGAAGTTTCCAAGTGGTGAGGCTTCACACGAGCTACAAAATATTAAACTACTTGCATTGCAGAATTCTACGACGGTAAAATGTTCTGAGAAAGAAGGTGGGAATTATTTAGGTATCTGCCCTGTTGAGGATATCCGAGGTTATGTTAGTTTGCCTCTAGTTTAATGGCAGACTATGGCTCCACTTATATCTGCGAACAAAGATGAACTACATTAAAAGTGAGTTTCGCAGCAAGATAAGTGGCAATCACCTTGCTTATCTTTTGAGACTGTGCACTTCATCTCTTGCACGAAATTTTGAAGACGTGCTGAAACGTAAATCGTGCCAAAAAAAGTATGCTCAGAGACATTGTGGGTTAATCAGGAGTACAATTTGAATGTGTACGCCTTTGATTTCCTGTACGTAAGAATGTGCCGCCACTGGAACTCAGTAAACACGCATAAATGCGTCATTATGTCCAAGCGTACGGAAGGAGGTGATTTCAACCTCCCCTAACTTGCCTGCGGCTGAGCACCCCTGAGTTAAATAATATGTTCTTATTTATTTATTGAATCGCTGTATACGTATTTGATAATGTTGTTCAAAAGCAATTTATGTGATGAAGCGAAACATTTAGAATGTGGTAAAGCTAAATATTTGCTATCATAGCAGGATATAAAATAAACGCTATGCAAAAGCAAGCTTTATTAAGTTAAAGCAAGGCGATTCAAATGATTTTTGGTTTAAAATCACTATCAGCATTGTTTTTCGTGCAAGGTGTGCGAGAGAGTTATAAACAATAAAAAGGAGGCGATATTTGGGGACCTTGCCCATGTAGTAATATGGGTGAAGTCTTCAGAGAAACGCTTGCAGCTCGGAAAAGCACACTCTAAGCGGCGCAGTTTCCATTCTCACACAAGGCATTTTATTCGCAATTAGCTAAGCGCCGTCCTGAAGTTGTAAGTGCTCGACATGGGAGAACGTCAAGTGCATGTTAGTGCCACGGGTTTTAATGACTTGTTCATCCCTTACATGCACTTGATTAACAACAGAAAAGCTTCCCCCTCTGCCTCCAGGCTATTTATACCGACTTAACGTGTATATGAGACATGGCGTTTCTCCCCTTTTGCATTCAAGAGGCTCCACTTTGTAACTTATCGTCTATTTTTATACGTCAGCAAATAGATAATACGCAAAAATTATATCTATTTATATTTATTTATGTCTGAAGTGGAAAGACTTCTGTCATTCGCTACGCTTGTGATGAAAATTCCAAAGGTATAGAAGTGTTCCACGTTCCACAACGTGCTACGTTATTGAATTTGATTGTGTTCAACGAGTTCACAAGAAATCTGGCTTGTGAACATTCAGTGGAAATCTACAATGTAGTGCATATGGACATACACATTAAATATGGATATTGAGCATAAAAACGAGGGTTTGAATTAGCGGGGGGAGGGAGGATTTCCCCCTCTCATTAAACAGTGTCCCCGGCTCATCAAAGAACGTTTCCTTCCCTGCCAGGGAAGTATTTTTTTCCCCTTTTACTGTATTTACTATTACTACTCTGAAAATACAAGAAGGCACGGAACACTTTCAATGCAGACTGCACATAGTGCGAATGCGAGCTGTGAGTAAGCAAGAGTATCATATCGTAAGTAAGCTAAACAATAAACAGTTTGCAGGTTCATCAATTAAGTTCACATTCGGAGCCAACTCCAGCAATTCTGTGCCAACAATGGCGATTGCATCTTGCAGCATTCAGTTCAGTTTCCTGCAACTTACTGTTGATGGAAAGATTTGTGACAAGAAAGCTAAACGTTACAGAAAGTAATGTCAATGATGTATTCCAGTTTGAACCTCAGGCTTGACCTTCAAGTAATATTAATACAGCTTTCCAGGTGAAAGCTGCAGCACTGGAAGTGATATGTGTTAGAGAAAATAGTGAGAGTAAACGCATTACACTTGTAGACAAAACTGGATTTGAAAAATGGAAAACAAATTGCTCCTGGCTTTCGTCGGTTTTGGAAGAGTTATAAATTATACTGCTCAGAAATACAACGCTACGGTGCTTTTAAAGACAGTAAAATGCATATTACTTCTTCTGCTGTTGCTACCATTTATAACACAGCAATGCTACTATCACTGGTATTACTAACATTGTTGCCATAAATATAACACAAAATTAAGTCCCCCCCTCCCTCGTCAGAAAGTCTGATTTGAACAAAATAAAAACACATTATACCAGGTGGAAGGGAACAACATGTGATTTATGCAAACTTTACAAACAAAAAAGTCTAATGGCATTTTGTTCTTTGATCAACCGATTTGGAAAAAAATAAATTTGTTTGTTCCAAATTGGATGCTTAATTGCATATAAATATACGAAGATAATAGTTTGTTACTTGTAAGATGCGTAGAGTAACTTATTTCTTAAATTTCCTAAATTAAATTAATGTATTGACTTTCCTTTCACCCTATATACAGGCAACATGGAAAAAAGAACAAAACTAAAACAAAAAATTCCGAAATAAAATCATATCTTTGCTATAGTTATAAGATGAACATAATATATATTTTCAAATACAAATTTAACTTTGTTTTAATCCTTCACTAGGCTTTTCCTGCCACGTCTCATAGCTTAGTTATTTGTTTAGCAATGCATAGCATGTATTATCACTTCTTCAATACAATGCATTTAAATAGTTTTCAAGTAGCCAACAAATGTAATTGATACTAGTTTCTCACTAAAGCATCTAAAAAATTCTTACAAAGCTTCATAGGCACTATCAGAATTATTTGTTATTCAGATAATCTTGTACAAAATGATTTTAGCATATGTGCTCTTTAGCACTAATTTTAAAATCATTGAAATTGTCCTGCATATACATACACACATTACACATATATATGGAGGATAAGGTTAATATTTTCATCTTCTAAAACGATATTTATATCTTATCTGCCATGACTGTTGGAAATAATTTTATAACCTTACTTTGCATGAGGAATATTCGTTTATTCTCTGCTGAATTGCCCTAAAATAAAACTCCATATTACACGATGGAGTTAAAATATACATAATACATTAATTGAAGTGTGTTCATATAACTTATAAGCCGTAAGAAGATTCACAATAAGCTGTTTTTTGAAATCAAAATGAAAGTATATCGTAAGGCTTAAGTTTAGGTCCCATAAACAGTTGAATACTATACATAGTGTGGCGTCATTTGGAAGAAGTTCCTCTTTAAGACACTGCATTTAGAAAAAAAATATTATATATTGCACTCACGTGACTTTCTCTAGTGTTGCAGAAGCTACTCTGACAAACACTATTTCCTCTATCTTCAAGTTAATCGAGATAAACATTCGCAGAAATTATTTTATTGCTAATTTTCTTATACGTACAGGGGGAATTGTGAATACAGTAGACTTCAAGAGAGTCAAATATTTCAAAGCTGGTAGATATGTAATGACTTTAAATCTCCGTTCTCTTTACAAAGAGATAACAAATTTATAACCACCTCTCATTTGAGAAAAAGATAGGTACTGTAAAATTCAGACAAAATAACAAGGAATACCTCCGAAATTGTGCACCTAACAAAAAAGTCTAATGGAGATAAATTGTGTTTTTAATAAGATTTGTATTATTATGTAGTAAGATTTTCTCTATGTCTTACAGTTTAGATATGCGAAAGTCACCCAAACTGCAGAAGATTTCTGAGAACATGTGTCCAAACCATCTTAATTGGTCTTTTTTAATTTCTTCTGCCAATGAACGTTTAACTTCCATTGTTCCCTTATAACTCTGTTTCTGATTTTGTCTCTCCTTGAGTTTAATTTAGCTAATGCACTTGATTTCAAATGCCAAGTGATGACATTTTTAAAAGTGGAATTACATATATTTGTTTCTGTTTTAATTGTAATATCTTTAATTTTAAAACACACGGTAATAAAAGGTTCGGCAAGGTTAGTTCAGGTGATCTGGTGGGCTAAAGAGCTTTCCACATTATTCGATTATCAAACTGGTTACAAAATGCAAGATGTATGATACGTTCCTCCATCTTGCTGGAAATTACTGTCAGTTCGATATCATCCAGCTAAATACGCGGTGCCTATAGTCGTATCAAACAACAATCCTGGAAGTTGACGCCACGCACCTGCTCCAAGCTTTTCACCAAGCAGTAGTATTTCATGGACGATATGCGGGTTTACACCAGCCCAGTATCTGCTGGTTTGTGAGTTGATGTAACCTGACAGATGAAACCATGTCTCGTCTGCAAACCACGTTGTGGAGAGAATATCAGGACAATGTCAACAATAATGTGAACATCGAAATTAACAAAATACACAAATTGGGGAGTGGTAACGATTGTTCTGGTGCCACTGAATCATTAAACAAATTTCACATTTTTATGGGCTTTTAGAGGTAAATTAAAGTCCATTAAAGTAAAAGTTTATGTTTAAGGTGCTTCAAAACCTGCATTTCCTGTGAAATTACAATCTTATTAGGTAAAGAGTAAGAATTATTGTCATAGAAAGGTACCTAATTGTACAGAGGTTTGAAGTTTGTGATTCGAACATAAATGCTACTTTCTTGCAAATATATTTTCCCATTTTTTTCTTTTACTTTTTTCTGCCACGTCTAGTAAGTAGGCAAGGTATTGTATTCAACCTAAAAATTCTGTGTCGAAATTTCACTGGAAATAACTCATATATTTTCTACAATAATTAAGAGTTGATATAAATAACCTTACATAACAGATCTTTCTGTTTATTCATTTTCTGTAAAAATGTAATTTCCATGTAAATATTTTAAAAACTGCATTAATATTAAAACAACTAATATGCACAGTAAAAACGAAGTTTAGATAACTATGCTATCATTTTGAAACATGGCAGAAACATTACTGTTAATGTGGGTATTAACTGGCATAAATTTCAAAAACATAACTTACATGCTGTGGATTTTCCAAATTTCAGAGATTCATTGCCTTAAAAATTAGACGCGGTACACTCACAGGAACCTCTCCACTCATTCTTCAACAAACTATTGTTAAAAAGGTTTATTCTTCTATCTATTTAATTTAAATCGAGATAAACATTTGTGGAAATACATTTGTTGGATATTTTCTTGCACAATATGGATATTTATAGCTTAAGAGATAGCCAAATGTTTTAAGAGTGAGCGCTATATGATAACTAGGGTCCGGATTTTTAGGTTCTTAAAATTAACTTTTAGTTATTTTTGTATCTTAAAAAAGTTTCTTTTTAGTTCTTTAACCTCCTGAAATAGTTTTTATATTACTATTGTTTATTAATTTTATTATTGATTGTCCTCTTTTTTATAGCAATGTTGCTAATATGTGCTATAGATCCTTTGTGCTGCTCGAAATGCTATTTTTGGCCAGAGTGCACCTGGAAAATACGGAAATAAAATTATAGTTTATACGCTATGTGCATTATAACAGGTGTTTAATCCTTACCTGCATTCCAGCATTCAAGAACAGGTCGTACATGTTCTGCTGTACGGTATGTTTATCTGCACAGCACTTAGCCGCTTAATGCGACTTTATTTGTGTAGTGTAGAAGATATATTTGTTCAAACTTTTGTGTCTGTGGGCATGGTTTCTTTCGCTTTTGGCAGATTTAGCAAAATATTACTTTGCCATCTGTGGTAAAGTTCAGATCGTTAGCTATCCACTGACGAATCAACCACCTTCGAGATGAGCTGACTTTAGGTATAACACTGGCTCCTTAAATTATCTGCCTAATCTAAGGAAAATTGACTTCTAACGATGCAGCAATTGTATGCATTAACATAACCCATGCGACTTGAAGATTTTGAAGAAACTAGCCCCACCCAAAACTACCCTTTACATGGAAAATTTTTCGAAAGTTTTGATTTTCTTGAAAATGACTAACGATTTTGATTAAAATGTCGTATGTTTGAGATATTTTTATGACAAATGAAATTTATATCTTGAATTTTCTGGCTATAGCCGCTGTAGTCGTATTTACTCTGTTCGACTTTTGCTGGTAAACCGTTAGAGATAAAACAAATCATACTATACAAAAATGTAGATGTTGCTAAAATACACAATTTGTGTTCGAATACATTTTCTTGTAGGTTGAACTATTTCGGAGATATTCCTTGTTTTGTGTGTCAGTTTTGGAAAACTTAGAACTTTCGTGAAATGGATCATCGTGATTCATTTTTTTACGTTAAGCTTGCAAAGAGAACGGAATCTCAAAGCTTTAAAATATTTGACTATCGCACAAAGCCTACTGTATTCTAATATTCCCCTTGCACCTACAAGGAAATAAGCAATAAGATAATTTGTACGAACGTTTACCTTAACTAACATGAAGAAGATATAGGAATAAGAGTTTGTTAGAATGGTTAGTACAAGAGTAGAGAAAGTCATGTGAGTGCAACACATCAGATATTTTCAAGGAGCCTCAAAACGTGTATCGAATATTTGGGTGGCATACAATATCTAGTCTACCTACTGTGTGCGTGGTAGGGAATGTAATAATAGAACCTGATTCCAAATGAGAAAGAAAACCAGATTCTGCCTCATTAGAAAACATCTTGTACACTTTATTGGAATAACTACCTCCATAAAAAGCTATTACAATTATTACTTTTCGTAGCGAGGCAGATAAAGCTGTGACACGGAACGTGTTTCGCTATGGACTGCATTCAGAAGCGGCTCGTAAAGATAACGCTGAATGGCAAGAGAACTCGTTTTTACATACAATGTGATACAATTTAGAGTCGTCCAGCTTCACTGCTCTTTTAATGTCTTCCAAAACAATTCTGGCCTCTATAATTTCTACCCAGGAACATTTATGACCTATCTAATGGAACTGATAGTACAAGGCACTTCTTGACTACACGTTTGGGCCTTCCTTGAGCTCAGTAAGCAACTAATGGGCCTTACGTGAGTCCTGGAACAAACTTCGAGACATTCCATAAAAGGTATTCTAAGTTTACAAAACCTGAGAAAAAGTATCTAAACATTTATCGTAGTGGAGAGACCAACAGTTTTAGTAAACAAGTGCATAACTTTGAAAAGAAAGAATAATACAAAAACAAACTAGGTACTTAATGACATTCCGCAGAAAAGAAAACAAGTACATTATTTATCAGGTTTTTGAATGGAAAAACATCTTTCTCATTAATTTTTAAATGCACACATTATGCATTTATCACACAAATGTTTACACGCAGTGGAAAGTACTGCTTCGGTCATATGATAAATAGAGATTCTACAAGATGAGTAACAAATATCTTCAATATAATTACTGTCAATAAACATCCAAAAAACTGTCAAATATTCGGAGCATCTAGCTTCTTGACGAAAGAATATAAATTATTTATTGGCCACCTCTGTAGCGCAGTTGGTAGCGCCCCTGCCTTTAGCGCGGAGGACCCGGGTTCGATCCTTGGTATTGGTCTGGGGATTTTTCTTCTGCTGGGAGCTCTGGCACGGGGTGCACTCAGCCTCGTTAGGTCTCGGGGGGGGGGGGCAGCATAACTGGCCGGGAGGGTTCGGGGCACCATCCTCCAGTACTGCACCTCATCAATGACGCCTAGTGGGCAGAGGTGGGGCCGCAGCGGCTGGGCGGTAGGCCTTGGCCCTTCATGGACTGTTGCGCTGTATTTTTATTTTACTAACTGTGGTGCAAACATTGTGTGAACAATGCTGTAGTGCATTTTTATCTTAATTCAAACAAATTTAGACACAATTTATTGTTAAAATATCATGCAACGTTTAATTTCCCAGAGAGATTTGGCAAATCACGTTAACATTAATTTGCGACTAAATTCATTTAAGTTGATTTAAAAGGACATTACAGAATTGTTCACGAAATGTTTGTGGGACAGTTAGTGAAATAGCAAACCATTTATATCAATTTATCAAGAAGCTAGATGGCTCCAAATACGTAACACATTTTTTTTTCGGTGAAACAATTATTTATTGACAATAATTGTATTGGATATATTTGTTACACTCATCATGTAGAATGCCTGGTTAAGGTATGGCCGGAGCAGTACCTTCTACCAGGTATAAAATACACACTAGATGGCTTATCCAATGACTAGCTTAATAATATCAGATGAATTAATGAATTCAATTTGCCTCTCCCGTTGACTCCGCAGTAACGTGTGAGGCTCGCATTTCTAAGAGTGATATGGCAACGCCACGTTCATACTAATATATCAATTTTTTTACATTTTGCACCGCGTTTTGTTTTGGATTTGATATAGTTTTGAGTAAGAGCTCAGAAAATCATTCTATACCGTAACGGTAGACTTTCTTCGTATCCATCCAGTTAAGAAATAGCAATCTTCTTTTTCTTTACCTTATTTTACTTCCTTTATGAGGGAGTTACACCCCCCCCCCCAGGAACTACACACGACTGTTGGGGAGCAGAGGAATCTGTGGATCGGACACAGTGAAGACCAGGAAGCAGGTAGTCAGCGAAGCAACAGGTATGAGGATGATATAAAATGCAGGCGAAAAGCATGATTGGAAAGGTGATGATGGCGCAGTTGATGGAATGAATGGCGGGGGAAACCGCAGAAGCCAGACGCCGCTTTGTCCACCATGAACACCACATACGGGTCCCTGAGATCGAACCCAGGCCACCTAGGTTGTAGGCAAACGGTCTAACCACTCGGCCAAGGCGCCGCCGGCAATAGCATTCTAATACTGTGATCGGTGGTCACCTCCGTCTTGCGTGCAAAGAACACACAAACTTTCCTATGAGAAACAGTGTACAGCAATACATTAATCTGTTGCGAAGTTGGCAACGCATGTAGTTCTAAGTTCACTTCCTTATCTCCCCTTTAAGAGATTTCTTTAATATTGACGTCATTCATTTAGATCTACTGGGAGTACGTCTGAAGAACCGACATGTTGCCGTTGAAAGTAATTTTTTCAGCTAAATTGCCTGAAAAGTTGAGAAAATCACATTTTGTTGTGATGTCATTTGTCTGATCAACGCAACAGCCAATTTAGGTAGTTGATACTAAAATGCTTGGAAAATAAAGTTGCCATGTCCACGAGGGTTGTCATGCTGGGCTAATAATAGGGTAGCACACAGAGATGGGTATGACGTAGCAACAAAGCAGGAAAACAGTCAAAAGGAAGCGGCACTTGGTAGTGTAGGTCGCGCGTGCTAGAATCAATACTGTCCGTACGCACTGCGTAGGGACGTGTTCCATCTCCCTGCGGATTGTTCGTGACCAACATTCTTCCGCATGGCCTCTAGTCATGTGGCGAACCACTGTGCTGCTTGGCCAGCAAATGTGTCGGTCTACGGGCAGCCTCCTACATTCTTACTTCTCTTTCTCTCTGAACGATTTATTACCTTACTATTATCACGGCCATACACTAATTAACAAGATTTACTGGACTTCCTACTCTTAGGTCATCACAACTCGGAGAGCGTAGCATCATCAAAATGAAAAGATTTATTCAATTTTAATACATTTTCATAATAAGTAGAATTTACTACTATAAAGGAGAGTTTCACATACTGGAAAACCAGATCAATCCTTCGCCACAAGACAGAAATGACAGGCACACTCATTCATTTTGCTTCAATGGTTCACTACCCAAGAGGGTGACCCATACCACATTGCCCTCCCCGTGTGCAGGACTTACAGCCCTTAGGACTTACAAGCCTGTGCCTAGGGTCAGAAGCCTATCGGGTAGCAGACCTGAAAGCGGGTGGTCAGCCCAGCACCAGGTATGATAATGACAAAGAGCGCGATATGAAATGCAGGCAAACTGGATGACTGCAAAGGTGATGATGGAGCAATTGGTGGAGTGAGTGGCGAGGAAAACGGAGAACCCGGAGAAAATCCGCCCAGACGTCGCTTCGTCTACCACGAATACCACATGCAGGTCCCTGGGATCGAACCGGGGCCACCGGTCAAACCGCTCGACCACAGCACCACCCAAAAGAGTGCAGATGATCACATTTCTCTTAGCTCCATCCCAATTGTCTGGTCCCAACGCGTCAGTGGATTCCTAGAAAAATCCCTTGACTCCAGATCTAGAAGACAGCCTTCTCGTCCAAGGTTGGCATTAGAGACAATCCATACTAGATTTCCAGAACACGAATGGCTCCATATTTATACTGATGGATCGTTAATATTAAACCAAGATAGAGCAGGTGCTGGAGTCACATGTCACCTCTTTTCCTATTACAAATCTTTAAGTTATGGAACTACAAACTTTGATGGAGAAATTGAAGCAATTCGAATGGCCCTATAAAATCTTTTTATACAGAATTTCACATTTTCAGCAAGCAGTTATTCTCTCAGATTCCAGGGCAGCAATTATAGCAATTACTTCCAAGTTGTCACCAAAAAACCAAACAATTATAGAATGTTGGAAAATCTTTACCCATCTAACAGCACTTCAAAAACACCTAGTCTTCCAGTGGATACCAGCTCACTGTGGACTGAGTGGTAATGAGAAAGCTGATTTTCTTGCAAAAAAGGGTACCGGCAATGTGCAGAAATCTATAGTTAATCTACCATTTTATGCAGCTAAAAGATTAGTCAACTCTGAATTCAAAAAAGTTATTGAAAAATATTACTATGAAAAATCAAAAAATAAAAGATGGGAACTACCAAACATTCAAACAGTAATTCCTGAGTATCCTCGAAAAACAGCAGTTGCAACCTTCAGGTTGATTACAGGACATGATTGTCTGGCAAAACATTTAAACAGAATTGGGATATATTCTCCACCACTCTGCCCTCTATGTGATCTGAAAGAGGAAATGGATCGAGACCACCTTCAAATATGCCCGGCCACTTCTAGTGGCCCATCCATCAAGAGCAAGAGGATTAATGACTTCATTGTTAGAAACCCAGCATTAGCTAACAATAACATTTAAGACCGGAAGGCTATCCCTAAACCATGTACTCACCCACCATGTACTTTACCCTACAATTTCGTTTTCCAGTACTTCGGCTTTAGAAACTAGCATATCTTTGAATAATGCGTTCGAGTTTGCAGAGGCCTTTATAGAGAAGGGTAAAGCTAATCATCTGTTTCAGATCGTTAGCATTATCCGAGGTATGTTGCATATAAGCTTGCCCCTTCTATTTTATTGGCACGTGGCAATTGCCTCTCATTTCCTGCTATCTGATATAAAACTGATCCACGATACAGAATGTCCCTTATTTAACAGTATCGTTTATCTTAATATAGTCCAAGATAATTGTGATATTTACAATTTAATAACCATGTGAATTAAATATATTACGTAACCGAGTTACTGCATCTAAAATGTATACAATGTATATAAACTCTATCAACAAACAGGATAAAACTTGCATCTTACGATGACGAAATCACACGTATCTATAATAAAGTATTTATATCACTTGTATTGTAATCCTTGCATTACACACGGCTTGTTTGACATCATTCGAAGGCGTACATTAGCCAACCATAGGAAGGGTGAAGCAATTTTAAATCACACGTTGTAAAGACCATTTTAAGTAACATTCGCCAATCGTTGATACAACAATTTTGAAGCTGAATTAGTGTTTTGTATGTTACCCGTTGATAAGACAGTTTGAAGCAGCAATACCTCTATACAATCTCAAAGTCTTTTGTTTCAGTTCCTTGCCGCCGATAGAGCATTGAGATTTCTCTCCCTGGGTGTGCGTGAGTTCTGTTTAGAAAGGATGACGCTAATTCTGATAACATATTTTAATAAATGTTTCACTATTTCCACAGAGACGTCTACCAATGTAGATCACACAACAATTTACCTGTCAAGTAAAACTGTGTCCGCATTTAAAAACTATAACACAAATCTGCGTAAGTTGGCTTTAAATGTATCATACGGCAAAGAATTACGAAACGTTCATTTCGACTACCAGTCAAAAGAGTCTATTTCTCTGAACTGAAGCTACACTGCCAAAAACCGCTACACTCTACCTTTTAAATTCACGACACTATCCCCTTTTTAGGTTCGTTTTCTCTATTCAGTTTTTTTAATTGAAGATTATTATTGTGATTATTATTTTTTAAACTTAGTTTTAAATATTTTACCTTCTAAATTTCTGTATCTAGTAAAGAAAACGCAAGGCGGAAGTGTACATGTTGACGGGACAAGACTTAAAAATCTGATGTGTTGCACTCACATGACTTTCTCTACTCTTGTACTAACCATTCTTACAAACTCTTATTCCTATATCTCTTCGTGTTAGTTGAGATAAACATTTCTACAAATTACCTTATTATTTCCTTGTAGATGGAAGGGGAATATTGCAATACAGTAGGTTTTGTGCGATAGTCAAATCTTTTAAAGCTTTGAGATTTTATTCTCTTTGTACGCTTAACATACAAAAAAATTAACCACGATATTTTAAGTTTTCCGAAACTGACACAAATATCCAGGAATATCTCCGAAATGGTTCCCTCTACAAAAATATTTATTTAGACATAAATTGTGTTTTAGCGCGATCTACATTTTTGTACAATAAGATTTTGTCTATCTTTTACGGTTTATGTTATTCAAAGTCATCCAGAATAAATAGGACTACATAGGCTATAGCCAGAAAATTCATAATATACATGTCATTTGTCATACAACTATCTTCAACATATGGCGATTAATCATCATCGTTAGTCATTTTCAAGAAAATAAAAATTTTCCATGTAAAGGGTAGTTTAGGGTGGGGCTATTTTCTTCAAAATCTTTGTGTTACATCCTTGAAAGACATTAAACTTAAATACCAACTTTGGTTTTTAACCGACTTTTCGTTTTTGAGTTATGCTGTTTACAGACAGACACACGCGTGAGGACCTTTTTCTAAAAATGATTTTTTTTTTTATTCAAGGACCCTCAAAACATACCAGTAGAGAAAGTAAAGAAGGGTTTAGGTTAGGAATGGCGAGTAGTCTGCCGCGTCGTTCAAGAGAAATACTATCATAGTTAATGGAATCCTTCAGTACTTCAATTACTATAGCTAGACTGGCTTTCTAAAATACAGCGTTTACAACATTATTTCAAGTAGCTCGTCAATTGTTATGTCCACAGCATATAAATCACATAAAGGTGTATTGGACATACGCTTAGTAACTATTGGTTGTGCCTGTGTCAGATTTAAGAGCATCATCCACAGCAGACAACTGCTGAGCACGTGATCACAGCCACAAGTAGTTATACAAGTACAGGTTATTCCCCTTGCCACATGATAAGATCGCCTGCTGCCTGCACGCTCTGCTTTGTACAGCCACTGTCCGCATTATTCTGTGCCAAATCCTCGGGCTCATATGAACACAGCAGTAGAACTGATAAACATCCACGATTTATGTGTTTATTTGCACGAGTCTTGTGTTTAACTAATACACTTCTCGATCGTAGTTTAGTTAGTGCATGTTTCAGACAGGATGGTTGTTTTATGGATGGAATACTTCCTCCTGTTGTTTTACTTTCTCTGTAGCTTACCTATAGTAAGCAGAGAATATGTTATACTCAACCAAAATTTCACATCGATATTTCTGACTCAGGGGTCTCCGTCTAGGGGATATGTGAATAGCGACCACAAGATACCCAAGCTGAGCAGAACATTACTTCCACTTACTGGTGTTTTGCTCCTCACTGTAACTTTTCTATCTGACCTTACCTTGGTCATCTCTTGTTCTCTTCTGACCCCGATGCTATTAGGGTTCCCGAGGGCTAGGGAGTCTTTATTTTTCCAACCTCTCCATTTCTCTAATTTCTCTATAAAATCTTAACCCCTAACATGCTGACCTGTCATGGCATGTAACACGTCCTCTGATTGGTGATCAGAGGATATGGTCGGTGAATTTATTTTGATAATTCTCCCGGTCATGTCGCTGAGACCCGTAAACCAACGACAGGTGTGGTCCTCCAGACATTCTGGGGGTTGTGAGAGAGCGATGTGAGCGCCAAAACATAAAAATATGGTGCTCTCTAAAAAGCGGTTACTATTACTGCTATTGCTCTCTTTAATATCATTAGTGAAAAATATTGGAGAGCAAGAGGATTAATGACTTTATTGTCAGAAATCCAGCATTAGCTAACAACAACATCGATATTTCGCCACCAACGTACGCTTTAAGGATATGTACGATTGAAAATTTGAAATTTTGAACTAATAATTCTATTCCTCAAAACGTATATTCCCGGTGAAATGTAGACATCGTGGGTGGAATGCAATACTTTCCCTATCTACTATTACGTAGTCTATAAAGTAAAAACTATTCTTTACACAGAAAAAGCACAGCTGTAGTGGAATTGAAACATTTTAATAAGCTCTACCACATTTTCCGAATGTTTCTTTAAATCAAGAGATGTAAGGCAGACAGAAGTTGTTCTATCAGGGGATATGTAGAGACCATTGTCAACTCAGCAAAACAAGGAGAATTTACAGTTAAGTTGGTGGCGATTGATGACACTCTCCAAGTCTCGACACTGTCGTAAACAATGGGTTCTGTGTGCCTAAAGAAAAACTAGGAAGGGATACCTCATGATAAGAAAGTGAAAGTACGACCAGTAGATTTATCGAATCGAGGACAAATTTGCGCTTCAACGTTCATTGGGATCTTTATAAGCCATATCCTTGATTTGAAAATATCTGGAACATCAACATTATTATTCATTTGTGCCAACAAGTTTACTGCTGGTGTTTTCGTGTGTGGGCAATATTTAAGAGGTAGAATCAGGACTAAAAAATTCAATGCTATACTGGGATTTGAACCACGGATCTTCCCTTATCGAGCGGCTGCTCTAACTTCCTGGTAGACCATAAGAGAATCTCACATGAGAGATAAATACTTTATGTCCCGGGTTTAAGTAACCTTTAGATGGTAGGTGGTAACCTTTAGGTGAATGCGAGTGATTCCTGTTTTAAAAGTAGCGCAACAAAAACTTGGCAGCGAGAGCTGCGCGAAACTCATAAAGTCGTGTTACCTTGTTCGGTTGAAGGCCACATACCACTGCCACTCCCAGTGTCTGCTACATCTGCTCATTCACTGCGATATGCATATCTCGAGATATGCAATATTCAATAACGCTACCTTTTAATCGGGATTCATAGCTACTCATGAGGCTGAGTGCATCACGGACCAAACCTCCCAGCGGGGAAAAATCCTCATACAGATATTCCTCTATCTACAGAGGTATTTTTTTAGATGTGGGAAATGGCCGATAGTTGTTCACTCGAATTCACTTTTGTATTTATAAGACCACAGGGGTGTCAGGTTAGTATCCCTCCAAGTTCCATGCAGTAAACATCAGGAACAGTACGTCATCAAGCACAGTGCCCGCTGGAATTATTAGCAGTCTCATGTTTATTTCAAGGAACGAATCAGAAACGTTACCACCACCATCAATTTGCTTAACATTCGCTCAGAACCTAGCAAGATCATTGGTCACGTCTAAAAATACCTCTGTACTTCATGTTAATCGAGATAAGCATGATTATCTTATCGTTACTTTTCTTATAGGTACAAGGGGAATATGGGAATACAGTAGGCTTCAAGCGATAGTCAAATCTTTTAAAGCTGGTCGCTATATGAAGGCTTTGAAATTCCGCTCTATTTACACATCCAAGTTTAAGTATTGCAGAAACTGACTCAAATAACAAGGAATATCTCCGAAATGGTTCACCCCATAAAAATATGTATTTGGACATAACTTGTGTTTTAAAGAGATCGACAGTTTTGTATAGGTTCTTCTCATATTATTGCTTCACAGGTCTTCAAGTGTTCTTCATTCATTTCTGCTGGATCGTTACACAGGACACATATTGGTGAAGCTGAGATACCTATTCTGTAGAAATGACTTGCTAAGCAGTCGTGATTTGTCAATAGTCAGAAGGCTGCAACCGCTGTTTTCCTTGGTCTCTGGGGGATTATATCTGGGTTGGAAAGTAGTGTAATCCATTTTTTATCTTTGGCATTTGTTTCTATTTCTTGTAGGTATAAATGAGAACATTGTTTAATTATCAAGCGTTTTATTGAGGAATATGAGAAATTGAATTTAGACTTTTGTTTTATTGTTGTGCCTTTCTTTGCAAGTGAGTCTGCAGCTTCGTTCCCCATGACTCCACAGTGTGCTGGAATCCATTGGAGATGAACAGTCTTATTAACTTTTTGGAGTTGTGTTAACATTTTGTAGCATTCTCTAATTTTTGTTGACTTCTTTGTAGTATTTGAACATATTCCCTGAATTGCAGCTTTAGAATCTGAAAGAATTACTGCCTTGTTAAATTTATTTAAGGGAAGATTTAATAATTGTCGGAGAGCAATGTATATAGCCTCTATTTCTCCATCATAATTTGTTGTGTCTCTGCCAACAGAATGATAAAAGGAAAAATGTGAACACGTAACTCCAGCTCCAGTAAGGTTTTCCGTGGAGGATCCATCAGTATATATGTGCAGCCATTCTTCTGTGTGATACCTAGTATTGATTGTTTCCAGAGCTAGAAGTTTTTGTATTTCTTTTGGTGTGTCTGATTTACTTATTTCCTCTATTAATTCCAAACTGAAGGTAGGTTGCAATAATTCCAATGGATTTTCTCTTATAAGTAGATTTTCTCTGGTGTTAGGAATGTTCAATTTGGATTTAATCTGTGTTACCTTTTCTAGGAATGCTAATGGCTTCATTGCCAGATGCAACGCACTAGAAAACAACAACAACATTTTTGTATAGTAAAATTTGGTTTATCTCTTACGGTTTACCAGTTATGGAAAATCACCAAGAGTTAACAGGACTACATGTGCTATAGACAGAAAATTCAAAATATGTATTTCATTTTCCAAAAAAATATCTTAAGCACGTGGTATTTTAATAAAAGTTGTTAGAGCCATTATTGAGAAAATAAAAATTTTCAAAACCTTTTCTATGTAAAGGCTAGTTTAGGATAGAGGAATTTTCTTCGAAATCTTTGTGTCGCAGTCTTGAAAGGTATTAAACTTAAAAACTTTGGTTCTCAACCAACTTTTCGTTTTTGAGTTATGCTGTTCAGAGACAGATACA
Source organism: Tenodera sinensis (assembly GCA_030765045.1). Classification (NCBI taxonomy): domain Eukaryota; kingdom Metazoa; phylum Arthropoda; class Insecta; order Mantodea; family Mantidae; genus Tenodera; species Tenodera sinensis. Next base: position 25,768,997 of record CM060963.1, read on the forward strand.
CACTCACGGATGGATCTTTTTCATTTGATTCAGGGGGCCTCAAAACATATATTTTCTGTAAAATCTCGATATGGAAATTCTGGGTCAAGTAGAGTACCTCTCCTACTTACCATACGTAAGAAGAAGAGGTAAAAAGGGAAAAACGTAAAATAAGAAATTGCTGCAGAAAGGAAATCCTGCCATTACTTCAGCTTTCTTCCAAGCCAGAAAGTATATCCCAGTGTTATAAAGGTCTTGGTGCTGTGTAAATATCTAGAAGTATTTTCGGAAGGCCTCGAAGAGAAGAATTCAGTTAAACAAAGAATACCGACCAGCAAAGCATCCCTAGGGTCTTGGCTAAAACAAACGAGACGCACGTGTTTACACGACCCAATGGGGGATTTCGCTCTGTTAGTGCCATTCTGGAAGCTTCGGATTCCTCTTATCTGTATCACGCGGCTTTGTTACCAGCGGATTCATACACTGAAACTGTTCCCGCATCTGATAAGCTCTAGGACTCAAACGAGTTTCCAAAATTGTGTTTTGAAAAAGTGTGTTTTCCTGACCTTTCCGTTAAAGTTCACCACAGGACAATGGCCTGCGTCGTAGAAGTTGACTTGCGGCCATCATATATTTATCTGTTTACAAACAATAGGTATATCTCGAAAGTATAAGATACAATTGTGTAAATAAAGCCATAAGCCAGGCAACGGCAGGATTTGCCCTATCGAGCCTTGCTCTGGTTCACTGCTAAATTAGAGCCTCAGCGCGGCTCTCAGGTTACGTCGGTGGCCTGCTTCATTTATGACACTACTAACCATACAGCAACCAACCAATTAGTTAATTTCTACATTATAAAGTGTATGATATACATTATTAGCATTATAAAGTGCCTGTATGTATTTACAGACACATTTATTCCAATTTGTCAGACAATTATTTTATATGTACAGCGACTTAATCAGCAAAACATAAAATAGAAACGGGTGTTCTACATTTAACTGGAACTAAACCTAACAGAAACAAAATTATATTTCATTATGTAAAAATCTGATGTATTACACTCACATGACTTTCTCTACTCTTGTACTAACCATTCTTACACACTCTTATTCCTAAATTTTCTTCGTGTTAGTGGAGATAAACATTGGCAGAAATTACCTTAATGTTTATCTCCTTGTGGATACAAGGAGAATATGGGAATACAGTAGGCTTTGAGCGATAGTCAATCTTTTAAACCTTTCAAATTCAGTTCTCAATGCACGATTAACATATAAAAACTTCAATAACGATGTTCAATTTGACAGAAGTAACTGTAAGTTCTCCAAAACTCGCACAAATAACAAGACATGTCTCCGAAATGGTTCACTGTACCAACAAAATTATTCAGACACAAATCGTGCATTTTAGCAAACTCTGCATTTTTTGTATAGTAAGATTTGGTCTATCTCTAACGGTTTACCAGTTATAAAAAAATCATCCAGTATAAATACGACTACAGGGGCTATAGTCAGAAAATTCAAGATGTACATTTCATTTGCCATAAAAATTTCTCAAACATATGACATTTTAATCCAAATCGTTAGAGCCACTTTCAAGAGAATCAAAATTTTCGAAAACATTTCCATGTAAAGGGTAGTTTAGAATGGGGTTATTTTCTTCAAAATCTTCGTGTCGTATCCTTGAAAGACATTAAACATAAATACCAAATTTGGTTTTTAACCGACTTTTCGTTTTTGAGTTATGCTGTCCACAGACTGACAGACACACACACGGAACTTTTTATAAAAATGTTTGTTTTTTTTTTTTATTCAGGGAGTCTCAAAACATATTTCCAGTGAAATATCGACATCGAATTTTTGGGTGGAATACAATACTTCCTCTACTTGCCAGTAGAGAAAGTAAAACATATAACCGTATAGAATTAGACTGAAGGAATAATTTAAAATAAAGTTCTGTAAATAAAATATAGGTTTTGCAGTATTTTGAATTTACCCATCATACTTAATTGCAGTTTCTTCACTACCTTTTTTCCCCTGCATATATCCACCGAAGTGCACTGTTGCGACTTCTTCACAAGAGAGTGCTCTATGATCTCCTTTGCATCCTGCATCAGCTCCAGGAGTTCTGGAACATTCTTGGAAGTTGCAAATTCCTGAAGCTCGCTCACAACAGATAATACATCTCTATAAGTGCGTATTTTTGGTTTTCTTCCATGACTTCACAGCTGCACTTTGAATGTCTTCAGTTCTGGCAAGTTCGTCATCAAAGCACGTGACTATGTATTAAGCATAATGAAAATCCGTCATAGACTATTTATGTACACGGTTGCGGTAAAATATTCCGTTTTCGCGTTTGGCCCCTTTCCGGTTTAGTGAGTTAACATAGGAAATAGCTCCGTTCCGAGATTTATTTCCAGCTTTCCGGTATATAGGGGGTCGGGTTTAGTCAGGTTTTACTATAGCTACACATACACACATACTTTCGGGACATTCTGTATTTGCTTATTTCTGAATTTTAGAATGTCCTGCACCTCTAGTATTTTAACTATAGCCCTAAACATAGTTTTGTAAAATAGGGATCATATTCTTGAAAATTTAATAATAATAATAATAATAATAATAATAATAATAATAATAATAATAATAATAATAATAATAATAATAATAATAATAATAATAATAATAATAATAATAATAATAATAATAATAATAATAATAATAATAATAATAATAATAATAATAATAATAATAATAATAATAATAATAATAATAATAATATAATAATAATAATAATAATAATAATAATAATAATAATAATAATAATAATAATAATAATAATAGTCCAACATTGTTGACTTCCATTCTCAAGAGCACTTAATGGTAGTTAATTTTAAGTAAGTGAATATGAACTGTACAATTCAAATTGTAGGTAATACCGCTTCAAATTCTTCAAGCAGATAATATTTCTGCTCGTAATACAGGCATGATTCGATTCGATTGCGTTCTGGAGGTTAAGTGCTGGCCACTGAGATTTGTGAATATAAACATTTCATAGCTATATACAAATGAAATACACTTATACATAAACATTATCTAATATATGTGTCATACATATAGATAAGAACAACACAAAACAGTTACATAATGCATAATTATACCAAACATTAAAATGTAAACACATTACCTATTTTTTCTGTACATATGTCTATTTTTTTCACCGTCCATGTCGAACACTGTTTTAAAATTTAAAGCACAAAAATGTTTTCGGTTCAGATGAACATTGTAATGCAATTGAATCACACACTGCTCCTGCTACCCTAGGAACAATAATTGATGTTAATTGCATTCCAATGCAGTTACCACTACCGATAATTAATAAATAATAATAACCATATTAATAATAACAACAACAATAACAACAACAACAAGAACAATAATAACAACAACAACAATAATAATAATAATAATAATAATAATAATAATAATAATAATAATAATAATAATAATAATAATAATAATAATAATAATAATAATAATAATAATAATAATAATAATAATAATAATAATAATAATAATAATAATAATAATAATAATAATAATAATAATAATAATAATAATAATAATAATAATAATAATAATAATAATAATAATAATAATAATAATAATAATAATAATAATATTAATAATAATAATAATAATAATAATAATAATAATAATAATAATAATAAATATATGTTATAAGATTTGTGTATTCTAGATTAACCAAAGCGAGACTTTGACGAGTAAATTGAAAAATTGCTTCACATAGCGAAGCAGGACAAATATTTTATTCCATGCCAGAATTCGATATCGAGATTTATCGGAAATGTATATTATTTTGAGGCGTCAATGCTCTCAAGTATGTTTTCAAAAATATTGCGCGTAAGTACTTGTGTGTGTGTGTGTGTGTGTGTGTGTGTGTGTGTGTGTGTGTGTGTGTGTGTGTGTGTGTGTGTGTGTGTGTGTGTGTCTATGAACAGCAAAACGTGACGAAATTTGGTTATAATCCAAATTTGTTAAGTTCAAAGGATGCGACGCGAAGATTTTCAAGAAAATCTTTGGTCTCAAACTATCTTTCTTTATCCGATTCCCCTCCCCGTATGAAAGACTAGGACTTACAAATCTATGCCTAGGGTCAGATGCCTGTCTGAGAGCACACGAACCTGTGGACAGGACACACCGAAAACCCTGGAAGCGGGTGGTCTACCAGGCACCAGGTATGAGAGTGAGGAAGAGGATGACACGAAATGCAGGCGAAATGAGTGAATAGGAAGGTGATGGAGCAGTTGGTAGGATAAGTGACCTGAAAACCCGGAGAAAAGTCACCCAACAGCCTCTTCGTTCACCACGAATACCACACGTGGGCTCCTGGGATCGAACCGAGTTAACCTCTCGGCTACAGCGCCACCCCACGCTAACTTTTACATGAAAATGTTTCGAGTGTCCTTTTAATGTCAGTCCAAAATTTCATTTCATCATAAATGGCAAGAAATGTACAAGACAAAACATTTTAAATCTCAAATGTTGATTACATATATTTGTTCATATTCTGACCTTAGATATGCCAAGCTGTGTTTACAGGACTATAGACAGTGAGGCGGTAAAACACAAAAGAAAGGAGTCGAGAGTATTCTCTGTTTCTAGCTGAGTCATCAATGCAGGTGTATATGGAGCGTTCTTGAAAGGTCGCGTGACGTCGGCTCGAGTATAAATAGGCCAACAGAACCAATTTGGGTTGAGTCGTTTAGTAGTGTAAGACGTCGTGTGTAGTTAGTTTTTAGTTACGAGAGTGAGTCGGCCAGGCTGCCAGTAAGTAGATATGTGTCGTCGAGTGCCTGTATCGTAATAGTTAAGAAATAAGAGACAGTGAAAGGACTACAAACTGTGTGAACAACGAGAAGAAAATTGTGCATTTGTAGTAAAAGAGGACAATAAAGCGTTAGGAAATGTAGTGGGAATCGGAATTTTGCCTTTTGTTGCAATATTATACACTGCACCAGTCCGATACGTAGGCATCCAAGTAACTATCTGCAATGTTTTTATAATGTGACGTAGGTAAATACATGAGTGTATCTTATGAAATGAAACCGCCTCACATCGCCATATTGCCAACAACAGGGCGCATGAAATGATTCGCTATGTCCGTTTGATGTTGACAAAGCCGGAGTATTGTTTACAATATTTACAGCTACAGGCTTAATGGTTTTGGAGAGCAGTGTTTGATGTTGGAAAGCGACAGTGAGTGGGACAAACTGGTTTACCAACACCAACCCTTTCCACCCACAGCACCGTTACAAGTGATTAGGGTAAAGCGTATGTCGACACTTGGCCACTGAAATCCATATGCTATGTGGTAAACTTACGCTCAAAATTGCCCCTGGGAAACCTTTATCTAGCTCTAGTTGTTACGTCAGCAGGTCTATCATACCAAATTATGTAGCTTTGTGTTAGTGACACTGCAGATAGGTTGTATGTGGAGAAAGTAAAAGATCTTATTGTTGCACTCACATAACCTTCTCTACTCTTGTACCATTCTTACAAACCCTTACTCTTTTATCTTCTTCATGTTAGTTGAGGTAAATATTTACAGAAATTATCTTGCTGCTGATTTTCTTAAAGATGCAAGGGGGATATAGGAATATAGACAGGTCTTTTAAAGCTTTGAAATTCCGTTCTCTTAAAAAAAAAGTGAATAACGATCTTCCATTTGAGAAAAGTTGAAGTATTACAAAACTCACTCAAACAACAAGGAATATCTCAGAAATGGTTCACTGCACAAAAAATATGAATATACATAACTTGCGTGCTTTAACGAGGTCTAGATTTTTTGTATAGTAAGATTTGGTCTATCTCTTGCAAAAGTCATCAAGCCATCAAGTAATCTTGGGCTATACCCAGAAACTTCAAACTATTAATTTAAATCGCCATAAAACTATCTTAAACATATGGCATTTTAATTAAAATCGCTAAAGCCATTTTGCAGGAAAACAAAATTTTCGAAATATTTTCCATGTAAAGGATAGTTTAGGGGAAGGAATTATCGTGAACATTTTCGTGTCGCATCGTTTAACGATATTAAACTTTAATATCAACAGTAGTTTTTAATCTATTTTTCATTTTTGAGTTATGCTGTTCATACACACACACACACACACACACACGCACGCACACGCGCGCGCACACACACACACACACACACACACACAAATGGACCTTTTTCTAAAACTGCTTTTTTGGATTCCCTGGGGCCTCAAAAGACATATTTCCGAGGAAATCTCGACATCGAAATTTTGGGTCTAACACAATACTTCCCCTACATACTATACGCAGTAGAAAAATTAAAACTAGCTAATGTGTTTAATTTACATAAACTTCTCTATTAACTCTTCTAAAACTATTATTCACCAAACCTACTCTTCTATCTAGTTCGAGATAAACTTCCCTTTGAGTGAGTGAGTGAGTGAGTGAGTGAGTGAGTGAGTGAGTGAGTGAGTGAGTGAGTGAGTGAGTGAGTGAGTGAGTGAGTGAGTGAGTGAGTGAGTGAGTGAGTGAGTGAGTGAGTGAGTGATCAACCTGATGCCTAATGTGAGGGTGAAGAACATTATATGAAATGATGGTAAAATGGATGAAAGAAAATGTGATTATCGCGCTTTTGGCGGAATGAATGGCGGGGAAACCAGAGAATCAGGCTAAAACCCGCTCAGAACCCGCTTTATCCACCATGAATTCCACATCTGGGGGATGATGGCGCCGCCTATTCTTAAACATATTTAAATTCAAATTATTAAGAGACATCTTTGAGAAAATAGAAAAATACGAAGCGTTTTAAATTTAACGGGTAGTGGTGGCAGATTTTCTTGAAAATTGTCGTGTCTCATCCTTTGTTCCGAACTTAAAATAAATATTAAGTCTGATAATGACAACTTTTCTTTATATACTTATTTTAATCATAGAGCGATAGGTGCACTGCTCTTTTATTGTTCATGGCCAGCAAAACAATACTTAATATGATTTGAAAGTGTGATAAAATGCAAAATTGACTGAAAATTCGAAAATTATATGAAAGTTCCTATATGTATAATTTTGTCTCTGCCAAGAAATTGATAAACTTTTTAATGCTTTTACCGGTGGCCAAGTATTTTGACAGTTTTGAACATTTAAGTGAAAAAAGAAAAATTCCATTTTTTTCCGAGTTGTTATGTGCATAGGCTTTTCTTCTTTCATTTATTTTACATGCATCTTCATTCCCAACTTAAAATAGAAACTGTGCAGAAAAACAAAGATGTGGACCATAGCAGTTCTATTTCGAATAGTGATTTTTGAAAAATATATACATATAGTTAACTATAGTAACAGAGAATAGGAATGATACAACAAAATGTTGAAGTATGATCTATGATTCTATTCAACAGTATTATTGATTTATGAACTTACATGATTTAAGTTAAGTTTGTGTATTTTATATTTGTTATTCTGCTTTGTATCAGAATTTATATTTATTCACTATGCTATACATTGCTGTTATTCTCTATGTTGCTTTAATTATTAAAAACTGAGCAGTTTACTGTATCATTTTATTACAATTATTCTTTATAAATGATTTTAATATTGCATTAAAGTTATGCCAAAATACATTACCGCATTCAAAGATTTCTATATTGCTAAATTATAAATTTATAAGCGCATCAAAGTGTCAAAAAATCTCTACCTCATCTTTGTGTAGAATAATTGCAACATTTCATTATAAGTTCTAGCTTACGTTACTATTTAACCATTTTTGTTTCGCGAAAAGATGTTTAAACTGCGAAATACGCATCTAAAAGGAGAAAGTTAAAGCTTGTGTGAACGCAGAAATTTGCGTAGCAATTATTTTAGCAGATAGTTGCAAAGTTGACCGCTTTCCTCGCTAGCAGAAGTGCTGTATTGATCACCTTATGTAAAACAGTGTAGGCCGAGCATAAGTAGGTTATGTAGTGCAATAAATAAAGCCCGCCTTCTGGATTCCACACGGCTGCACAAACTGCTGTGTCGATAACAAAACTTAGCGAATTGAAACGAGTGCAGCAGCAACTTCTGTTATTGTTTCTGACGCAATGACCAGGTCTTGCATCATCTAGTTAATGAGGTCGGTATACTACATACATACATCACTTGAAATACTAAACATCGGCATTTTAACCTAACAATTGCACTGGTCAAATCACAATAAATATGATATAACACTTTATTTACAAAGTTCGCGACCAACCTAAATTTGCTGATTTAGTACCTAAATAATTGTTTATGATATAAATGTTAAAAGTTGGAGTTTTATTTTGCAAGTAGAAATTTTTGTGGAACGAGACTAAAGCCGAATGCAGCAATCTTATGAGAAAAATAAAATTACATTTAACATACGAATATGTTGCCATATACTATTTTTATACACCCCTTACCATCTAGCTAAAATTTCTATGGAAATACCAGAATACATTTGGACATGCGCAATAGTATACTATAGTCTGTTGTCTTCATAGCACAGTGCTGGCAACATTCTATAAGTATAACACAACGTTTTGAATTAGTTGGTAATACCTTTATGTTACACAAACAATCAATGTATTAAAACAGTTTTTACTCAAGTATAGGTATTTTTTAGTACCCTGCATTGTTTTCCTATTTTATGAACCATTTCCATTTATCATTTCCATCACTATTCTGCCTCGAACCTTTATCCCATTCACCATTTTTTCTATGTATTCTTAGCAATCAGTTGTGTTTTTTTTTTTTTTTTTTTTTTTTTTTTCCCCTCAGCGATGTCACACCCAATTTATTTTCTCTTCCTGGGGATAAAATAAACATTAATATGAAATAAAACTTACTCTGGCATTAAGGAGTACCAACATATGGCGTTGATTAAAATTTTTACCACTCAAAAAGTACACTTTTTTACCATGATATCATACAATTTACCGAAAATATATTGGATTGCTTCTTAAGTAATTTATTGTTGTCTGCACCTCTGGGCTTCCGTGTCGGAACTTGCGTTAAAGTATACTGCTTAATTTAACGTATTTTTAGAAAAATATTTACGACAAACAGCAAATAGAAGTAGAACGTTATATAAATAACCAAAGGTTTTAAATATGCTGATAATTTGGAAGGTGATGGGTTCTTTCGTTAATTTAGATTGTTTAATTAAAATGTCAAAGTATGTGAGGCAAATCAAATTACAAATATTGCGTGTTAAAGATTAGAAGCTCGTAAAGTAATTAAATAAAATAAAGATTACTCTTAATTCCCTGTTGCTTATTTTATCTATCTACTCCACAGGTGTCATTCTTTCTCATTCTCTTGGTATGGTATAGTGCCCAAACTTTGCCTATAAAGTCATATAGCATTTAAATAAGAAACAAAAGGACACAGTAGTCCTGAAAAATATATCTGGAAATGATTTGATACAATCATTTTCTGTGGTATAGTATAAAGAAGGTAAAGGAAAAAGGCATACAAAATTAAGTAACCAACGTAATAACGGCAAAAGACGAAGATACCAGTTAATAATATTCTGGAGGTGAGTTAAAAAGACAGGCTGTTAAGTTATCACTGCAGATAATTTTACTTCTAATTGCGAGAGGTGTAATAAACAATATTACATCAATTATTTGCTATGTTTGCGAACTTAAAATTTTACTTATTAATAGTAATATGTTTACAGGTTGGTTAGTACGTCTAAGTAGGCGTGACAGAGAAGGCATAACAAAAGGCATGATGACCTCGTGATAATGAATGATGTACCGGAACCGAGCTGCAAAACTTTCTGTAAGGCCAATGACCTCACAATACCTAGGTCAGTAGATCAGGTCCCAAGGTGTGAAGCAAAACTGATAGTGTATACGATAGATGTTCTCCATTTCGTGTTGCAGTTATGACCACACAAAAAGACATCACAAAACGGAAACCCATACAATATGCATAGAAAAGTTTTCGATAAAAATTTCCCCAAGTAAACTATGTAGAAAAGGCGAAACAATAATATCCTTAACATTTATAGAGCCATCAGTTTGACCTGTAGCCAAACAGTCAGAGAATAGAATTAATACAGGGTAAACATAGCTATAACTCCGCCAACATAGGAAACATTGTCAACTGTAATTTTTTAATTTCTGGGTGGCCTTTTATACGTGCATAATCAAGTTATCCAAAATCAAATGCCTTGCCACAAAGCTTCAATGCCCTGATCCGTGGCCTCGGGGAATATGACCTTGACCCCGGGGAAACCTACAAACGCCCCAGACTCATACTTGGCAATAATTAGACGCAAACGTCAACACACTTAAAAAAAAAAAAAAAAAAAAAAAAAAAAAAAAAAAAAAAACATAACAACAACTCAACCAACCAATCCCCATCAAATATTCCACCGTTTTACCACAGTCCCCTTTAATATGTATAATAGAGCCAGTAAAGGACTTGTCCTGGTATGGCATTAGTCTAGAGGCTCCACCACGGTGGATTCCCTCTTGTGACACACTCCATTCTTCTCTTTTCTCCAAAATCAACTAGAAAATTCCCCCGTCATATGCCACCTTCAATATCTGAAGTTATATTAGTTTCTTTGACTTTGGAACAACTGCCTATCTGTGTTCGGTATGATCTACTCGTTAAAATACGCAAAGAAAAATCTGATGCATTGCACTCACATGACTTTCTCTACTTTTGTACCAACCATTTTTACAAACTCTTATTCCTATATCTTCTTTGTGTTTCTTAAGATAAACTTTTGCACATAATTATCTTATTGCTTATTTCCTTGTAGGTACAAAGGGAGTATTAGAATACAGTAGGCTTTGAGCGATAGTCAAATCTTTTAAAGCTTTGAGATTCCGTTCTCTTTGCACACTTAACATATAAAAAAATTAACGATGTTCCATTTCACGAATGTCCGAAATGGTTCACCCTACAAGAAAATTTATTCAGACATAAATTCTGTATTTTAGCAAGATCAACATTTTTTCTAGAGTATGATTTGGTCTATCTCTAACGGTTTACCAGTTATGCAAAAGTCGTCCAGAGTAAATACGACTACAGGGGCTATAGCCAGAAAATTCAAGATATACATTTCATTTGTCATAATAATATCTCAAACATATGGCATTTTAATCAAAATCGTTAGAGCCGTTTTCAAGAAAATCAAAGTTTTCGAAAAATCTTCCATGTAAAGGGTAGTTTAGGGTGGAGCAATTTTCTTAAAACTCTTCCTGTCGTATCCTTGAAAGACATTAAACTTAAATACAAGTTTGGTTTTTAACAGACTTTTCGTTTTTGAGTTATGCTGTCCACAAACACACAGACTGACACACACACACGGAACTTTTTCTAAAAATCCTTTTTGTTTTTATTTTTTTTTATTCGAATTTTTGGGTGGGATACAATACTTCCTCTACTAGTAGAGAAAGTAAAAAAATCAGTACTGTATACAAAAGTATGTGAAACGTATCTAATAAAGTTATAGTAGAAATAAAATCTGTCTATTTTGGGCACTAGGTGCTAGGGTAGTGATAATGCAGCTTTTACTTTTTATTTTTTTTTGTAATATCATTCATTGTCCTGTACTTAATTCCATACACATATCCAAATTGATACCCCGAACAGCCTGTGTAGGCTATGGGCACATTTTATGAATCTGAATGCTTCAAATATTTTTGCCAACAGCCGCAAAACACCTATATAATATTCGCGATGGTAATTCGTTGTTCAATCAAAAGTTTAATCAATAAGCAATAAGGAAGCCAAGCATGTTATTAACAATCATGTGCCTGTTATTATTTAACATTTCATTTTCACTCATCAAATGTTAATGACCAAATACAATTTCATGATCAAGTGATTCTAACCAGAAACAAAATTACAACACTGAAGTTATGAAACAAACTGATAATTCCATTACAACAGCTGAAGAGACATTTTATCTCTGTTTTCACCAGATCACTAAGTATTCTAAGTTATAATAGTTTTCAAAAGTTTCCAGCACTGTCCCAACACGACCGCTTGTGGATATTAATTCCGATAAGAGCGCTGGGCAAGACATGCAAATATCTGTTGCTTTAAACACTGGATCTTAAGTTTATACGCGAAGTTAGGAGTTGTGAATTATTAAACTGAATGAAGTGCAATTTAGATCAACTAGGAAGAAAAGCAAAGAGGTATAAAACAAGAACACGGGTTGTCAAGATGTCCAACTGTTGATAGAAACAAAAATGGAAGCGTTTCTCTTCAAGCGCTAAAGAAGAAATAGTTGAAGTGCTTTGCCTGTATAATGCTGAAACTTCTTGTTGCGACGAAGTGACCTAACCATTGAAAATATGCATTTGAAATGGACAAAGGAAATAAATAACCCTGCTGTTTAACGAAGAAGGGGCAATGAAACTTATTAAGAACAAGAAAATAAATATGCTGCACATTTATAAGGGAGCCTCACTTTCGCAGGGATTGCTGAATATTGTCTAATTTTGCGTGTGACCCACGCTTGGGATACTTACGTGAGCTATTCAGCGCTGCTGACGCCTGGCACATATGCAATCATCATAACTATTTATTCCTACGAAAATTCCGCATGAAGACCTAAGAGCAAGAGAAGTGGGAGGGAAAAACTATAGTTACATTCCATTACAGATACAATATAAATTAGAGCTAAAAATAATTTAAATTTCCTATTTTACTCAAGCAAAGGAACGATTACCCAACTATAATAAATCCTAATCAGATTTAAAATCTGGTATAGATATAAAGAAGGCAACATACATATTAAGTGTATGAAGCAGTAATTATTATGGAGTTATTATTCCTGCGGGTATGTCGGAATACAGTAGGCTTTGAGCGATAGTCAAATCTTTTAAAGCTCTGAGATTCCGTTCTCTTTACACAGCTAAGATATAAAAAATGAATAACGATCTTCTATTTGACGAAAGTTTAAGTACTCCAAAACTCACACAAATAACAAGGAATATCTCAGAAATGGTTCACTCTACAAAACAAATATATTTGGACATAAACTGCGCCTATCTCTTAGGGTTTATCAGTTATGCAAAAGTCATTTCAGGACTACATTGACTATAGCCAGAAAATTTTAAATATACATTTCATTTGTCATAAAAATATCTTAAACATATATTTTACCCAAAATTGCTTAAATTTACGTAGTAGAGAAAGTAAAAATGTAATCACATATAGATCATTTGAAATCAAGGACACTAGCTAAATTAAACTTTACAGAAATGGATTTTTGGCGACGATCTGCAAGGTTCTCAAAGGGAGACAAAATTAGAAACATAGTTATACAGAAAAAAAAGAAAGTGGTTCATTGTAGAAGAAACTAAAACAGAGCAATTAAGGCGGTTTGGACAAACGAAAAGGATAGATGAGGACAGATTGGCAAAGAAGATACGAGGACATGAATGGAATCCAATGGGACGTAGGAAGAGGGGAAGACCCGAATTAACATGGAACCAAGGAATAGTTAAAACAATGAAAGAAAGGGGTTTAGAAGATTGAATCTGGGAAGACAGAACAATGGAGAACGGTTATAATTCCTAGATGAGTGCAACAAGATGTCAAAGACATTGTAAACCTGGAATAGATGGAGATAAAAAAGTACACAAAATTCATTTAGGGTTGACTCCGTAGCTCAGCCGATAGATCATCTGCCTGCTGGGCGAACAGTCCCGGGTTCAACTCCTAGCAGGGGAGTGAAACTTTCTCCATTCTTCCCAGAGTCCGGAAGTATGAATGTGTGTATTTACGTGTGTGTGTGTGTGCGTGTGCGTGTGTGGTCTCATATACAAAACACAAATAGAAACCCATGTATACATACGTTCTAAAGTTAAAAGGCCACCGATGTGGCCAGTGCAGCTAAAGGCGAGACATAAATGGAATAATTAAGAAAATTCAGAATGAAGAGAATCCAAAATATAAATTTTATTTCTCGTACAATTATCTTAAACATATGGTACCTTAAACAAGGTCGATAGATTTTTTTTTTTTTTTTTTTTTTTTTGAGAAAAAATGTCCATGTATACTAAGAGCAAGGGGATTTTCCTGAAAATACGTGATCGAGTCTTAACCTTATATATAAACACTAATTTGGAATTCAAGCGAATTATTGTTTTGGGGTTATTATATTTGCATTTTACCGTTTGCCTACCACTTAGGTGGCACAAGTTCGTTTACAGGGACCCAAATGTGATATTCCTGGTAGAAGAAGCGGTTTCTGGGCGAACTTTCTCCCGGGTTCTCCGGTTTTCCCCGCCACTCATTCCACCAATTGCTTCATCACCTTTCTAATTATTCATTTCGTCTGAAATTCATTCATCCCCTTCTATACTACCACATCTGGTGCTTCGCTAACAACCCGCTTCCAGGTGCTCACTCTGTCCAGTTCATAGGTTGCTGTGCTCCCCTACAGGCATCTGACCCTAGGCACGTGCCTGTAAGTCCTACATGAGGGGAGAGTAATCAGATGAAGTTATATTTACGCATATAGACACAGAAACACGCGCGCGCGCACACACACATGTTTTGAATTCAGAAGCCCTCAAAATGTTCATTTAGAATAAAACTACTTTCTCTAGATACCAGATAAAATAAAACATAGCTATTCAAATAGTGGAAAAGCTCAGGCTTGGCCGCGGGTTATGCAAGTATAAAAGTTTTACAAGGATTCCCGAAATGATACCTAGTGTTAGTAAACTCTTATCACAAGAGCAGCCTCCCCGAACAACCTTTGCTAGTTGAAGTTGAGCATCAAAGTTTACGACCGAGTAGATACTTGGGGCAACGATCTCTAACAGTTCCGATCGCCGTTTGACTTGCCAATATCGCCAACATGCGAACTCCTCAGAGAAGTTAACTCTTGGAAACTGTAAGGGTGAGGAAGGCCAGGGGCGGGAAAACGAACCAACGAACGAGCGACGTAAATGCCTCCACATTGAAGTTCTCCTGTTTCCTTCAACACTTCATCCATCAAGTTACCTCTTCCTATAGAAGCTGAAGCGTATGTCTTTCATGCTAGGTGAAATTTAAGCTCCATTCTACCACATTAAAGTAGACGCAAAGCACTTGTTTAACATATAGATCAGTTTACAAGGATCTAATCCAAATAATACACCGTTAACCCTTTCGATTCTAGGAAATTTTGTCTGACTTCAAATCCCCAAACTTCAGTGATTTTGACATAAAACACGCTTCTTTTAACACGAAAAGCATGGGAGACGTTTTTATTTCATTTTTTGTGTGCTAAAATGTAAGCTTGTTTACTTGGAAATCAGTTAAAAGTTTTTAATTGATTAGTAACTGCAATTGGGATTATCAGTATGTTAAGGTTGGTTATATTACAGGGGTTTAAGGGGTATACAAAATATAGTGTACTCATGGTGGTTGCTCTTTCAGTACTCTTTTGTAAAACGACTAGTGAAAATACTATTGTGGTACTGAAGACAGTACAAATGCTTTGTTACGCAATGAAAACTCAAAACAGTTTTACAGCGAACTGAAACAGCATGACTGTTTGGACAAAACTAAACACTTATTTTATTTACTTAGTACACCTGCGGAGTGGTAGCGCGCCTGTCTCTGGCGTAGAGGACCCAGGTTTAATCCCCGCTACCGGCGTGGGGAATTTTCCTCCACTGGGAGGTCTGGTATGGGCTGCACTCAGCCTCTTTAGGTCCCGGAGGAACCAAGGAAGGACGCATAACTGGTCGGGAGGGCTAAGGGCGCTGACCACATCCCACCCTCCAATCTGCACCCCACTAATGACGCCGAGGTGGAGGACGCAGCGGCTGGGCGGTAGGGTTTGGCTCTTCATTGGCTGTAGTGCCGGGGCTTAATAGAAATCCAAAGATAAAAAAAACACCACTAGCCAGGGAACACTATTGATGTTGAACAATCGTTCCACACACACCACACACACACGCACGCACGCACGCACGCACGCACGCACGCACACACACACACACACACACACACACACACACACACACACACACACACACGGTCTTTTTTCTAAAACTGCTGTTTTGGATTCAGGGGTTCTCAATACATATATTTCCGGTGAAATCTCGACATCGAATTTTTGGGTGGAATACAATACTTATCACTAGAGATAGTAAAAACAGTTAACCAATTTAAGTAAAAATGTGCAGCAGGCCCCGCCTCCCACCAAAATTAAAAGTACAGCTCTAAATAATACACAGTAGGCGTACAGTTATAGCACATTTCCACCCAAGGTGCTGCTTAAAATATTCTTCTTATTCTTCACTTAAGTTGAAAGTGGTCGGTGGTATCCCTTTCGCATTTTTAGACTTTTTCTTCAAACCATCCTCAATTTCTCGAATGAGGCCAACCTTTTCCGCAAAAGTGAGTCTTGTATAGACACGTGTTTACTAAGAGACATAGCGGCATAGATTTGCAACACAGTGAACAGTAGGAACCTCAAGCGACAACTAAATACGCACATGTTTTAAACAAGGGGATGTTGGAGCAGGTATAGTGCTCAAGGCTGGCAGCTGGGAAAGCTATTACACCTCACCTCCAAACTGCATTCAGACAAAACAATAATCCCGGAGTTGATTATGTTAAATTTAACAAACATTTATGACTAAGGAAAATGAAATTTGAATTACATGTGATATTTTCATTGCCTTAATAAAAATTCCAATTAAATTATCCGAGTTCCACCGTATTAAATATTAATTTATTTTAATTTGCTTTATTCAGCCTGTCGCAGTTAGCTTCGCATGCTATTTTACATTCGATTACTTAGTTATGCTACTGACGTGTTGATGTATTTAACCTAGTTAATGCTCATACCTAAAAGGTTTTATAGATTTAAGAAAGATGAGGACTAAAACTACGATACAGAAATTTAATTAGTCTTGGTGCTTTTGTGTTTAAAGATAAAAGACCAGAAGTTAACTCGAACCAGTAGCTTTCAAATAACACGCAATTTACACGTTTTTAATTTATTAACTCTCCACATTTTCCGATTGCTTTGAACAGAGGGGAACATTTACATCATGCATTTTTTACCGAACTTAACAGATGCCGTTCCTCTGCGCTGGTCCCATTACACACGGTTCACTGGTCAACAAATGAATAACGGCGCATAATACTGCCAAACAATTGCATTCATTTAACATCCAAATGAAATGCTACAAAAACGCAGCGTTTATTTCCAGCAGTTATGCCTTATAGCTCAATATTTTAATGTAAATAAAACGTTGCTCAGCGTGTTAATGAAAAACCTCGAAATATTTTCACTGTCCACAGAAGCACTGGTCAAGCAATTTAAACTAGGAAACCACATACGTAACTTGGAAGGTAAGGGCCTGTGAAATCCTTTTCGTTTAATACTAATATAGTATAATTTTGACTAACTGAAAAATGTTTAATTAATTCCTTGTGGTTAAGTCAAGTACAACATCCGTTCTTACTGATTTGAATTCTTCAATTCTTTGCTACATTTAATTCCTCTTCAGAATATAATAGCAGTAATAGTAAAGGCAATGCCTTCAGAAAACAGCCCAATCAGGCCTTGGCGACGCGCAGAACACCACGAGACTCTCATTTGTTTTTACCTGCTAAATATACAGGATAGAAGGGAAGTCGTGACTAATATGTGTTTCATTGAAGCATTACAAACAAAAAAGTCAAATGGAATTTTGTTCTTTGATCATCCGATTTCGTAAAACATAAATAGTTTTTCATCCAAATTGGATGCATAATTTCACAAGAATGTACGAAGATAACACTTTGTTACTTGTAAGATGCGTACAGTAACTTATTTCTGACATAGTTAATGGTAGTAATTATGGGAGATCACACAGAGTTACGAAATAATTGATCACTTAAAAGAATTGAAGAAATACTCGGAGCTACCCTTTCTGATATGCAGAAAGTTGACAACGTTGCGTTGAGGCTGGCCAGGGAATTGACCTGGTTTGTGGATGTAAACAAGTCAAGCAGTTTCGATTTCGTGTAATGTTTGGGACCTAACAATTATGATTGGCCTACACTCGAACAGTAAGGACAAGGCAGTGCATGAGTCTGTTTTCTGCGGTGTTGCCAGGTTGTTTTCGACAAAACTGAAATATCTCCGTAGGAAATGGTCAGAGACAAAAACATAAAATACAAAATGTGTTCCAAATACTGATATCTACTACTGGTTTAAATTAATGTAATGACTTCCCTTCCACCCGGTATAGTTAACAGTTAGCCTGAGCAGACTCCGCTCAATGAGCAGCAATTGCCCAGCCCTGAGTCCAGTACTTCCTAGGACATCCAACATGTCATTGTCCTCTTGCTTGGTAATTATTTGCAAGTAGTAAGTATTTCCCTTCACTTATTCATGTGCCCAATCCATTTTTGCCATATCCATTAGTTTGCCATATAAAGGTTCTAATTTTAGTTCTTCCCTTATTTCTCTGTCGAGGTTGCTGCAATCCTTTACTTGCCTAAGGAACCTGATTTCGATCTTTCTGTTTGTTGGAAACAAGTTTCACAGCTGAGAATATTTTGGAAATTGCCATAACTCTCTAGAAGTTTGTTTTGGTCTCTTTCCTTAATTTGTTTTTAAAAGTTGTCGCTTTATTTGCCTAGAATTAATCTATTCGACAGTCAAAGTGTCTTTCTACATTAAAGGCGATATCGTATCCCAAATATTTGAGATGTAATACTTGATCTAGACTTTGAGCCTAAAGAACAGTTTTAGAACGCACTGCCAAATATTTGTTTTATTACATATATCTTAAAGTCCTATAGCTCACAGAATTTAACTCGTACAAGGATATATGTAAATTATGTCATTCTTCTGAATTATAATTCAATCGTCTGCAAATTCTTATGCGTTCCATTAGTTTTCTTTTTCCAATCATAGGAAACTGTCTCACAGAGGTGGTACCGAACATCGATTATAGCATCTTCATTGCTTCGATTTTGTGTCCTTGAATTATTAATTTCTCTACTACGCACCTAGAGTACACTCAGGAATTACTGCATTCATCCAACCATTCAATATCGAGATTTTAGTGAAAAATGCACCTTTTGATGGCTCCTGAATAAACGTAGCTTGTATGTGTATATGTGAATAGAATAAGCCAAAAAGGAGACGTCTGCGTACGTTGAGTGAATGAGCATGTGGTGTTTAAGGGCCCATGAAGTAGAGGAATAAGCGTTAGTAACAATATTTTTTAAACAATGTGTGGAACAAGTCTATGAATATAACATCAGTTGTTTCTTTTGTTCCAGGTAAGTCACATGGATCTGTGATACCGGCTGGTTGGAGTCAAAGGTTAGTTACCTGAAGGTGCCGGCCCTCGTAGCCGTGGTCGCTAGAGGGTGTCTTTGGCGCAGAGGGTCACGTCTTCGAGTATGTGCATGTGTATTTGAAAGGATGAGTGAGAAAGTAAATAGGCCTGTATGTGAACATAATAGACATATACATCCCCCTCCAAAAATAAATAAATAAATAAAAACGAAACCAAAAACAAGGAATATCTAGGTTCCCCGCACACAAAAACTAAAAAATAGGACTTTTAAAACTATCTACACACACGCACTTGTGTGTGTACAGCATACATAAAACAAAAATTCGATTGAACACGATGCTCGATATTTAACCTCGACGTTGTCTGTCAATGGTGCACGAAGACCTTCAAGAAAACTCTTCTAACGAACACCACAATACAGGTGCAAGGGTATAATTGATAAAAAGTGCTCTAAACATGTACCCACTTCACGAAATATACGATAGATAAACTCTGAATATTATAAGAATTTAGTTAAACTAAAAAACTTATCCCTTTGCACAGAGCTTAAAAAGATCCACTGAAACTAATACAATGAAATATTATTTAACGGTTAAGCAACTTCGTAACCTGTCTATATAAATGAATTGGTCAGGCCGGAGCAAAACCAATAATAAATAGCTAAGAAATAGAAATCATGACCATGACTCTGCGAAAAGTAACCACATTTTAACGTCAAAAAGCTCCTCAGCGATCCATATTAACCAATAAACCCAGTTGCAGAAAAAACATCAGGAAATTATTTTTCTAATTTTAAATGGTAGGCTGCTAAGCCATGCAAGAAATTCACCAAATTCAGAGATGTCTGCTCTCAGGCTGGAAGAATAGAACTTCCCGAGCCAGATGATGTTCGACCGAGACACGGCACAAAAAACTACACCGTGAGGTTGTCTTACCTTGCAGTATACATGGCCTATTTTGAAGGAGAGAGGATGAGCCCAAGTGTAAACAATGGGCGCGTGCCTATACTTCTCGTAAGATTGGCCCAAAAGAAACACTTAACTCACTTAAACAAAAACTCTATCGTGACAAACTACTATCGACATCGCAAGGGGTATTAGGTGCATACGAATTATACACTGCAACTCTGGTATATTTCTTATCCCTTTTGATCTGGAGGGTTAGGTTACTTTTTACAGCAAAACATTTTGCACAGCAGACTATTGAAAAGCTGGTGTTTTTACCTTGTCTACTACGTATAGTACATAGAGGAAGTATTTTATTCTACCCAAAAATTCGATGTCGAGATTTCACCGTTTTGAGGCCCCCTGCATAAAAAAAAAAAAAAAAAAAAAACAGAATTTTTTGAAAAGAGGTCCATGTGTGTATGTGCGTGTTTTAGTGGGCAATATAACTCAAAAACTAAAAGCCGTATTTAATGGTATTTAAGCTTAATTACTTCTAAGGATGCGACATATAGCTTTTTTAAAACAGATCCTTCTGAAAACTAGCCTTTACATGCAAAGTTTTCCGAAAATTTTGATTTTCTCAAAAATGGCTCTAACGATTCTGATTAAAATGTCATGTGTTTAAGACATTTTTATGGTAAATAAAACGTATATATTAAATTTTCTAGCTATAGCCCATGTGGTCCTGTTTACACTTGATGAATTTTGCAATAATTGCTAAATCGTAGGAGATAGATCAAATCTTACTTTACAAAAATGTATATCTCGTTAAAACACACAATAATCTTTTTGTGAAGTGAATCATTTCAGAAATATGTCTTGTTATATGTCAGAATTATGCAATACTTAAAGAAAGTTCTCAAATGGATAGTCGTTATTCATTTTTTATCCCTTGGTCATGCAAAGAAAATGAAATTTAGTAATCATATAGCAAAACATTTCACAGTTTCTTAAAACCTGCTGTATTTTCCTTTCAGCTACAAGAAAATTAGCAATAAGATAATTTCTACATGTTTATCTTCATTAACATGAAGTAGATAGAATAATAAGTGTTTGTAAGAATAGTTTGTACAACAGCAGTTATGCGAGTGGAACACATATTTTGTTCTAACACATTCTGGAGTGCATTTCAAATTTTTCCTAACTTTCGGGACTTTGATTTCCTTAATTTAATATTTCTATTCCAGTTTCGCATCTGTAGCCGTCCCAAAGACCGATCTGCTAATTCTTGTTTGTAATATTTCTTAGTTATATTTCTTAGTTATATTTCTTAGAAATGTATATTTCCGCAAATTTGGAAGGTAAGCTATATGTAATTTGCTATTCTAATTCTTCTTTCTGAGCGCTTTGGATTGAGCAAATTAAAAACGTAACAGTAAAATAAATATTATTTGTTTATTGTTAAGTGTGCTAGCTTTTAAAAGTGGATTTTCAATAATATGTTCATTTAAACAGCATTAAATTTTTGAAGATTTCCAAATGCACCCAAGAAATTTTAGGTAACATTTATCGTATATTTTGTAATTATTTTTGGTCATATGTGCATGCATATTTCTAATATGTTTACGTCATAGACATGCGGGCCCTGTTAATCACTTTAATCCTCCCTCTATTTATAAGCATAGAAAGTGCAATGAATACTGGTGAAATGATAATTTGGGATGTGTGTATGTACGCACCAGATTACATTTTTAAGGGGAACACTTAATTCAACATAGTACAAAGACCGCAGATAGCTGGAGAGATGCGTGTCAGTGCCATTGTTACTAATTAACAGCCGAGTGTTGGAAACACAATAAAGGTAGCACCCGGAGGCGGTTGGTTCAGTTCATCCTCGACGGCGACGACTCCTCGCGTGATATTCCGCGGAGCTACGACTTCCTCAGGATGCACTGTGCACGTCACAATTGATTTTTCCATAAACTGGGAACGCTTCGCATCAACTTCTGTGTCAAGGACATCTTGCTATTGAAAAATTTAATATCCACGTGATCTCTGTATTAGTTCTTCTATTAGCCACTTAAAATAAGTACAGGACGTATTGCATGTCACCCAAAATATCTATACCGATATTTCACTGTAAATACGTATTTTGAGGTGCTCTTGATAAACTAATTTGAAGTGTTGCACACACACACACACACACTCACACACACTTCATATTAATCCAGATAAACATTTGTAGAAATTATTGCTTATATTCTTGTAGATACAAGGAGAATACAGCAGGCTTTAAGCGATAGTCAAATGTTTTAAGGACATTCGCTATATGATGACTGGAGTTCCCCTCTCTACAAAAAGATAGTGGGTTTTTATGACAGATTTGATTAAACCGGATTTAATTATATTTTTCGAACATTTATTTTTATCAGTCATTCTGTTAAGGTAAATTGAATTTGCACGCTTAGAAATAAACGAAAAAAAAAAAAAAAGAATTGATTGAATTTTGTTTTAGCAAGACACCAGGAATTCGGACAGGCTTAGACATAATCACAAAATGTGTTGAAGCTTAATAATCACTTATGAAGACTTACAATTAAATCAATTTTAAGTGGTACGAAGTTTACCGGATCATGTAGTATAACAAAATACCAGTTAATGTGCGGCACTCTAAAATGAGTATTACGAACAATACGAGTTAATACACAATTAAAATTGTATAATATAATGGCAGGACCAGTAATGCTATATGGTAGTAAATCCTGAATAATAAGACAAAAAGATTTTAGTCGCATTCAAGCTGTTAAAATGAATTTTTTTAGGATTATTGTTAGGGCATAAAATAAGAAACCACGACATAAGGGAAAAGCTGGATATATTTAAAACACATGATAAAATCGAAAAAAGAGGAAATGGGCAGGAACGTCTACAAAGGATGGACTGCCCAAGAAGAAGTAGAAGAAGAAGTAGAAGAAGTAGAAGAAGAAGAAGAAGAAGAAGAAGAAGAAGAAGAAGAAGAAGAAGAAGAAGAAGAAGAAGAAGAAGAAGAACTTCAAGATAACTCGGAGAGCTGTTGACACATTTTTTATTTTGGGGAGGGTGGTGGCAAATAATTTGGAGTGTGAGACAGAATGCTCAGTTTGTAAACATTGAGTCGCCCCTCGAGTCGGTCTGTGAAGGTGACGGCGCACGCGCGTTGTGGGCTGCCTGCCAACCAGGGGCAAGCTGCACGTCAACACACAGTGCATGCAGCCTCCCGCCGTTGGACGTCTTCTATCGCGGCACGTGATGTACTCACAATGGCTATCATCATAGTAACGAACCCGACACCTAGAAGCTGCGACCACGAGTCGGAAGGTAGCGGACGCCTCGGGTCGACGAGGACCTCCGTATCGGCCTCCCCAAGAGTTAGCGGTCACCACCACAGTACCAGTAAGGTGTGTCCCTTCCTCTGGAGATGTGGCGGCTCGAGGTCTACCGGGAGCAGCGTGGTAAGCATCGTCATTCTTTTGTTTTGGTGATCAAGTGCAAACTCAAACGTATGACAAAAAAATGTGTTTTAACGCGGGACGTCCACCGACAAGGAAATA
The DNA here is from genome assembly GCA_030765045.1 of Tenodera sinensis. NCBI lineage: Eukaryota > Metazoa > Arthropoda > Insecta > Mantodea > Mantidae > Tenodera > Tenodera sinensis. The sequence continues at coordinate 25,792,795 of CM060963.1, forward strand.
GAAACTTTATTTCGTTCCTTAAGCGCATATTTTCAGTGAAATAGTTACCGAACACCTCCATCACTTGAAGGCTCAAGGTGACAAGTGCTGGCCGAAGATTTAATATGTTATTTGGGTGGTGGTTCATTGACCTAATATGTAAACAACAGTAGAGTAGCACACTTTACTGTACAAGAACACTATTCTCCAATAGTGAAGCAATCTCCTCCCCCCCCCCCCCCCCCGCCTCTCTCTAAAATGGTATAAACACACAAACTATAAGTCTATACGTCACCTCTATCTTCTTAAACGAACTCCCCAATTTTCGTAAAAAGCTGTTTTAACTTGACTAACAATGTCATTGTATCGCCTCTAACCGTTCAAGTATAACTTGGTCATATATCTGAAACTTGACAGGGTATTATACGTTTTATATTTATAACTAAGATTTTCTTTCCATTAACTGTAAAAGTTTTACAATCATAGATGGAACCTCTAGTCGTTATATTTGCTCATTCGCACAATATAGTTCCTGCAAATTAATATTACAAAAACTTAGTCTCATATCTACTTAGATTTAATTGAAATAAACAATTGCATAAATAGTTTCATTACACATTTCGTGAGAGCGATAGCCAAATGTTTAAACCAGGTTACTACTTACTGGCCTGAAATTCCAAGACACCTTCTGAAACAACTAAAGGTTGATAGTAATTCAAAAACAAAACGACAAATATATTGAAAATTAAAGTCAATTAGATACTTTGGAAATGGCTGATCGCCCTTCCAGAAAGTTATTTGAAATAAACTGTATGTTTTAACAAAGATCTAAATACGTTGCAAACCGGCTCAAGTGTAGTACTTCGGCCATAGGTTAACCAGGGATTCTACATAATGAGTGTAACAAATTTCCCAAAAAAATTGTCGATAAAGAACAGTTTCGCCGAAAACAAATAACATGTGCAAAATACTTGGAGCCATCTAGCTGCTTATTTAATGAATATTTCACTAACTGTCGCGCAAACATCGTGTGAACAATGTTATAATGCATTTCTAACCTAATTCGAATAAATTTGGTTACAATTTAATGTTAAAATGTGCAAAGTTTAATTTCTTATACAGATTTGGCAACATCATGTTAACATTAAGGTGTGACTAAATTCATACGAATTTTACAGGCTATTCTCAGCATATTTGCCGTACAAATATGTAGGTTAAAAATATTTTTTATTCGAAGTTGTTAAAGCATTTTGGGAAAATAAAAAAAAAACCGACTGTCGTTTCATGTAAACCGTAATTTTGGGTTTGTAGATTTTCTTAAAAACCTTCTTGGAAAGGTGAGCTTAAATACCAAGTTTGGTATTTAATCAAGCTTTCGTTTTTTAGCTAAGCTATTCATAGAGACACCGGCATACTGAGACAAATAGACATATGCCTCCCAAACTGGGGATTTATGCCCAGCATCCCAGCATCTTCCAAGGATGTGAAACGAAGATTTGCAGGAAAATTACCCTTAACATGAAAAACTGTTTCACTATTTTTGATTTTCTCAAATATAGCTCTATAAAGTTTAATTAAAATACAATATACTTAACACTTGTAAGATAAATAATGTAATATTCATACTGTTTGAAGTGTTAAGGTTCCATTCGTTGTTTCTCCTGAACATGAAGGGTGGAGTATGAAAAAGTTGACTTTCCTTCAAGTTCCTCTGCTCTATTGTACCTACAAGAAAATATATTTTAATTATTTCTGACGCTATATTTTTAGTAAAGGAAATAGGAAAATAAGATTTCATAAGTAAGGTTTCTGTGGAATGTTGACTTCAGAAAGTCATGTGAACGTTGCACACGACTTTTCACATAGTGTTTACTTTAATTCGAAATTTATTACATTACAATAATTCTTCAGTCAATGTAAAGATGGGTGTAAAGTTTCTAAATGTTAAGTCTCGCGTAGTTTTTAACTGAGCGACCAAAGTAAAAGTCGAAAAAGGTACATAAGTTTCATGTAATGCATTAAAATTCCTTTGTGGGATTATTCTTTACTCTACGTAGCCTATGAAAGCGACAGTTTGTGAAATTTTAAAACTTAAAGAAGGTTCTATACTACCCAATGTGAGCCACGTACATATGGTGTGCCTATTTCGGAGTATGAACCAAACATAGGCTACGTGAAAAGCCTGCGATCGGTACCATATCGAATTCTTATTACGTTGCAATTATTATTTAAATGTTTCGGAATGTTTCCCCAGTTTTCAAATGATAGTCTTCTAAAAAGGATTTTCTTTAAACTGTAAAATGACTGTATATGTCTGTAGTACTTAAAGGCTTTATAATTTATAAACTAAAGCAATATGATCTGCATCTACTACTGCCCTTTACAGAAGTGTCGTCATCCTTATTTATAATAAACACATTTTCCATTCTTTAACACAAAACCATCAGCCCAATGGAATCATTTAACGACTTTAAGGAAAAAGCAACGGTGATGCGTGACCAATAGCGATATTCTTTGAACAATAACCGTCCAGAAATATCTTACAAGGCGAAGTTTCACCTTGGTTTAACTTCAGGTAGCACCGTGGCGAGTGGCCATACTAAAATGCCCCAGGTTCGATCCCAGGGCACACCATGTGGGATTTCTGGTGCACGAAGCGGTGTCTGGGTGGGTTTTCTATGGATTCTGCTGATTTCTCTCGCCATCATATCATCATCATCATCATCATCATAATTTCATATCATCTCTTCCTCACTTTTGGAGCAGAAATGTTAATCATACCATTAATGAGGTTTTTCACAGTGAAATATGTGTATATTCAACTGAAGCCAGCAGTAGTTTACTAAATTAAAAAATTATGTTTAAATTCAGAAATTTATTCATCAAAGCACATGCATACACAAGATCAGAAATGAGCTGATCAGAAATAAGCTCTACTGGCTAAGAGGAAAAGCAGCATGTCGTTTGTTTGTATAACAGATTGGACCAGTTTTGCGAATGCCACTCTGAAGATTGTCGCATTCTTTAAATTTGGAGTAGCAAAAATTGACAAAAGTGCCTGTTAAACACTGTTTCATACTACATGAATCAATTATTTTACAAAACATGCTTTTTCTCCACGCGTGCACGTGTGTGTGTGTGTGTGTGTGCGTGTGTGCGTGTGTGTGTGTGTGTGTGTGTGTGCGCGTGTATGTGTGCGTGTGCGTGTGTGTACAATGCAAGACTTTTAAGAAAATTACCCACCCCAAAATGCCTTTTATATACAATTCTTTGCTTTATGTTTATTTTTCTCAAAAGTGGTTTAACGATTTTGATTCAAATACAATATGAGCTTTATATGATAAAGTTTGATGTGTTGCACTCACATGACTTTCTCTACTCTTGTACTAACCATTCTTACAAACTCCTATTCCTTTATCTTCTTCGTGTTAGTTCAGATAAGCATTTGCAGAAACTGTCTTATTGCTTATTTCCTTGTAGATACAGTAAGCATTTAACAATATTCAAGTCTTTTAAAGCTTTGAAATTCTATTTGAGGAAAGTTTGTTTTCCGAATAACAAATAACAAATACATTTTTTGCACTGTAAGATTTTGTCTCTCTTACAGTTTGCGATTTATTCAAAAGTCATCTACAGTAAATAGGACTGCACAGGCAATAGCCAGAAAATTCGAAATATACACTTCGTTTGCCATAGAAATGTGTCTAACATGTGAAACTTTAATCAAAATCGTTAGAGCTATTTACGAGAAAATCAAAATTTTCAAAAACTTTTCTAGATAAAGGGTAGTTTAGTGTGGAGGAATTTTCTTCAAAAGCTTTGCGTCGTATCCTTGAAAGACATTAAACTTAAATACCAACTTTTTCAGTATCTAAGGACAGTTGTGTTGTTGATTTGTCGATGTGAAAATAAAGATAGTAAGCAGAGACTATCAATTTGTTGAAATTTTAATTATTCTTCATGTTGAGCCGTTTTGTGATACTTGAAACTCGGATAATGTTCTTACATTTAGGTAGTATCGATCTTCTTTGTTTTTTTTCTTCTTCTTCTTCCTCCTCCTCCACCTCAAGGAGTGCTACCTTTAACATCGAAGGCCATATCAGTGGTTTTTAACCTCTTTGAAAATTGCTCACTCGCTTAACGGTGGTTCTGAACTTTGGGTTTATATCACTTTGGATTAATGTATTAGATAAATTCTCACACACATTCTCACTCCCACTGATACTTCCAGACTCTATGTAGGTTAGACACTACAACCCGGGAACCCTTACACAGCTGGCAGTTGTTCTACTGTCTGAGCTAAGGGTGTCAGCGTGTGTTAATATTGTTATTTAAGAAGGAAATCTGTTACTCCAATATTCAGTCATTTCTCTACCCAGTGAGAGACTGCGGTGACTCGTAAGACTCGCAATCAGGAGACATGTGCTTCAGATCTCTCCAATGTTAATAGAGATTCATTATCTGAAATAGTATTTAACAAAATTAACCGAATATTTAAAGCAGGTTCAGTACTATCTTTGCAGTTAAGTAATGAAACAGAAATACATTTTGGTTACGATTTTTTAACACAATCTCTAGATTTTTATTAAAATATAAGGGATTTTAAATTCAAAAGCTAAATAATGTGGCTGATACATAAAATATTTTTATTAAACTAAAGCTTATTTAGTTGCAGATGTGTGAAAAAAATTTCAACACATTATACCAATAACTTTCATAGATAACGGAGCATACGTGTAGAAAGTGCAGTGAAATTTGGATATTTTACTGTCCACATCATTTTCCTTGTCATAAGTTCCCAAGTAACTAAAATGGCTCACCTGTTCTATACAACGGTTATTTACAACTATTTTTCTTCTAATGGATTCTTTCCCAATGAGTGTCATTACCTTTGTTTTTAGAAAATAAATTTTTATTTCATATTGTTTATAAAGTTCGTTAAGTAGAAAAATAGATTTTTGCAGGGCAGACTCGCTATTTTGTATAACAACCAATTCGTTGGCAAACATTAAAATATTTAGGAAGTTGTTTGAAATTTTAAAACCTACATTCACTAGTTGCTTTCATTTCCTAACTAGATCGTCAATATAAATATTAAAAAGTGTAGGTGATAAAGTACACCCTTGTCTGACACTCTGATTAGTAAGAATTTTTGCTGAAATTTTACCATTGGTCCTCACATTTATTTTTGTTTGAACGTAGAAGCATTGTATCATTCTTATAGTTGTTGTGGGTATCCTCTTTCTTCCAATATTTGCCACATTTTGCATCGGTTTACTCTATCAAAAGCTTTTCTCAAAATCAATAAACGCTATATGTGGTTCTTTATTAAATTACCCATGTTTTTCTAACACTTTTAACGATAAATATATTATCGGTAGGGGGGTCTGCCTCTTCTAAATCCATTTTGTTCTTCCAAGATGAGACAACCTTTTGTTTATTATTTTTGCAAATATTTTACAGGCCGTATCCAGTAAACATATTCCTCTATAGTTGCTCCACTCGTTACGTTTCCCTCTCTTGAAGATAGAGATGGTTTGGGCCGTAAGCCAATCTTCTGAGATACATTGCTTCTTCCAGTACATATAAAAATGTAGAATCGGGGTTTAACAATATCGCTCCATATTTAAATAACTCCGCATTCAATCCATCCTGGTCTGCTGCTTTCCTCTTTTTAATTTTTACGAGTGCTTCTTCTAATTCTTCAATTAAAATTAAATCTCCTTCATATGCGGCATTGCCTTCAGTGTTTTCATTATTTATTTCCGCATTTTCATCGTACCATAAGGCTTTATAATGTTCTAACCATTTGGACTCAGGTATTTTACTTAAATATACTGTATCTTTCTCATTTTGGTTTAAATGTTTCATAGTTTATATGCATTAAGCTGTCTTCCATGAAGTCGTGTTCGACATAACCTATGAATTTATTCCAAGACGCATCGTTTAATTTCCTCGCCAGACTTTGTTTTATTGCGTTTCACCTTAAATGCTTCTTTAAATTCTTCATTCTTTACGTGTCGGTACTTATTTTATCTTTAAAATAATTTTACATGTTAGTGGATCCGAATAATTTAGAATTTTAGCTAATACGAAACTAAAATGTTAATTGAGTTTTAAGAAAGATATAAGAACGCCATAGTAGGGAGAAAGCAAAGAATCACAGAAGAATTTGGTTATTTTCCTGGTAGATTCTTATTTGTTTATTTATTTATTACTCTGTAGAACTGAAGTTTCAGGTTCTGTTGAAATTCCATATTGCACGTTTTACGATTTCGTAGCAGGCTACAATATGAAAAGATAGTTCTCGAGAGAGGTGCAACTGAAAAATTGCTTTAAAATCATGCTGATATATTTTTTATACAAAGCAGATCTGTAACTTTCCTTAAAATTAATCTTCGATGGTGGTTTCAAAATATTGACTACAAAATGAACCATTTCATATGCATACGTAATAGTAACCATCATAACCGGCAGATGTTGAGGAGGTCTCCACAACTTAAAATATAATTAATATAATAGAAATTCACATAAACGCGGTTGTAATGGTAACGATACCTGTAAATTATTACTTAGAATGAGTAGTGAAGGTCAAGTTAGTGTACCACAATGGATTCGTTGCACAATATTGGAATTTATAATTTATATGCTATTTAAAAAATTAAATTTAAATAAGATGGAAAGAGACAACGCACAAATAGAAGTAACTTACACATTTCATTAGGTGTGCAAAGAATATAATTTTAACATGTCTGTTCCTAAGACTAAGAACACCAGATAAGAATTAAAATCATTTTGGAAGGAAATATTTTAGAGCAAATTAAACATTTTAATTATCTGGGGTGTGAGCTGACTTTCGACAAAGATAGAGACATGTGCAAAAAAATGAATAAATACCAATTAATAAGACAGAAGTATAAAATATAGGGAAAATTGGGAAACATATACAAAGGACAGCTCAAAGATTCCAGAAAGGGTACAATGTTATAGACTAACAGGCAGAAGAGATCCAGAAGACCCATACTTACATGGATTGAGGCCGGAACATGCCGATTGGCTTAAACCCTGTAAGGCAGAAGAAGATGTGCTATTTTTACAGCTATCCTTTTGAGCTTAAAGAGAGTCTTACGTCACTGGGAAAGAAACTCGAGAAAATCTTCCGATGAAACGTTCAGTCCGTCGATTTAATCTGATATCTTTAGGACTAGAATCTGTCGCCCCAGTTTTGCTCTGAACAACTTTCGGTTTGAGATGCTTTCAACTGCTTCAAGTACGAATAAAAAGACAGTTCAACTTCGTTGAATTCTTGTCTGCAACTTTTACGAATATCACTTTTCTCCAGCACCTGGTGACACTCACTCTTCCTACGTCATAATCACTGAAATATATCGACGTCAGACGCGCCATCTTTGTCTTTTCCTCTTGAAAAGTAATCTTCATGTCCACGTGACTCCATTTTTTCCGGGAAAGTATCTGTTCCGTTTTCTATCAATGATTTGCTGCGTTGAAATAGTGTTTCATGATCCAGTTTTAAAAAACCCTTGCATGTGTTGCTGATTTGCCCAAGGTATTTATTATTTATTTAATAATCTGATCCAAAAAACATCTGCTATAAAGGCAGAAAACAAACAGCTTTTAGTGGAACAAATATATTAAAATAGGGACATGAAGCAGAACATTTTCAGAAATGATTCACTCTACAAAAAGTTTATTTAGACATACATTATGTATTATCGAAGGACCTACATTTGTATATAGTAATATTTGGTATGTCTCTTACGGTTTACCAGTTATGCAAAAGTCATACAGAGTAAATAGGACTACAGGGGCTATAGCCAGAAAATTCAAGATATACATTTCATTTGTAATCAAAATGTCTTAGACATATGGCATTTTAATCAAAATCGTTAGAGCCATTTTCAATAAAAGCAAAACCTTCGAAAAATTTTCTATGTAAAGGGTAGTTTAGGATGGAGGAATTTTCTTCAAAATCTTCGTGTCGCATCCTTGAAAGACATTATACTTAAATACCAACTTAGCTTTTTAACCGACTTTTCGTTTTTGAGTTATGCTGTTCACAGACTGTCAGACACACACACGCGCACGCTTTCTTGGATTCAGGGGGCCTCAAAACATATATTTCCGGTGAAATCTCGATATAGAATTTTTTGGTGGAATAAAATACATCCTCTACTTTACTTACATAGTTGAGAAATTAAAACTCTTATTTGGTAAGTCTTTCCTGATGATTTTTGGACGCATTCATAAAACCTGTGTTTTATACGAACGTGCAAAATTGTCCATGATTATTGATTAATACTTGGCCATCTCAATCGCCCACGGACGTTGTTTAATTTTGCTAATGTGCTTTCATTAACTATTCAGTTTGAACGTACATCTGTAGCTCAATAGAAGTTATTTAAAAATATTACATCGAATAGGGATTTGGTCGTTAGGTAAACATGTAAATACATTACAGTATACAGAGTGTTTGAAAACAGTAGTTACCGTTGTCCAAAACAGAGTTGACAATTGAGGGTGCAGGAGTTCAACCTACACGCCTTTTGCTCTTCGGTTTGCCTATCACCCATACTCTTGTACTAACCATTCTTACTACTACTTATTCCTATATCCTCTTCGTGTTAGTTGAGATAAACATTTGCAGATATTATCTTATTGCTTATTTCCTTGTAGGTGCAAGGGAAATATGAGAATACAGTAGGCTTTGAGGGATAGTCAATTTTTTTAAAGCTTTGAGAGTCCGTTCTCTTTGCACGGTTAACACATTAAAAAAATGAACAGCGATGTTGCATTTGACGAAAGTGTTAAGTTTTTCGTAACTGACCTAAATAAGAAGGAAGTTCTCCAAAATGGTTCTCCAAATTTAGTTGGACATAAATTGTGTTTTAGTGAGACCTACATTTTTATAGTAAGATTTTGCCTACCTCTTACAGTTTACGAATTATTCAGAAGTTATCCAGAGTAAACAAGACTACATGTGCTAGAGTCAGAAAATTCAAGATATACATTTCATTTGTCATAAAATATCTTAAATATGTCATTTTAATCAAAATCGTTAGAGCCATCTTCAAGAAAATCGAAGTTTTTGAAAAACTTGCCAGGTAAAGGGTAGTTTAGGGTGAAGCAATTTTCTTCAAAATTTTGGTGTCGCATCCTTGAAGGACATTAAACTTAAACTTTGACTTTGACGCAAACTATCCTCTAAGTCGAAGACGTCGTCTGTAAGATCAATAAGATCTCGTCGCCAGGACATCTATCCTGTGTTTGGTGTCCGGACTAGCTCTAGCAAGAGGTCCTAATCTACAGGGTCTGCGTGAGTTATGGTAGGAATGGAACCAAACGAAGAATTAACCAACATATCACTTTATTTGCAAATTTCCAGATTTGTAGAGAACTGCCGACGATATTTAGATAGAACGTAACTTTGTAACTTCAACTGCAACGTTATAATATTTGAACTTCGTCGCCCTTTAGCAACCGCCGAATTATGTGCACGCGCCAGTTTACGTACAAATCACGAAGTTGCACGTGCACCCTCGGCTCGATTCAAGACGAGTTTATCTTGCCTTGCATTTGTTTTGCGTGGGCGATACGAAGGAAGCGATTTCCATGGTAAGATACGAATCAGCCCGCGGAATCGCTCCGGTTTCGTACATACAACAATTGTAACCTTATTACTCATTTAAATCTGCCTACGCTTCCATTCTTGAGACTTTAATCTATTCAGCTTTATTACGTCTTTCCCTTAACATCGATTAGAATCTCCTTTTATTTCTTTCTATTATCAATTACATATATTCACATTATAATTTCGGTTTCAACTTTTAACCGACTTTTCGCTTTTGAGTTACGCTGTTCGCAGACTGAGACACACAAACACACTCACACACACAGACGCACACACGTGGATTTTTTCCTAAAGATGCTGTTATTTTTTATTCAGGGGGCCTCAAAAAAATTCCGGTGAAATCTCGACATCGAATTTTTGGGTGGAATACAATACTTCTTCTAGTAGAGAAAGTAACAAGTAAAATTAAAAAAGAACCGAAATGAACTTTCACGAAAAAGTATTTCAGAAAATTGCTGCACCATTTACTTTATATGCTAATTATCTGGTCTCATCACTGTTCAGATATGAATTCGTGTGCATCTATAAGGATTACTTAAATATAAGCTTATCAATAATGAATCCCCATGCGCTGAACAAATTCTCGTGTCGGAGTAAGTTTTCCAATATTTGGGCTTCGGAAACTTTGTCGAGTGTGCAATAGCGCGTTTACCACGTGGAAGCCTTGCATATTCGAGTCTAATGGACCAGCAAATCCGTATAATAGGGCCCTGGGAACAGTGGGCTGCAGTTCATTTCATTCCAGAGAAACTGGACAACGTCCGTGTCTTGTAAAATTTTGTTAGCCTTTCATGCATATAACATCTTACCAACCAAAGCAAGTAGAGTAAGTATTGCATTTTACTCAACAATTTGAATTGGCATTTTAGCGTAGATGTTTTCATATTTACAGGTCAAACAAACAATTAGAAAAAGGTTCGTTCTGTGTGTGTGTGTGTGTGTGTGTGTGTGTGTGTGTGTGTGCGTGTGCGTGTATGTGTGTGTTTTGTGAAATTGCCTAATGCAAAGCTTCAAATATGCGACAAGAAAATCCCCCAACGCGAAACTAACCTTAAAATTTCAAAGCAAAGAAAACTGTATCATTAATTTCCAAAACTAATGTTTTATTTTAAACTATTTCCTTGTAATATTTTTAATTAATTTTCTATCAAAAATATTAAACATCTAGAAATAAAAACTCCTTTTGAATGTGGATGTGACCCTAAAGGAATATTTTTCAAAGTTTTTGATTTAATCAAAAATAGCATTAATTATTTTGATTAAAATACCACATTTTAATATTCTTATATGTAAAATAAAACCCTATTTCGAGTTTTATGAAAGTAAACCGTGAAGTCCTCTGCTTTTGGAAAGAAGTGTGTTGACTTTAAAATAACTGTGACACCATAAGGGTGACCTGGATGAACTCTGGATCAAGTGTGACAATTGCGGCAGATGGGCGCACCTGGACTGTTCTGCTTCTGAGAATGAGTTTCATTTGTGACTTCTGTGCTTAAAATTGTTGAGTTCCTTAGAAGTTCTTCTAATTCTAAGCATTTTTTAATTCCATTGAAAAGCCTGAAAAAAATTATTGTCTTATTTGTTGGAAAAATATTATTTTTCTGTACTGAACTTCAATTTATGTTTCATTTCCTTATAATTTTGAAAATACAAGCTTGAGAGGTAACATCGGAACTGAAAAATTCAATGCCAGAATCCGCTTTACGTGCGGACGTTCTAACCATGAGGCTACTGTGACAACCTGCCAGTGATATTGAATTCTCCAACCAATTCGTATTTCTCCCGGTAGACTACAAAGGGAGTTTCACATTAGAGATAAATACTCCAAGGGCTACTTACCGTCGTAAGTACTGTATGTCCCGGGATTAAATAATACCTAAGTTTGTAGGCATAAATAAATAATAATTGAAAATACAAGCTTATATTACACTTTTTGTGACTAGTAGTGCATTTGCGTGTTTTATTACTTACTCTCTTTCCCACATTACCACCCAAATTTAAATATTACCAAACGTGCTACAATTCTTTTTTTTTCGTTTTATTTTTCCCTTAAAAATTGATGGAAATAAAGTGTAAGTAGGAGAAGTATTGTATTCCACTCAAAAATTCGATGTCGAGATTTCACCGGAAATACATGTTTTGAGGCTCCCTTAATCCAAAAAAAGCATTTTTAGAAAAAGGCCCGTGTGTGTGTCAGACTGTGGACAGCATAACTCAAAAATGAAAACTCGGTTATAAACCAAAGTTGGTATTTAAGTTTAATGTCTTTCAAGGATGTGACACAAAGATTTTGAAGAAAATAGCCACACCCTAAACTACCCTTTACATGGAAGATTTTTCGAAAATTTTGATTTTCTTGAAAATGGCTCTAACGATTTTGACTAAAATGCCATATGTTTGAGACACGTTTATGACAAATGAAATTTATATCTTGAATTTTCTCGCTCTAGCCCCTGTAGTTGTATTTACTCTGGACGTCTTTTGCATAACTGGTAAACTGTTAGAGATAGACCAAATTATACTCTACAAAAAATGTAGCTCTTGCAAAAATACACAATTTATGTCTCAATAAATTTTCTTGTAGGCTGAACCATTTCGGAGATATTCCTTGTTATGTGTGTCAGTTTCGGAAAACTTAGAACTTTCCTGAAATGGAATATGAATGTTCATTTTTTTATAGGTTAAGGTGCAAATGCTTCAAAAGTTTTGACTATCGCTCAAAGCGTACTGTATTCTAATATTCTACTTGCATCTAAAAGGAAATAAGCAATAAGGTAATTTGTGTAAATGTTTATCTCAACTAACACGAAGAAGATATAGGAATAAGAGTTTGTAAGAATGGTTAGTACAAGAGTAGAGAAAGTCATGTGAGTGCAGAACATCAGATTTTTCTCTTTAGCGACTAGAGTTTAAACATTTAACTAAAAATTCGGCTCCCTCTAATCCCATTATACCTTCGAAATATGTAACGAGATTTTGTGCTTTCTACAGGATAGTTTGTTTAAAATATGTAAAATAAACCCCAGTACTGAGAACTGAAACATACGCTTCCCCCATTTTAAAAACAATTTATAACTCTTCCTAAATAATAGACGAAATATTATTGAGTAATTGTTCTCTTGTTACTAATAGTGCTCACCAGTGCCCAAATTAATTACCCTATAACGTCCGATAAAGGCCTCCATTAAAGTCTATACCTTGCTGTGTTGGGTACACGAATTCTGCGGTGATTTAAAGCAATTTATATACTGTATAACGATAATCTACAAGGGGAAACGTTGCAGCATTTCATTGTTTGGTGGGAAATATGCGTACACAATTGGAGAAATGCAACCGCGCTGTAATTAATTTAGGCGTGTTTGACAATCAAACAACACGGGATCGCAGGTTTGAAGTTCAGCAAGGCATGTATGTTTTAATGAGAGTTTTGGCTGTGTTATAACGTGTCGCCTGGCACCACTGTCATGAAAGAGAAACAAATCCTTTGTTTAATACAGTTCTTTCCACCCACTCGACGACTTGTGAACGCGTAAAATGAAATTTTGCGTTTTTGCTCGCACTTGCCGCCGGCTCGCACCAAATGCCGAATTAATGACGTCATGCCTCACTAACTTTGATCTCTCAATCCAATTTCGATTCTTGTCTTCGCTTCACTGTGTTTGATCTCCTTAATGATGTATAAGCAGACTTTGTTTTCATTTACTTAATTGAAGGCTTTGTGGTTAAGAGTTATTTTTAAATTCAAGACAGCAGAGCCGTAATTAGAAAAGAATGGTGTTGAATGTTACGTAAAATCTTGTGAACTGCGTCACTGTTTACAGGATGAGAGTCTTTCAAGGATGCGACATGAATATTTTGGAGAAAACAGCCCCAACCTAAATTACTCTTTACATGGAAAAATTTTAGAAAAGTTTTATTTTTTTGAAAATGGTTCTAACCATTTGGATTAAAATGATATTTGTATGACAAATGAAATGTATATTTTGAATTTTCTGGCTATATCCTATGTAGTCCTGTTTACTCTGGATGACTTTTGAATAACTCGTAAACCATAAGGCATAGACCAAATTTTACTACACCAAAAATGTAGATCTTGCTAAATCACACACTTTATGTCCAAATCAACTTTTACTTAAAGATGATCTACAACGTTCAATACACCACCTTAACCAAATATACAAAAGTTTTAATATTGAAATATCAATAGAAAAGTAAAAAATAATGGCAAACTGGGGTAAAATACCAATAGGGTCGAAAATAGTCGTTAATGATAAAGTATTAGAACAAGTATCCTCCTTCAATTATTTAGGGTGTGAAATCAGCAATGAGAAAGATAAAGATACGAACAAAAATTTAATGAGATTTCAAGCAATATGTGGAACAATTCACAAAACCCTAAAGAATAAAACAAGATCTGAAATAATAAAATTTTATAATACCATGGTGGTCCCAACGTTACTTTATGGATGCGAAAACTGGGTACCTACACAAAGAACCATCAGCAGAATACAAAGTTGCGAAATGAGATTCTTGAGAAGAACAAAAGGATGTACAAGAGAAGATGAAATGAAATTATAAGAAATGAATTACAAGTGGAGGCTATCACCTCAAGAATGGATAGGTACAGAAGAAGATGGTTTGAACATGTTGGAAGAATGGATGATACAAGACTGCCAAAAGTACTTCTCCAATATAGTCCTAAAGGAAAGAGGGACGTAGGGAGGTCGAGGAAAAAATGGAAGGAGACACTGTGGAGACGGAACAGGCGAGGGCCTAATCCATGAAGTGAAGAAGACGAAGAAGAAGAAGAAGATAAACTTTTTTGTAGAGTGAACCATTTCGGAGATAATTGTGTCACTTTTGGAAAACTACCGTGAAATGGAACATCGCTATTCATTTTTGTATGTTAACCGTGCAAAGAGAATTGAGTTTGAAAGCTTTAAAAGATTTAACTATCGCTCAAAGCCTACTTTATTCCCATATTCCCGTTGCACGTGCAAACAAACAAGCAATAAGATAATTTCTGCAAATGTTTATCTCAACTAGCATAAAGAAGATAGAAGAATAAGACTTTGTAAGGATGGTTAGTACAAGAGTAGAGAAAGTCATGTGAGTGCAATGCATCAGATATTTATCTGGAGGCTCAACTTTGTGCAGCAAGACATTTCGCACAGCCACATTACTGAAAACTCTTGTGTTTTTTCTAACATATATCGTTCACATTTTTCCGTCTCCAGCTTTGATTTCCATAATTTTTTAGACATACTTCTCCCGCTACGCTTACAGCCTTTGATATATATAAATCAAATGATTCTATGGCAATGAGGCTATGACATTGGATAAACAACGGTTTTAATTTATCAAATTTAAACTACTCAAAAAATCCACTGACATTAGGAATTTTGCAATTTGAATTGTATGTGCCTCTTAGGAATCCAAAGCAGTGTTCACTTTCATCGTATATTTCGGAATACAGTGGAACTAGAATAATTTGAACGTCCATAGTTCGAAATCATGGTTAATTCCAAGATTTTCCTTGGTCACTTGAATTTTATATTAAAGTAATGTAAGAAAATTATATGTAATTCGAACTTGATTTTCCTTAATTCGAAGTTTTTGTTCAGAAATTTAAACGCGGAAATTTAATATGAGAACTTTCCCCATGTGTTTAAGGGACACTGGGAGTGAAATTTTGGTCAACATTGTCAAAAAGTCCAAAATTGCTTTTTTAACCTTAAAATGTTCCTGGAACACCTGTGCATTTGGATCAGCTAACATTTTTCATATCCCCCACTCCATGTGGTCATTACGGCCCAGTGCTCTTCCCTTAACGTACACAGGATGCTCCTATACAAAAGCCTGTTTTTCTCAAAACTGCGTTTCTGCACATTCCAAAAGAAGGTCGCGCCTGAGTTTTGCTTCAAATTCAATGAAAACTTCCAAAAGTATTCATAAATAGCAGCTAAACAAAACTATGATTCAATATTGGTGTTATCATTAACATGAATTCCAAAAACATTTTCTTTTGTATGAAAAAAAAATCAATAATTTTTAAGATAAAATTTTCTTTGTTATTAAAAAAATCTGTACTGCATAATCAGCAAACGTTTGAAATATCTCTTCATACAATTGTTATCCATGTTTTAGAGTAACAGTTCTGCCAATATAAATGAATTTTGAAAAGTCAATAGACGCGAGCTCTATTTTGAAAATGTGCCTATTAAATTCGTAAAATAATTTATATATCCTAAACGAATTATCCAATTTTAATGAAATTTGGTGTACCTCCTATTCTGATATAAATACAAACTCAGTAAAAATTTCAGAAAAATCTATCAAGAAATGTGGAACTTTCAAATTTCACTCCCAGTGTCCCTTAAGTAATTCTGTCGGAATGTAATGGGTGCAGTTTGGGGCGGGGTGGGAGGGGGTTGAGGGTGGAATAATTTTTCTAGCTGTCGACCTTGATTTTCTATACCTGCTCTCATAACCCTTGTTTATAACACGTGCGCCGTTAGTTGTCACTTGGGCTTCCTAATGTTCAGTGTCCAGTACAGACTTCGACTTCTGCGGAAAAAGGCCGCCGTCATTTGAGAAGTTGAAAAGGGTTTGAGGAAACAAATCTGAAATAACTAAACAGTACGGGATACCACGAACACTTTGTCAACACTCCCTACATCAGTAACTTGAAACCTCGAACCAGGTCACTCCCTTTAATCATCATCATTTTCTTTTTCGTCTGAAGATCTTTCTTTTTATCACTTTCATTAGCTTCAGGAATTGGATCTCCTGAGTCCATGTTCTCTGTGGTCCTTCTTCCTCGCTGTGTGTACTTCATTAAGCGTTTGGACTTCCCATCTGTCTCGGAACTACTCATATTTAATTTTGTCCGTAAGCTTAAAAATTCTCATTTCGCTCCTGATATCATTTCTTTTACTGTCTAGCAGAATATCGCCTGAAACGTCTCTCAAAAATCTCATTTCAGCAACATTTTCTTATTGCTTTATTTAGTGTCCAGCTTTCTAACTCTAACATAAGGGCAATGTGCTTCTACGCTTTTAAGATGTTCTTTGACAGTCCCTCACATCTTAGTAAATCTTCTTATCTTTCTTCCCATTACTCTTCTCCGTTTTCTGTGGTTGTCCACACTTCTCATCCATTTAGCAATACAGATTTTATTAGTCTTGAGTAGTCTGCATTTAGTTTTTCGCTTTACTTCATTAGGTTTATGGTAGGCAAGGTATTGCGTTACACCAGAAAATTCTGTATCAAGATTTCAATAGAAACACGCATTTTAACCTCCTCGATAAAAGTCACTTTCAGGAGAATGTACAAGCGTGTGTCCGATAAGTACCAAAAGTGGTGCATATTTAAGTGTGGTATCGTCCGAAGATGCAAGACAAAAGTTTTTACCCCATTCTACACGTTACATACAAAATTTCCTAATTTTGTTTCCGATTTTCTTAAAAAACAAAAATTGTTGTTAAAATAGCATATCTGAACTACTTACACAACAATATACAGTCATCTTCAAATTTATTCTAAATAACCTTTGGTCGTATAATCTAATGTGGGGATGTGTACTAATATTGGTTTGAATTGTTCAATTTCCACTTCAATTTGTACTGTCGCTATTCATTTGTTTCTCGCGATCTCATGGAAAAAGTATCAAAATTCAAGGTCAGCATATATAGACACGAGTTTTAAACATCTGACTGTTGATGCACGTTCCTCTATGGCAGGGCCTCTCGGGGTGCATGCACCAGTGCGTCGTACGGTGCAAGGTGCAAAAAGTTGACAGTGCAAACCTCTTATGCTTATATCACTCACTTTACCGCCTCCCTCTTCCTCACTTTCACTGCGTAATGTTTATGTACGCTGCACAGTGTTCTGTATGATCAAATATGGCCTTTTGTGTCAATGATCTAGAAGGCGCTGGTACATACTATATTTTTTTTATAAAGAATGTTCTTAAATGGACTTTCGGCACCTTTTACTTTCTTTGGAGCATTTTTTAAATAGGTAATAGTTTTGCACGATCTATTTCAGCGATAAGCCAACCGTCTATCAACACACGCTTCCTCACGTCTTGGCTTCGCAGCACCCGAATAAACCCGAACTTAACCGAGTCGCCACGATTCACGTTGCAATGAACCTCTGCACCTTGAATTGCACCCTGTGTGATTTTAAGCTTTGAGTGGACCTGCTGTTTGTTTCCTTGAGTCTAAAATGCAATACCTCATGAAACTGCTTCTGCAAATGTTTATCTCAATTGACATGAATTAAATTGGAAGCTAAACTCTAATAAAAATAGTTTAGTGAAGCTATGTCAAAATAAACCAATAGCAGGTAGAGAAAGTTATGTGAAAGTAGCTTTCATATTGGTGTTAGTTTAGGTGTTCTAAGATGTTTCCTTAGTCTATTAGCAAACCTTGACCATTTTTGGATTTCATTCTTCAAATTATTTTTGCTTTCTCTAAAATCTACCTATAGTAGGCGGAGCAAGAACTTTTGGAAGCATGTTTGACCTACCTCAATACAAAATGTGTGTGAGAGTAAAGTTACTCCGAAACGAAAAATCAGATAAATAATATCTTTGTATTTACATTCAGCGTTTCAAAGGTACGGTAAGAAGATTTATAAGAAATCCACTTCTCGTTGTGTGTTTTACAATGAATCAAAATTATCAAAATCGGCTCTAACGATTTTCAGTGAAATTATCGCATGTTTAATATGTTAACATGAGATACAAAGTAGGTATGTATTTCAGAATTTCCCATGAAGCTCCGTTTATTCATTTGATTATTTGTATTTTTATATAATAAAAATCTTTAAAAATAAACAAAAACATTCACAGAACAAACTGAGAATTTGCACAAATATAGAATGCCTGTCAATTTGTTTTCGCAGTGACAGCCGTTCTCGAGATATTCCATGCTGCGATTTTAAATTTTCCTAAGCGTTAACCATGGTGGTTCTTGCTCTTGTTTCGTCTTTTCTTCTTTTTTTTTCCCCCATTTCATTTTCCTAAAGTTGTAACTTTAGTTTGAAACAATTTTTAGGTTAGAATTACTTGTTATAGGAACAGTATTTTATACAGAGCAAAAACAATGTGTGGAAAATTATCGAATAGAAAGGCAGTAGGTATCAAGGTAAGCAGTTTGAGGTTAGGAACATGGGATTACAGATGCAATACAATATTTTGCGGAGTACATGGTATTAGTTTGTCACGCTTGGCTTGGGGCTAGCCCCCCGGTCCAAGGATGGAGCGCTTCTCTCAAGCCTGGCAGTAATAAAAGCGTCTGAAAGCTTAGAGAAGAAGGAAGAAGAGGAGAAACAAGGAGCTAAACGGAATGTTAAAACGAATGGATTACTGTAGATGGCTCTCTTTAGCCCTAAGATTTTGAGCTGTAAAGAGCCCAGTGCTTGCCACTTCTACCTCGTAGCCAAGGCTTAACTTGGTTGTTCATCATATGAAGTTCTTTTCTTAATAAAGGTAACTTTCTTTACTAAAATGTGTAAAAATGGAAACAACTCCTTCATTTTAAGTATATAGCTATCCCTTCTTTGGGCACTTTTAGTCAAACATGTTAACTGATGCTGCCATCTGGTGGTACGCTCCTCAAGTTGCTGTGGCCGTAAGTGTGGAAAATCTAGAACATCTCTTAGTGCATGAAATGCAATTCGCACAATAAGTGTCTATGCACTGTGTCAACTAATAAACTAACCATTATATGCGCGTACCATACGCAATCTTTGTACTGAACAGAAGGTGAAGAAATCTGATGTGTTGCATCCATGTGACTTTTTCTACTCACTCTTCTACAAACTGTTCTTACAAAATCGTATTGTTATATGTACTTACAGATAACACAGCTAAATCCTTCATTTCTCATTTGCACATTCCGTTGTCATCAAATGTTTTTGAAACCGGTCGCTATGCGATGGCATTTAAACAAAATCTGATGTGTTGCACTTTCTCTACTCTTGTACTAACCATTCTAACCAACTCTTATTCCTATATCTCCATGTTAGTTAAGATAAACATTTGTACAAATTATCTTATTGCTTATGTCCTTGTAGGTACAAGGGGAATATTAGAATACAGAAGGCTTTGTGCGAGTCGTCTTTTTGACCTTTGATATTCCATTCTCTTTGCACGAATAACATATAAAAAATGAACAACGATAACCCATTTCACAAAAGTTTTAAGTTTTCCGAAACTCACACACATAACAAGGAATATCTCCGAAATGGTTCACCCTGCAAGAAAATTTATTGAGACATAAATTGTGTATTTTAGCAAGATCTACATTTTTTGTATACTATGATTTGGTCTATCTCTAACGGTTTACCAGTTATGCAAAAGTCGTCCAGAGTAAATACGACTACAGGGGCTATAGCCAGAAATTTCAAGACATACATTTCATTTGTCATCAAAATATCTCCAACATATGACATTTTAATCAAAATCGTTAGAACCATTTTCAAGAAAATCAAAATTTTCGAAAAATCTTCCATGCAAAGGGTAGTGTAGGGTGAGGCTATTTTCTTCAAAAATTTCCTGTCGCATCCCTGAAAGACATTGGCTTTTAACCGACTTTTCGTTTTTGAGTTATGCTGTCCACAGACTGACAGACACAGACACACAGACAGACAGACGGACCTTTTTCTAAAAATGCTTTTTTTTTTTTGGATTCAGGGGGCCTCAAAACATATGTTTCCGGTGAAATTTCGACATCGAATTTTTGGGTGGAATACAATACTTCCCCTACTTACCAGTAGACAAAGTAAAAAGGAAAAAAAAAAGTAGATTTTTAGTTGAGAAAGGGATCGCGTATTACAAAATTCAAACCAATAGCAAAGAATATCTTGGAAATAGGGGTGAGTGAGTGGAGTTTAAGGGCCCGTAGACAGTAGGTCTTTTGCGCCCAAGATTCTGTGGAAGACCCGGTGGAGAAAGTTATATGCATGTAACACATGAAATATTAGGTACAGAAATGCTTTAATAGCAGACTTTTTGCGTGTGTGTGATACTAACGATAAATAATTGAAAACTACTTCACGAAGGATAAATTTAATTAATTTACTAGGTTTGAAACAAGTAAGTTTGTTGAAAGAAAGTTGTGTTTACTGTGTCTAATGTATGCACGATGGAATAAGAATATCCTCCATTTACATATCAAGCATATTGAGTAGGGAGATTGCTGGAAAGTTGGCTGTTCCAATTTTAGTCCTGCTACACCCACATCCTCATCAGCTCGACCGGCCGGCATATCCTTCCTCCGCGGTTTATCTCGCGAGGACATGCAAGTGCAATATTCCTTTGTTAGACGTATACGCCCTCAAGTCAGGGTGTGCTTGTGTCTCCACTGCCAAGTTTTTATCACGTGATGCAATGGCTGCTCTCTGGATGCTGTTTGGCAACGATCTGCCTTGTCTCCACATTGTCTGCACCAAATAGGGCTTTCACCAGCTGATTTATTTTTTGGCCTTTCTTCCAGAAGTATCCTAATATGTTGAATGTGCTGCTGCTAGAATACAAACAGCCAGAGCCCCCTAAAGTAGCTCTGTATGTATCAACCATGCAAAACAAGGCTTTATCGGAGTTTCCGAAACAGGATAAGCCGAGATACTTCGATAAAGTAGACAGACAGACATAGCGCATCTTTATTTGCGTCAAATTATTTAGTTTTATTATAGGGACACGGGTCATTAACTGTGCAGACTATGCCAAAGATAACTTTCGGCGGATTTTGTATTGTTTTCTGGGGTCTTTTAAGGCGTGTTCTTCAACCTCAACTATCACAGAACATAATGACGATGACACAGTAATAAGGGGGGGGGGGGGAAGAGGGGAGGTTTATGCCTTTGTTTTTCTGAAAAGGGTCCTGTGTGTGTGTGTGTGTGCGTGTGTGCGTGTGTGTGTGTGTGTGTACTAGCGAGGAAAACTCATACTAAGCTACTTAAAGGCCCTAACTGAAACCAAATGGAAATAGCAATATTAGGAATATAATATGCTATATACGTTTGTATGTAGTGATTTATGATTTATTTTATATATTAGTGAGAATTGAGATCTCTATAATTGAATAAATTACGCTTTTCCTTATAATTGACTAACCATGTTTAGAAGCTACAGATAAATATAGTTGTGTAAGTGTATGGCTTACGTAATATGACAAAGATTTGGAAATAAAATCGTGTTATATTACTTTCTGTACTGTGAAGTAGGGGAAGTATTGTATTCCACCCAAAAATTCGATGTCGAGATTTCGCCGGAAATATATGTTTTGAGACCCCCTGAATCAAAAAAAAAAAAAAAAAAAAAAAGCATTTTTAGAAAAAGGTCCGTGTGTGTGTGTGTGTGTGTGTGTGTGTGTGTGTGTGTGTGTGTGTGTGTGTGTGTGTGTGTGTGTGTGTGTCTGTCTGTCTGTCTGTCTGACAGTCTGAGGATAGCATAATTACAAAACGAAAAGTAGGTCAAAACCCTATCCTTTACATGGAAAATTGTTAGAACATTTTTATTTTCTTGAAAATGGCCCTAACGATTTTTAATAAAATGTCATATGTTTAAGATATTTGTACGACAAATGAGATGTACATTTTGAATTTTCTGGCTATAGGTTATGTAGTCCTGTTTACTCTGGATTACTTTTGAATAAGTCGTAAACCGTAAGAGATTAACAAAATCTTACTATATCTCAATAAATTTGTACAGTGGACCATTTTGAAGATAGTCCTTGTCATTTGTGTCAGTTTTGGAAAACTTAAAACTTTCGTAAAATAGAACATCGTTATTCGTTTTTTTATATTTTAAGCGTGCAAAGAGAATGGGATCTCAAAGCTTTAAAATGAATATCGCTCAAAGCCTACTGTATTCTAATATGCCCCTTGCACCTACAAGGAAATAAGTAATAAGATAATTTCTGTAAATGTTTATCTCAACTAACACAAAGAAGATATAGGAATAAGAGTTTGTAAGAATGTTTAGTACAAGAGTAGAGAAAGTCATGTGAGTGTAACACATTAGATAATTTTTATAAGGGATAATCTCAAAAATCACTCAAATATTTTGACAATTCTTTCATCACTGAAATGGTCAGTGGGGCCAGTAAATAGCTTTTACTGTCATTTTATAAATTACTAATATATTAGAAACTATTCATAAAGTCGCCGTGCTTGACTCATAAAATGATATGTTCGCAAAGAAGGCCTTGCCTTTAAGCTGAGCATGCCATGGAACAAATATGTTTTCTAGAAAAAAAGAAGACACTTGCTTTTCATGATCACACCGAGAATGAAGGATCTTCAGAGGCAATTATAGTGAATATTTAAATGAATTAGCAATATATGGCACTTCTCTGAAGGAGCTCTGCAAAAATCGATGGCTTTTCGTTCAACTTCACTTGATATTTCAAGTGTGAATGCCGTCATAACATATGGATTTAGGAAAGACATTTCTGGTGCCTTCTTTGTACCATTAAAATTAGATGAAACTCCAGATATTAATAGTGAAGTTCGTACCGTTCATTACATAACATATGTTGACGCAAATGTTGAGGAAAAGTTTATCTGAGTTACAGATGTAAGTTCTGGCAGAAAATCAGATTCTCTTTTGAATTATGCTCTCAATGTTGTCGAAAATTTCTTTTAGACAATTTTAAAAGACAAAAACTTCGAAGAATGATTATATTTAGGCGAGTCATATTTTAAGGTATTTAACAATTGTCGTTGGGTCTCATGCCTGATAGGCTATGCCACTGTTTGGTGGAATAATTTGACGATGCACCAGCATATTTGTCCCTATCTGTGCCCTCTATTTGTGATTTGAAGATGTTAATTAGTAGATATGATAAACTTATGTCGCCGTTAATGTTTGTTAGATAAGGAAAGGCGATTCCGATATTAGTAACACTATTTGATGCATCTACGGTCCTGAAAAGTAGTTTTTTAACCAGAATGTACATAGCCAAAGCACAGAAAAAGAAAACAAAAACTTTCAATTTTGTTATAGCTGATTCAATTTTAGATGCACAGTGCTACTGTTGTTCAAAATTGTGACAAATCTCCATTAAAACGCAATAAACTTTTTTTGTCTGCATCATTGTTGACGAGCGTCATTTCAGTGATCTGACAGTTTTGTGATCCGTAATTAGCGTTTGATAGTCGCTGTAACTGGCTAACGTCCCATCTGCATTGATTAAACAAGAGATGCATAGATCAAAGAAGTGTAGAATGAAATTTGTGTGAACTTTGTGCATTGATGAAGTTCATCCATTACGGGATAAATGAGTTTGAACGAGGACCTAAAAGCGCTCCAGGTTTACTGTGAAGCTCCATGGATACTGGAGACTCAAAATGCGCGACGCGCTGGGGTCTTTTAGAAAAAGGGAAATGGGAATGAAAAGTTGAACGTGAACATACGAATTCAAACCGGTATTTCGAGGAACGTGTACCGCTGACGCAAACGCTCCTCTCCGTCGAAGACGTCGCCTTTAAGATCTATAAGATCTCGTGTTTGGTGTCCGGACTAGCTCTAGCAAGAGGTCCTAATCTACAGGGTGTGCGTGAGTTATGGTAGGAATGGAACCAAACGAAGAATCAACCAACAGATCACTTTATTTGTTAATTTCCAGGTTTCTAGAGAACTGCCGACGATATTTAAATAGAATGTAACTTTGTAACTTCAACTACAACGTTATAACACTTTAACTTTGTCACCCTTTAGCGACCGCCGAATTATGTATACGTGCTAGCTTGCGTATATCATGGTAAGATAGGAATCAGCCCGCTAAATCGTTGCACGTGTTTGTTTCTCGTGCGCGTCAACAAAGCCTTATCACTCTTTTAAATCTGCCTAGGCTTCCATTTTTGAGACTTTAACATATTAGCTTTATTACATCTTCCCCTTCACTATTGACTAGAATATCCTTTTGTTTCTTTCCATTATCAAATATATATTGACATTATAATTTCGGTTTCACCGCTCAACCTGGTTTCCAGACTATCCGCGACATAGTAAATCTAACTTTTTGAATTTTTTTTATTCAGTGAACTTAAGTATACAGTATTTCTATTTTACAGTTTTGCTAACGAAATATAAAAGAATTCAAGAATTGCAATTCCGCAATTGTATAAGCATAAAGTAAGAATTAACACTGATATGTACAAAGACGCACCAAGGTAACCCGACATCGGAAAGTATATATTCTTTTGAGTCATGAATTTGAAGCTCAGCCCCAAATAGATCATCCATACATCCATATAGGTTTGATTAAACTGAAGTATATAAGCCTTTTCACATGCAGTGCTAGAGATGAACTACATTTGATCAGATATTTGAGTTGAAGTCTGTACCGTAGTTTTGAAACCAGATTTCGTGCATTCCGTCAAGTTTTTGTCCAATGTTAGTTCTAAGTATTTGACACACTGAAATTGGGGGACTAAACCCCTAGTGCTACAGCTGGGAAGGGTCTTTGCATGTCGCCCAGCCGCTGCGTCCCTACCCCCTCCTCTGCCGACTACGGTGGGGTGCAGTACTACTGCGACCCGAACCATCCCTGCCAGTACAAATTGAGGAATGTCTTCATTATTTAATTTGATTGTGTTTGCTAATTTGATTTGCAGGAAAATTAACTAAACTGGACATTTTTGGTTTCATCTTCACTCTCTACTTTTTGCTCCAATCATCTACTCTGAATACGTGTTCCTGGGGACTATCAATTGCTGGTACTGTCACCTTTACTAAGAATAGCTATATTATCTACATACTTGGATATAATTAGATTATTACATTTTGGAAAATCGGAGGCGCACATTAAGTATAGAAGTGAATCAAAAAAAAAAAAAAAATATCGATGACTTTTGCGTAACTCGTAAACCGTAAGAGGTAGACCAAATTTTACTGTAAAAAAATGTAGATTTCGTTAAAACACACAATTTATGTCCAAATGAATTTTTTGTAGAGTGAACCATTTCGGAGACATTCCTTGTGTGACTTTTGGAATACTTAAACTTTCGTCAAATGGAACATCGTTATTCATTTTTATGTGTTAGCCGTGCAAAGAGAACGGAATTTGAAAGCTTTAAAAGATTTTACTATCGCTAAAAGCCTACTGTATTCCCATATCCCAATAGATAATTTCTGCAAATGTTCATTTCGACTAACATGAGGATATACGAATGAATTTCTAAGTATGGTTAGTACAAGGGTAGAAAAAGTGTATGTGAGTGCAACATATCAGATTTTTAAAACAGCGGCTACTGCAAACTATTAATGTTATACATTTGGTTTGCTCTCTGGCTCATTTTATAACTTTGAACCACATTTATTTAGTCTCTGAAGTTGGTATGACACATGCTGTGGTCATAAAGAGAGCATATAGAGGGAGCTGCAAGGTTGTGAATATTTTACTAACATAGCGACCAACCAAGGGTGGGTTTTTGCCTGATAGCAAAAAGATCACTGTGACTGCAGTTCTGCTGGCAATATATCCAACATTATTTTTTCGTCTAAAGGCTTTTGGGTGTATGGCAAAGCCAGGAATGGAAAATGGGTGATATGGGCTCGGTTCCATAGAATTACTTATCCGACGTTGATATTCATAGATAAGAAAATACCTGGTAAAAAACAAAACTTATGGGAGTATTGCAACTTTACCGAGATGCGAACTTGAAGCATCTTGAGCACGAGGGCAAACACGTTACCTCATACCACGAGGTGTCCACTGCTAGCCTTGTAAACTCTCAGATAGGTAAGATGTCAGAAAAGACTCTTTAAGCTATGCGGGGCAGTTTACTGTAAGTAGAATGAACAATGAAATCTGTAAATAAATGAATTGCCAGTTCATAAAAAATTCAACAATAAATTTAACATTCAAAAGTTAATACTGAATCAACATTCAGAAATTGGTTCTACTTTCTGTGGCGATAAATTCAGTCTATATTGTGACAGAGCTGCCAGAATTAAAATAGTGTAACACGACAAGGCCAAGAACGACAGTGAGTGCAGAATAAAGCGTTTCCAGATTATTATAGAAACTTTCTAGCGCCGGCTTGGTTACAAGTACATCGAGAAAAGGCGAATTTCGAGAAAAATCCGTGGTACGTCATTCTTGTGATTCGAGACGGGGAGAGCAGCCAGTTTTAATGGAATCATTAAGTGTTAAACGATACAGTGTGTACAGTCAGCAGTGAGAGAATGTGTGTACCGTCAGAGACAGTTTTAGACATGAGTCGTCGCGTTGGAGTTGTTTCTTTTGCAAAGCAGTTTTAGTGAGAGTGATCATTGGAAGAAATTTGTGAGACAATCAAGCTTGCAATTGGACAGAACAGCTGTAAGTCACAAGGTCACAACGATAAAATAAATAACTGTGTTTTGTGGCTCTATTAGAAGGAAAACACAGTAACAGAAAAAGTAATTGCACTTGTCATTTATCACAACAGTTAAGTCCATTGATACATTGCATCATAGTTCGTTATTGGAACATTATGTACAAATGGATGAAGCTCTACAAACTTTGCAACAAGTGGTAAACTACAAGCTTGCACGCAATATACGAATTAGAACACGAAACGCGGGTTTTGCGATTTATCTTCTTTATGTTGGCAGCTTTGCTCTGCCCAAGACAGATGAAGGTAATTCTATTCTTGATAAGCAACTGCTGGTGCTCTGGTGTGATAAATTATTGGTTATCTTTTGATGTCGGTTAATACTGGTTCATACCAGTTAGTTGGATCAATAATGCAGATCTTCCATTCAGCAGTATGTAAACCTGAGTTTTTGCAATATACTCTCCACATTAATCACAGCTTGCACTACATTGAATTTTCTGTCGGAACATCAAACCTTCATTTGTCTCCTTTTACGTAGTGGTTGTTGAGTTTGACGTTTTTAGTATTGAACACAGTACCCCTTTGTGTTAACACATTGTCTGTAGGAGGATCCATGCTGCAGCCCACTCACGCAGTTCAACAATCATCAAACCATCAGACAGTTTGTGACCTAGAAAATATAACTTTATATCTAAAAACTTTGATACGCAAAAGGTATATACTCCCAAAAAACGGTCAGAGTACTGCACATGGTCCACTGTAGCCCTCTGTGTTCCGAACGCGACCATTATGAGTTAGGAATGACAGAGAGAACCCTAAGGTGACCATATCTGGGAGACGACGTGCGAAAGTGTGAACGGGGTCCCTAACAATTCCAGTTTTAACGCAACCGACAAAGTTCAAGCATGCTCAGAAGCTCGAAACCCCCTCTCCCCCCGGGGTGCGGGGCCTTTTAAGAGAATCATTCCCAAAGAGATATTAGGGAGAACTCTTCCCAAAATGCTCCACCACAGGTCAACGACAACATACCGAACACCGTCACCTGTAATGAACTCCCATTTGAGAAAAGTGTAAGTACTTTAAAATTCAAACCAAAACAAGTAATCTTTCGGAAATTTTTAATTCAAAACGGACAGGAAACCGAAAGACAAACTGTGTCTGTTAATGACAGCAACATTTTTTGTGTAGTAAGATTCCGTCTACCTCTTACGGTTTGCTAGTTACGCAAAACTCATCTAGAATGAAGAGGACTTCAGGGACTATTGCCACAAAATTCCAGATGAAAATAACTTAAATTCATAGCCTATTATTCAAATTTTCGAGTTATATTTGAGAAAATTTACATTTTTGAACAAAATATCTATGTTCTGGGGACGTTCTTGAAAATTTCCTGTCACATGCTTGGAAGTTGATGAATTTTAATACCTACGAAGATTGGTTTTCAAACGACTTTTCGATTTTGAATATGTTGTTCATAGACACACACAGAAGCATAGAGAAGACACCACCCCACTGTCCCACCACCACCCGTCACACCACGATACCACCACCCATTAAACCGCCACACACCACCACACAACTCCATCACCACCCATCACACCACCACACCACCACATATACAGAGACAGACATAGGGACCTTGTCCCAAAAAAACCTTTGCTGTAGTGTTCTGAAAGTCTCAAAATATATTTCCGGTGAAATATAGACGCCAAATTTTCGTGTGGAATACAATACTTCTCCTACTACACCACGTAGTAAAGAAAATAATATTATTAGTTATTTTAAGCATCCAACACTAGCAAAATATAACAGCACCAAATATTACAGGCATAGTCACATTAAAATTCAGTTTTTGCACAAAAAATAAGGTACTGGTTAATGCCCTTTGTGTTGAGGGTTGCAGAAGATAGGAGCTAACCTAACATAACCTAACTCCTGACAAAAACTGAACCAAGCTATCCTTTTTGTCACCCTCTATAAATGGATCTTTCAGGGGTTGAAACCAAATTAGACTTGGGAATGCACACATACCTTCGTCAATATAACACTGCAGAGCAGTTGCATAACAAGAAATACTCGCGACAGTAAACCTTGAACCTACACATTCAATTCTGGTTCGACGCCAAGCTGCGCCTGCCTACATTCAGTAGACGCAACCACTGCATCGCTCTTCTGTTTCCTTTTGTTTCTTTCCTTGCTTACTGTTGAACTGCATCAAAGAAATGAACTTCTCTGCGTGTACGGAGAGGATTAAACATGCGATGCTATTAAATAAAAACTCATCTTATCCCAGATTTTTTTCTTTCTTTAATTTTTCCATAGAACAAGATGGCAAGCAGTGCGTTTCTCATAAATTATATCCACTCATTTTATAGACAGTCTTACTTATGCTAAGTAAGAGTGTTTCACGCAAAAATTATCGGAATTTCCCAGCAAACACATGCTTTGAGGTCCTCTGAACAAAACAGACACTGTGTGGGAGTGTGTGTGTATGTGTGTGTGGTGTGTTAAAACCTGTTATTTAACTTCAAGGTTTTCCAAGGCTAGGCTGGGATAGGAAGATTTCCGAAAACGACACCCTAATACAAATTATGCTTCACTGGAAGACTTTTCGTGCTTTCTTACCCTCTCAAAAGGTTCAAAGAATACTTATTCAAATTTCAAGTTTTAGACATATTGAAAAATATATATATTAAACGCGTATCTTTAATTTCTCTGAATAGCCATTAAAGAGCCCCATATTTTAAGAGAATTTTAAGAGAAATTTTAAATGTGCACTGTGTGTTAAACTACTTTTTAAAATATTCATTGTTGTCAAGAATTCCCAATATGTCATAAACATTCATTTAAACATGTGACTATCGCTCTAGCATCCTGTATGTTTCAATTTAGGAACACCAAAACGTGCATTTAAACTTTTCGGGGAAGCATTTATCATAATGAACAAGAAGTAGAAATAGAAAACCTTATAAGACTAATTTTCAGTAAATTACCAACTAAGGTGGATAGATTATTGTAACAATATTTTGTTTGCTTTCTATATTCGCAATGTCCCATATCTTTCTCTGATAACACTTATTTCAATTGTTGTATGGAAGAGACTTGAATGCCCATAGAGTTGTAGATTCTGCTTCTCATTTCAAATACTGAGCTGGTTTCCTTGTTCCCTAAAATTGCCAGTTAAGATATATTGAGCTTTGAATATTCTCTATGAACTTGAGAGCTTTTACTCCCTGAAAAACCATAATTCACCGAGTCCTGTGTCATTGAATTTATGGGTCCACTAGATAAATTATTTAAAAAGGGAATTATTACATGGAAAAAAAATTTAATAGTGATACATTATCGTTAAATAATTTATAAGGAAATTAAGTAAACAAAATCACTCTAAATATTAATATCAGAGGAACTAAGGAACACGTTACACAAAGTTAGTATGTATAACATTTTTCAATATAGGAGAATTAGTCTTAAGGTACAAGGTAGATAGGTAGGTAGCTAGGCGAGTGTAATTACCTCAATAAAGCACGGTTGTCAGATTAGTTGCAATGGTTTAACGTGAGATTCTTGGAATCTAAGGACAGGTTTCTGAGAAATATGTATTCGAGGTCTGAATGGGAACCAGAAGATTTTGAAACGCGTAGAAAATATGTTGCTACATAGTATTAGCAGATAAGAGTGTGACACGGCGATTCTTTAAGGAGAAAGGGTAAGTTATTGGGGGTAGGAGCGATTTGGCTTGGGCAGAATTATTACTTGTGGGATGATCGGAACGTCTGGACGTGTTTTGTTGCTCGGAGCGGAGTTGCGTCGCTTCTGGCTAAGTAGCAGTACAGCCGCTTTCAATTATTTCCGACGCACGTGGAACTCGCCGAGGAGACGGAAGGAGTAAAGGTTATCGAGTAGAACTGTCTCAAGTGGTTCACCTGTCTCAAGAGTTTGATACCTGCAATGTTGTTTTCCGGTTTCAACAAAATAAACTATGTATCAGGGCGAATGGATCCCTTGGGACTTTGCTGTAAAACTTCGAAGATTATTAATTAGGTCCTAGATCACTGAAGATAGGAAATATAGGAAAATGTAAGCCCCTATCTCATTTAATATTTCCTCGCGTATAACAAATGGCTATGCTTCTTTTCGTTTAACACTAACCTTGTTTGTTATTCTTTCTAATAGCCCTGTGAACTGTGAGTTTGTTAGATACTCTTGAAACCAAAGTATTTTAATATAATCACGGTCAAGAAGTGACTGGGCAAAATGCAACCATGATAATCACACAGAACTAACACAAGTAGCCTAGAGTTTCACGTAACATTATTCTCACATTAAACTGAACTGTAAATGGTGTTACCATCCGAAGGGACATGAACTAGGCTACCGCAGAGAGGTCATTCAACCTGATGTCAGATTCGACTACAGCTACTTGCACCATTTAGGATAAAATCGATAATATTTGCATTTAAAAACCTAACCCGCGGCGCAATAGCCCTATCCGGGCCAAGTCCTACCGCCCAGCCGCTGCGTCCCCAACCTCTGCCCACTAGAGCCGACATGAGTGGAGTGCAGTACTGTAGGGTGGTACGTGGTCAGTGCTCCGATCCCTCCTGGCCATTTGGGAAGTCTTCACAGCCTAATATTTGCATTTAGCTGCTACAAATTTGTTTTCTATTAATGTTTTACAAATGTTTTATTACTAAGGAAACCTATCCCTTTGATTAACCCTTACTCTTATTTTAGAGCTTATACTACCACCGGGTAGGGGTACTTTATGACCACCACTGGTAACAAAATGTCTGAGCAATTTTGAAAACAAATTTATTTTAAAATTGGGTATTATATTTTGTCATGTTTATAAGGGTAACTTTTAAAATTGTTTAACCATTCGTTTGTTACTTTTTACCTGAATCACATTATACCGACTGGAGGTACTGTATGACCATCTTGACATTTTAAAAAGTTATTTTGTTGTTTAACGACGCTGTCCTTTGCTAGGATCACATCAATGTCGCCAGTGTGCCGGAATTTTGTCCCGCAGGAGTTCTTTTACATGCCAGTAAATCTACTGACATGGAGCTGTCGTTTTTAAGCACACTTAAAAACCATCGGCCTAGGCCGGGTTTGAACCCGTGACCTTGGGATCAGTAGACCAGCGTCTAACCAACTGAGCCACCCAGACCGACGCATCTTGACATTCCATTGTTTCTCGAAAAGACCAACAATGAAAACTTTGAGATAATTACGCACTTCAGTAATAGAAAAATTCATTGACAATAACATGAACTGCATGCCTTTAACGAAAAAATTGAAAAGAATTTAAAAATTTACAGAAGGTGAGCATAAAGTAGACTTCCGCCCCCTTCCTGTTGGTATTCCTAGGGTCAATGAGTTAAATACAAGTTTTGCTTTCACTCCCTTCTTAGTGTAGTCTTTTGTATTCGATTCCTATTCCTTCATCTTTTTCAATCTCCCTCTCTCTGTCTCTCTCCCTAATCGACTTGCCATAAAATGTAAGACAAAAGTTCTTTTCTTGTGTAGTACACGTAATATATAGATAAAGTAACTGAAAGAATGAAACGTCTATTGAGCTTAATAAATATTGTTCTCAATTTTCACTAGCGCAGTTACGATGCGAAATTGGATTGCTTGGAAATGGGCCAGATCGTAAAAGCCATTCGGAAGGCAGCCATTAGAAGTATCTACGCAACTAGAACTTTTCTATCGCTAAAATAAACTGGAAAGGACTATAAAGAAAATTTAGCTTCAGAAAAAAAATCCTTTACTTTTATTTCTGAGAGTTAAATTGAAAAAATCAATTCTAGTGTTGCTGCTGAAATACGTGAATGTAGATACCAGAGCTATAACAGTCACACCTTCTTTGTAAAATACTTTAACATCAAAAGCAGAATCCTATGCATTGAAATTGTGTAACTTCTGCCAAAGATACAGCTAAAGCTACAAGTCAGGAAGTGGTTCCCGAAACAGGTTCAGAACACCACACGCACGCCAATGTAACGCTCTGTGTGAACATGTCCCTTGGGAGGGAGAAATGGGGAAGAAAGCATAAGGGCGTCCAGATCCTTTTTTACAACTAGTGTCATATCGAGTGGTGAATCAATGAAGTTGATGAAATGATGCTCAAATAAGCCCAAGATCCATAAAGCTTTAAGTTATCCAGGATAAGGGAAAGAAACCTTGGAAAAAACCTTATTCGTATAACTCGCCCTAAGCGAGATTCGAACTCGCGATTCCTTGGACCACCCTACTACAGAGGCGGGCGCGTTCAGATCCGGGAAACGATGTGTTGTATGGGGTCCTTCTGAGTTTCTGCTATTCCTTTGTGGAACATAGGGTACCGCCCGGCCGCTTGATCCTCCACCTCAGCCCACTGCAGGGTAGGATCTTTAATGTCTCCAAATTGAACGCACCCAACACTGTTAAAGCCTGCCCATAGGCAGGGACAGTTCATCTTAAAAATCGTCCAGAATATTTTAAAATAAATTCATACAGAAGACTAGGGTATGACTATGACAACTTATGGAGGGGAGCTTAGTAGCTCGATCGAAAGGCGATGTTCAGCGCATATACTCCGGATGAGGCAACCCCCGGGAGGGTGGATGAGGCGAATGGATCCTAAGGGCGGTCGGAACATCGCCACGACAGAACAGGTGGCAGGGTTCCTACCTTTTCCCATCTAGAATCGCCCTGGAGGAGGCTGATTCAGCCTGGTTCCTCTCCCACTCCTTCGGGTACGGACTCGGAAAACGGCTCTCCGTTTATTGGCCGGAAACCAATAGACTCGCCTTCCAATAATCCAGGAGACGAGATTTCCAAAGCCCATTTTCCTCCCTGACGTGCTGCTGCCGCGACACTCGCCTATACTTCCAACCCTGAAAGAAGCCTAGCGGGATGAAGAGTAAAATGAAAGTATGAATGAAACAGATGAAGGAAATTTGGAAAATAGGGAAATCCTTCCCAGCATTCGCCTGGCGCCTCGGAAAACCTCCGAAAAACAAACCCATGAGTCAGGAAGTTCGGTCACGGGGATAAAACCCACGACCTTCGAATGTGGGTCACAGACGTTACCACCTGAGCATCTGCCTGGCAAGTAAATAAGATTGGGGTAAGTAAATGAAATTAATTAAATCGTTTGTCGATGATTAACAAGCCACTCAACGTCAGTTAACCCACGTAGAATTTGTAAAGCACCATTTATAAATTTAGAACACACATCGTTAGGAAACACTCAGCTGCAAAATGCCTTGGACGAGAAGTTTAAAGAAATTGGAGATCAATAAAAGAATAAGAAAAAATCATGCTAGGAGCCCGTACAGTTTATCTTTCAGGGAAACACACCCGTTCCTGTTAATCTCCCGACTGACAAACTGCAAGACAACTTAGTCCCTTTAAGCCCTGCATTCGCGTTAGTTGTGTATTTTCTTTTCAACACGGGTTGAGAGAATGTACTGGATAAGACCAGTTCTTCCTCCCCTTTAATGTGCCACTTTAAATGATGGTAGAGGATTAGTCAAACACAGGGGATCACGTTTCCTTGAGGTTGGTTCAGAAAATCAGGTTACTTGTTTAACCAATTCCGTCACAACTTGGACTTCTTTACATCGTGCAAACTAGCGAAATAAAGACCGAGTCGAATTTTCAAGGGGTTTATTACTTTTTCTACAGTTTTAATCCAAAAATTCATTACCAACATTTCACCGTAAACAAATGTTTCGCAGCATTCAGCGTTTGTGTACAAAGAAGTCAAAGAAAATCCTCGACGGATTTTGCATCGTTTTCTGAGGTGCTCATCAAGTTTTCTCCTTAGATTTTAACCCCTTCAAAGGCGATAAGGCATGCTCACTAATGATAAAGGGTCTGTATGCAAACTGAATGCACTCACTCTATCTCTTTCTATTTTAGCCAATACGTTCGAGAGCGTAAACTACACAATTTTGCATCCCTTGCTTCGGTTATTGGTTAAGTTTATCTAGCAAAATCAGTGATAACCCTTGCACCGTGGTCTAACGCAACCAATGACATGATCAAGGCTTCGTATAACGATAAGTAATGCGACGTAGACGCAAGGTGCAATATTTTCTTTATACGTCTGTATGCATGTAGGTAGCATTGCTGTTTGTTGTCCAGTTGACTTAGGTTAATTCAGGTTAGCTTAGATTGAGATCGGATTAACTTAAATTAGGAGTTGGCAAATTGGTCATCGTGATTGCACGAATGGTGACCTCACAGAACGCAACCCGCCATGCACATGATGCTCGGTTCAAGTAGGGTGTTTGGAGGTCGTAATGGCGGTGTAAAGGAACGTCCCCATAACAGTTTGATTTTTTATATATACTTATAAGGTATGTAGCATTTAGTTTTCATTAATTTATTCTTTACTTCAATTGGAGCATTATAGTTTCGTATGCATCTGGTCGCGGGTTCAAACCCGGCCTAGGCCGATGGTTTTTAAGTGTGCTTAAAAACGACAGCTCCATGTCAGTAGATTTACTGGCATGTAAAAGAACTCCTGCGGGACGAAATTCCGGCACACCGGCGACGCTGATGTGATCCTGGCAATTGACAGCGTCGCTAAACAACAAAATATATATATATATATATATATATATATATATATATATATATATATATATATATATATATATATATATATATATATATATATATATATTCGTATACATCTAATGTTAATTGACGTAGGTTTTCATCTGTCAATCGCGATCTGCTTTTACATTTTACAATCTTCAGTTTAGCAAACAATATGATAAGCTAAATGTAGCAGAGACGGAAATCTTGCCGTGCCAAGTTCACTAAATAAATTTAAACCAGCCTAATTTTCTAATTGTGAGTTTACACAATGACATTTAAAGCTTCAGGTTTTTTAAAAATTAGCGTACTTTCTAATCCACTTCTTCACTAGACTGCGAAGCTTTAGTGAATATTTAAACGCTATGATTACATTTATGGACAAGTGTTTGTTTTATATTATTATTTTCAAATACTTTAACATTTGCTATCTGTGACCTGTGGCAATGTTCGTAATGCCCTTTAACGTTTTACTTGTTAACGGAAATCTGTTTCTCTTTCTAAGCAGCCCCTGTTATGGAGTGCCCACTTACCCGCATACCACCATAGGTAACTGGGAAATACAATAAGGGTTTAAAAGACACAATTCCAAAGATTTTTCACACTCCGTGCTAGACAAGGATGGTAGAATGAGTGCCAAGTTAAAACTCGTCCACTATAAGGCTTCTTCCGCACACCGCCTACTGATCTCAGGGCTTCGAATTTAAATCGTTCCCATACCAATCGTTTTAAGCGTGCCTGAAAGCGACAGCCTCATGTCCGAATAATTATTGCCGTATAAAAATTCCTACGGGGTAAATTCTGACACAGCAGCTTTTTCATTTTCGCACACCTTCAGATCGCTTTTTTAACCTCTCTGAAGAAGCCCTGGGACTGAAACTTTAATTTTGTATGTATATATAAAGCAACACTTTGCACACCTAAGGGTAATTATGTTATAAAATACCACATAATTTGTTTTATAGCTTTAAGGTAATTAATAATTCAACTTATTCACAATGCGAAAATATCATGATATTCCAAATACTCTATGCACCTCAAAAACTAAAATATCACAACAGTTTTATTATTTTACAAACTCTAACTAGCCAACAAACACCATAAATCTCTGACAGGAAAAAGTAATTAATTTTAAGGTAATTCATTTTTTCTTTGACGTACCTACATTAAAATTATTTTAAAACTTTTTTGTGCATTCAATTTTTTTAAACTAAATAATTTTTCAGATTTTTAAACAAAAGACTTAAAGTTGACGTCACATAAATGGAGCAAAGTTTAATGTGCATGGAGCACATAGTGTATTAAAATATGTAAAGTGGAGAAAACTCATTTTTTTCTACACATGTGCATCATAAACGTGAGTTAGATTACCTATTTGGCCTAAAACTGCCCTGCTGCATACGTCACACTTTCTCTGTTTTGTCTAGAAGTCTGTCTCCTCAGATTCATAGCCTAACCACTTCCGCTGGATTTGGTTGTTTTTCAGAAATTTTTGGTTCTTATTTTATTCAAATACTGCCGATAATTCAAGCAAAAAGTGGGTGCTTAAATGTGGCGCATATAGTAAATCTTTTAAAATGGCGAAATTTAGCAAAATTCACTATGAACCATGACTGAAGTTTTGGGGAACTTTTATATGCACAAACCTAGTCTCAGTCTCAGAATCCTTTAAGCGTGCTTCTATAGGAAAATGACAATATTTTAGATGATGTTCACACACACTGATACACTTTCTGCGTTTAGGAAAATTCAATAGGATTTGTATGTCAAAGTTCAGCAAAACTAACAGATTTGTTGAAAGTTATTAATCAAGGAAGTAACGCCAGATGACTGTATATATTAACCAGCCATGTGCATAACAATTTCGAATATCAACCAATGACAACCCTCATTCGCTATCACCTATTCTTGAGTTTTAATTATCACCTAATATGTTATTCTTATGTTGTAATTGTGTTAAAGAATCTAGCTGCATTGTCCTACAGATCTGTAACAGCGTATGCAACTTGACGCAACAAAGCTGCTATTCAAATGTCAAAAATGGCTGATTGAAACAAATGAAATAATCGGAAGAGGTAAACCTTAGAACGTAGAATACAACAGGAAATACGTGTGGGATCAGTTTGACAAACTGTATTGAACTAACTTATAAACTAACAGCAGGTACTCCAACTTCTGAACTGCCCAACACTGGAGCATCAATATCAGAATCTTGTAGGCCGTGCTAATGGACGCCGATGTACGTATGTATTCATTC
Organism: Tenodera sinensis; assembly: GCA_030765045.1. NCBI lineage: Eukaryota > Metazoa > Arthropoda > Insecta > Mantodea > Mantidae > Tenodera > Tenodera sinensis. The sequence goes on from CM060963.1 coordinate 25,830,618, forward strand.
ATTCATACTTTTAAGAGGTTGATAATTACAGTACAGCATTTAATAGGACATATCACCCTTTAATTCGTGAAATAGTCTTAATAAACGCAACTCGTGATAGTCAAATTCTCTAGATAAATTGACAGTTCCTCGTGGCATTGCTCATGATAAATGTTGCAGAAAGCTGAGACGCATCAAATTCGCATTACGTAATCCGGTGGATGCGCGTGGTATAGATTTTCACGCACTGCAGATTGTTATAGCAGGTGGCAATTCTGCGCACTCCAAACCAACCCGTAACGGTACACCAAGAGACAAGAAGGCGGTGTAAACAAAGATACAATTACACCGCAAAAATGAGCCGCCCCGAAATTCCTGCAATTTGAGAACACTCGCTGTGTGTTAAAACGATATTAAATGCACATCGGCAGCTGAGGTAATAACAGGTTTTCACAAGTGGACAAAAGGCCGTGCATTTTAGCATCGAGAGATGAAACTGGCTTTTAAAGTTAAGCAAATTATGGTTCACTCTGGTGTAAACATGATATATAACTCTAGTGGGCAAGTTGCTAAATCTAATATTCTAAACCAGCTTTCATTATTATATACTACTGTTGCAAATACAAATTTAATTAAATTCAAATTACTACTGGAGAACCGTATGTAAATATCCCTGTTGATGAACATGATTTATAGGTTAAAACGAATGTATAACATGTTAACTTTTATGTAGTGTTTTGATGGTGAATATTTTATTTAGCGCACCTCTGTAGTAATATCATCATCATCATCATCATCATCACCATCATCATCACGGTATAAGCCTTGTGGCTCGTTCCGACTTCAACGAAATTGATCGGACCATCTCGTTCGTGGCCTGCCAACATTTCTTCTACCTACAGGTTTATATTTGTGCACTATTTGTGGTATACGGTCTTGGGTCATTCTCTGCACATGATCTTGCCATTTTTGCCTTTATGCAATAATTGTTTCATTTAGACTCTGAGTTTCCAATTCTCTTCTAATATCCTCGTTTCTTTTCTTGTCTATGAGTCTATAACCTGCCGCCTGTCTCAGAAATTTCATCTCAGCAGCCTCCACTTTCTTCTGTTGTGAGACAGTCAAGACCCAGTTTTCACACCCATAAAGCATGGTTGGGATCGCCATTATTTTATACAGTTTTAACAAAGTTTGACGATTACAATTTTTAAAAGTTCTTTTTATTGTGCCACATATTGTTTGGAATTTGTTTATTTTGTTTTCTACATCTCTATTGCTGGTATATGACAGACACAATATAGCCAAGATAATTAAAATCACTTTGTTGTTGGATGGGTTTATCATTTATGCAAATTTTTGCTCTTAAATGGTTTGTTCCTATAGAAGCCATTATTTTTGTTTTTTCATGTGAAATTTGAAGATTATACTCTCTTGTAATATTATTTAATTCATGTATGACTCTTTATCTTCCGTCTCCGCAATTAAAATCTGGTCATCAGCAAACAGCAATGTGTCAACATTTCTCCCCTTTATTTTAAAATGTGTTCTGAGCATAGTTTGCCATCGTACAACTGCGTCATTAATATATATATTAAATAGGGTAGGTGACAATGGACACCCCTGTCTTAGTCCTAAATTAATCTCTACTAGGTTATCTTTTTCTATGGATTTCTCTAATTTAAATTTTGTATTTATATACATACTTTGCACTGTTCTTACTAAATGTTGAGGAAATCCATTTTTAATCATTATTTCCCATAGCAGATTTCTTTTTACTTTATCAAAAGCTTTTACATAGTCTATAAAAGCTATTAGAGTTGGTAGATTATATTCTCGTCGTTTCTCCATAATCTGTGTTATTGTGAAGATACAATCACTGCAGGAACGCCCTTTTCTATATCCATTTTGTGAATCATGCAATTTAGTTTCTGAGTTTCTGTAGTAATATAATATAGTATATAATAAATGCCTTTATACTCAAGTTTCATACGACTATTTCTGCTCGACATGCATCTAACTTTAAGACATTTATAAAATGGTTTTAATATTCTACGCTGCATGTTTTGTCACTTGCGTCCGACATTTCAACTATTTGTTACTCGATTCGATTGTACATGCGAGAATCGATAGTAGCGCTTTCAACTATTATTGTTTGCTGGTCTTGACACAATGATGCAGAGAGTAGGTATCCTGAAAGTTTTAAAAGAGTAAACCTTCGAAAACGAGAAGAAAAACGGATTTTATTACAATTAACACTATTATTAAATTAACAATGTATCTTTATTCCGTCTACGCTTTCAGTTGCGTGGAAATGTGCGCAGACGCCGAAGTATTGATTGCTAATTGTGTATGCTTTGATTGGCGGCTAGCAGTGCCGTAATGAACAGGTGCACCTTTGACTGACTTATTATGAATTATTGCACCTTTGATTGGTGGATAGCAGTGTCGTTATAAAGAGGTGGATATAAAGTCCATTACAGTGACGTATAAGAGCTATATTATGGCATGGTTGAGCATAAAATAAGTTTACAGTACAGCTTTGTGTTTTGTAGCACAGGTTACTGTGCCTTATTTTCCCTCCAATCCCCCAATACTAATTCAATTTTCCCCCCCTTTAATGTTCAGTTATCCGAAAAACCAGTTATACGCACGCCCCCAATCCCCAATCGTTTCGGATGATAATCAACGCTCTACAATCCAATTTCTCAGATTTATTCGGCCTTCCCCCGCCAGACAAACGTCTGCTCGTGACATCAGTGTCCTGAAACGAGTTTATCACCACTACCTAGCGAAAGTTGAGTAGATGGGGGGGGGGGGGGGGGGGGAGGTTCAGCAGTTTCGAAGTCACTTTAGTCAAATGGAACTTGCATCTTTCCTTTTACTTATAATTTCAAAAGGTACTTTTTGAATATTCGCATTTGTAGGCATAAAAGGGACAATATGATTCCACTGCTTAGTGATTTAGTTTTTTATCAGTTTATTTAATATAAGCATATATTTCATGTTAATATTAAGTTTGAAACCAAAGAATTTATTATGTTGATCAAATAGTTGTGAAATATTTTAAGGATAAATAGCAATGGAAATCTAGTGCTTTATTTATTGTGGAAGAGAAATAATTTGTTATGTTAATCATAAGACAGCGTAAAGATAAGGAAAGTTATAAACTTTGAGGCTATGTAATATGCCTAACACAGCAGATGGCTGTAATAATTATTTTATGCAAAATATGTTTAATATAAACAAAATAGAAATCATTACTACCATGCAAGTGGAACGAGCCCGGCACTCCACAAGTTTAACTTTTTCGGGCGTGAAATAACATGGATTAGAAACAGGTATTAATAAAAAATTAAATAAATTGGTTCAGAAACATGGACAGTGACAGCACAAAACAAAAGAAGCATCCAAACGGCAAAATAAAGTTCCGCAGACTCATAACGTCTGTGCAAGATTAGATAAAAACAAAACAATGAAATATGACAGCACTTAAAACAGAAGAATTAAATAAAATAATAATAGAATACAGAAAAAAAACTGGAAACAGAACTTAAACAGAATGAAAGAAAACAGAATTCTAAAACTTGCATTCAACAATACAAATTCTGTGATCGGCGGTTACTTCCATCTCAAGTGCAAAGAACGCACAAAATGTCCTAGTCAAAATAGTCCGCACCACCGCAGTATACAACCTGTTTACATTTAAACTGCCTGGCGGTAAAGGCCGAATAAATTTGAAGGCCCGGGGAGATTGTTAAATCCAATATTTTGTAGTATTTTTTTTTATCGTCATATAGTACCAATGCATATATAAATGTTAATTGAGCTTGCATAGTTTGCTCGTAAAATTACTCTTGGGGAAACACATTTAAATGACGCTGTTTGTGAACATGATTTATTGTTTAAAAATGTGCAACATCGTAAACATTGATTAAATTATATGCTTGTTATAAAATAAAAAAAAAAACGATGTGTTGCATATTGATGACTTCCTATGCCAATAACAAATTCACACATACATATTATATAAAGCACAATTCACACAAAAAGTTATTTCTCTAACTTCCCTACGGTTTACCCAATGTATTGTAACAAATGAGAAAACAAATGAATCACACTTTACTTCTAGTTAGTTAGCGTAGCACTAAAGTTACACTTACATCACTTTTGTACAAACTCAGAGCAAAAGAACAACTGTCGAAATGAATCACAATCAAGAACTTTCAGATTTCAACTGGCGCTGAACTGCGCTTGGCATGGTTCACAGGCGCTGTTCACTGAACGCTTCGTAAACGTTCAATTGACTCTTAAAGTTCACTACAACAGCAACACTTCACTACGAGAATAAGTAGTACAATTCTGTCTCTGGGCACGAACGAGTCACTTATATAGTGCCTGACGCAATAAGAGAGTTCTGAAGTAGAATGTCCGAGAGTGAATATGAAGGAACAATCTAGGTGCAAAACGGCACACAATAGCTATAGTTTCCCGTTGTCCTGCGGAAGAAGAGCCCAGGCCGCCGGCCGCTAACTCTCAGCAGCTACACCCGGGCCCAGGGCCGCCGTAATACTGTGTTCTCTAGAAGCGGCTGTATTGCATTCTCTTCCATGAACTATTTTCACAAAATTGTACTTCGCTCCCTACTTACTGATAATGGCGATAAACATTATTAATGGAGATAAATGTTAGCTGTATTTCTAACCTTTTTAAAAACTCTACAATGCTGTCATATTGTCTATATTTAGCGCAGTTGCTTTCTGTTGTGACTATGCAGAGTTCTCGTTTGCGTATGCAGGATATTTTGATACCTTGTATTAAACAGTTATTTCTAGAATATTAATTTCCTTTTATGGGTATACGAAGCATAGAGTAGGCTAAAGTGTTAGTCACATTTTTAAAAGCGGGTGGCTATGTGATGGCTTTGAACATTTAATGCACTTTACATGACTTCCAGTGAGAATAAACTAACAGCGACTTACCACTGGAGAAAAGTAGAAGTTTTAAAATTCAAACCGATAACAAAAATATTTTGGAAATGACTAATGCCACAAACATTATTTTATGCAAATTACTTGCTTTAACGACATTTATATCATTCAGTAAGAATTTATCTTCTCTTAAGGTTTATGTTATATATAATGAAGCTCTTGATATATTGTGATTGGTACAATTTTTCACTGTTACTTTAATAATATCACTGTCGCTTTACTTCTACACAACCTAGTTCTCGTTTACTCTGTCGGTCAACTAATCGAACAGGAGACGTCTCTATTCTCTCGCTGAAATAGTACTCACTATACCATTTAATTTTGCTCAAAGGCTTCTTCATCAAGCTTGAGGTTCTTTTACGTGCCGCAAATCTACGTCATGGGACCACCGACTTTACTTACCCTCCGAAAGAAGCCATCCACCGGATTTGAATCCGGGCCTCGAGAACCAGAAGCTGGCATGCACTAGATCGCAGAGTATGTTTCTCATACTAATTCGAGTACGTTTAAATGCCGTGGGTAATGTCACATTTTCACTCATTTTTGCATATTTTCGCTGATTCCAAGCACGTAAGGCGAATGTTCCATCTTAGCGGGTTAACCCAAGCACGATTCAACCCCATTTATCACTTTGCGAAACACTGAAGCGAGAATTGCCCTGGCAGTGATCTCTGTTAATGAGACCCTTGAACTATTCCAGGGATCACGCCATAAAGTGCAACTAAAGTCATGAATTTGGATCAAGTAGTTTCCAAGGAAAGGCAAATATCATAGCTCTTTGCTAATATGTCGGGAACACAAACTTGGGTAAAGACAAGCTAAAAGACCCTTTCAGAGCCGTAAAGTTGGCTCATAACCTGTTTTTCTATAATCATTAAAGTGCTAATAGATTAACACCTTGATATTGCCAACATAGGCCCAATAAATTTCGCCACACACCATCATGATTAGAATAAAAGCGCCATAAAAATCCAAATGGGATAGGCACACTCTTGATTATGACGAAATAAAATTAGGGGAGCGACGCATTTCCCTGTGGCATTAAATCAACAGAAATTATACTTGGCAACTTGAAACTTGTTCCCGGGCTCTGTTATTATTAAACGACCGCAGCTCTCTCCATGTCTTCCCCTGTACTTAGTGCGGTCTCGCAGAGGCCAAACTGGCATCTTTCTGTAAATATGTGTCTTTTGTCTTTATTAACATGACTCCATTTACTATTTCATAGAAATCAGTGGCGTACACTGATTGGCAGATTTGGTTACGTAACCCAACGAATATTGTAAAATTCGTTTACATATGATCCAACATTCTAAGCGAAGAGCAATGTGGATTTAGAAAGGGAGATCTTGCATAGATGCAATATTAAACAAGTAATCGAGGGAAAAAAGAGAATTTAATTTACCACTACCTATATCTATTGTACCCTGACTATGAAAAGGCCTATGATCCAGATCGAATATAAAATTCCAGGAAATTTGATAAATGTAATAAACTCTCTGTGTAATGGTACGGAAATAGAAATAAATAAAACTATAATAGAAAAAATTGAGGGCTAACACAAGGATGTGGTCTTTCTCCATTACTTTTTTATTTATGCATGAATAAAATCACACAGGAATGGAAACAAGAGAACATTTCATATAAAAAAAAAACATTGGAAATTATAATGAAATAAATAATATACTCTTTGCAGGTGACCAAGTTCTCTTAGTGGATTCGGAAGATCATCTCCAAATTAATGTAACAAAATTAAACAATACCCTTCAAAAGTATAATGTGAAAATATCTATCCCAAAAACAAAAGAAATGGTAATGAGAAGGAAAAGCAACATTAGAGTTAAAATAGAGCTAAAAGAAGGTTCGATAATACTGAGAGCATGATTCAAAAGAGAATATGTTTTTCTGTCAGAATTTACACCTGTAAATGAAATAAACCTCTCCAACATTTCTGTCTGAAACAAAGAAGGATCAGATATTTCTTTCTTAATTCCATATGACATGATGGTAAAAAAACATTTCTTACGACAGAGCCAAGATTCACTTTCATAATCTTTGAGTTTGATTTCTTCTTAATATTGAGTGCGGGCCTTGGAGGATATGCTTTAATTACATGTTTCTTTAGAGAACTTTTAATGTTTGGAAGCCTCTTGCGCGGTTTACACAAGTCGATGCTTCCAATATGCAGCCTGAGCTTATTGTCATTCTCTGTTCCAAGTACTATCGTCTCTGGGACATCACCCACATTTGTATTTGCGCGTATAAAATGCTCTCAAGAGCAGCAAACCTTAGCACCCTTTAACGATACACCTTTCTCCAGTGGGATGCCCCATTTGGGGCATAGGCACAAAAAGTCTTCTATAAGTGTCAAACCTTGTCATGGAATCATAGTTACAGTGGTTCACAAACGACCTGGTGTTTTATCGCAGAAAATTCCAACTTTTTACTTTCTCTGCTGGTAAGTAGAAGGAAGTATTGTATTGCACCCAAAAATTCGATGTCGAGATTTCATCGGAAATATGTGTATGTTTTGAGACCCCCTGAATTAAAAAAAAAAGAATTTTTAGAAAATGGTCCGTGTGTGTGTGTGTGTCTGTGTCTGTGTCTGTGTCTGTGTCTGTGTCTGTGTCTGTGTCTGTGTCTGTGTCTGTGTGTGTATGTGTGTGTGTGTGTGTGTGTGTGTGTGTGTGTGTGTGTGTGTGTGTGTGTGTGTCTGCGTGTCTGTGTCAGTGTCAGTCTGTGGAGAGCATAACTCAAAAACGAATAGTCGGTTAAAGACCAAAGTTGGTATTTAAGTTTAATGTCTTACAAGGATGCGACACGAAGATTTTCAAGAGAATAACCCCATTCTAAACTACCCTTTACATGATTTTCTTGAAAATGGCTAATGATTTTGATTAAAATCGTCATATATTTGTGATATTTTTATGACAAATGAAATGCATATTTGGAATTTTCTGGCTAGAGCCTATGTACATAGTATTGTTTAGCCTGGATGACTTTTGAATAACGCGTAAACCGTAAGAGAGACAAAATCTTACTCTACAAAAAATGTAGATCTCCCTAAAACACACAATTTATGTCTGAATAAATTATTTTGGTGGAGTGAACCATATCGGAGATATTCCTTGTTATGTATGCCAGTTTTAAAAAAACTTACAGCTTTGGTGAAATGGAACATCGTTGTTCATTTTTTTATATGCTAAGCGCGCAAAGAGAACGGGATCTCAAAGCGTTAAAACATTTGACTACCGCCTAATGCATTCCCATATTCCTCTTGCACCTACAAAAAAATAAGCAATAAGATAATTTGTACAAAAGAGTTTGTAAGAATGGTTAGTCCAAGAGTGGAGAAAGTCATGTGAGTGCAACACATCAGATGTTTTATGAAGTAAAGGACCGGGATTGGTCGACATCTGAGGTATTGCTGTGTGTCATTATCAAATACGCGACGTATGAATGAAATCGTCGTTTTAAAACGATTTTTTAAAACTAATGCTATAACTCTAAAGCGATTTTTTTTTAAATTCGAGAATATTTGGTTCGGGATTTACTTTACTTTAATAATAGTCTTTATCGGTTAACAGGAATGCTGGTCTTGCTGTCATGGAAATAATGGATTGTCAGGTTTTCCGATTATAGCAGAACATTTACTGACGTCACGCATGAAAGCGCTATCTGGCGTAAAAAGAATGGTGATCCTTCATGAACTGTTCACGATTGTAATGGGTTACTTCCGCGAGTTGATGCGGTATTGATGGTCCCTTTGTATGAAATTCGAGCTTAATTAACGAACAGAGGCCAAACCGCGTCCACTTATCTTTCCAACGCAAAATGTGGACAGGTCTTCATCACAGAAGAGAAGTTATCTGGCGTTTCATTTGTGATATCAATTGTCGGATACATCCTGACAGTACTGCAAGTGAAAGTTTTCCAGTCACTTTCAATTTAAGCCTAACAATGCATACGTCTCCCTTTTGCTTACTCTAACACGTACCGTCTGTTCCACGTAGTGTAATCGAGTTTTGTAAACTTCCCCGCAAACGTTGATCTGCTGGTTACGTTGCCAATTTATCTCCAATACTATTCGCGCTGTTTACTTGCTGCTAATTTCTTGTAATTTCATATGTAAAATCGTACGAAGTGTCGGAAGTAACCAAAAAAGTAGTGCAGAAGCAGATAAGCCTCCGCCTGATGTGAAATCTGCTATGATATTGTGGTTGCAGAACCAAAGATGACAGTTCTATGTGTAAAAATCTGATGTGTTGCACTCACATGACTTTCTCTACTCTTGTACTAACCATTCTTACCATTCTTCCTATATCTTCATGTTAGTTAAGATAAACATTTGTACAAATTGTTTTGTTTATTTCCTTGCAGGTGCAAGGGGAATTTAAGAATACAGTAGGCTTTGTGCGATAGTCAAATGTTTTAAAGATTTGAGATTCTGTTCTCTTTACACCTTAATATATTAAAAATCAACAACGATATTCCATTTCACGAATCTCACACACATAACAAGGAATATCTCCGAAATGGTTCACCCTACAAGAAAATGTATTCAGACATAAACTGTGTGTTTTAGCAAGATCTAAATTTTTTGTATAGTATGATTTGGTCTATCTCTAACGGTTTACCAGTTATGCAAAAGTCGTCCAGAGTAAATACGACTACAGGGGCTATAGCCAGAAAATTCAAGATATACATTTCATTTGGCATACAAATATCTTAAACATATGGCATTTTAATCAAAATCGTTAGAGCCATTTTCAAGAAAATCAAAATTTTCGATAAATTTTCCATGTAAAGGGTAGTTTGGGGAAGGGTTAATTTCTTCAAAATCTTCCTGTCGCATCCTTGAAAGACATTAAGCTTAAATACCAACTTTGGTTTTTAACCGAATTTTTGTTTTTGAGTTATGCTGTCCACAGACTGACAGACTGACAGACTGACAGACAGACCACGAGGCAACCCCCGCAATATCACTACTGTTCATAGCTCCACAATCTACTCTGTTAGTTAACATCAAGTACTGAAAGCGTTTATGTCAATTATATTAACAACGCATGAAGGAGCACCTGCAAATAACAGGCATCAACAACAGAAACAGAAACCCAAGCCCAGATATAGGTAGATCAGAGAGATCGTGGAATATTGAGAGAGAACTGCCGGGGGCTCTAATCTGGTGAAAGGAAAATCGAACTTCAGCGTTCAGATATTTCAAGCCCTGCTTTGATATCCCAGCATCTCTAAAACACTGAAGCTTCATAATAAATGCATGAACCTTGAAAACATAACAACAAAAGAATAACGGTTTTTCCAGCTGTTGCCAATGACACAAGCTTAACTTTTGAGCTCCTGGGAGATTTACTGGTGATAACTTAAGATAATATTGACTTTAGAAAGAGAAAAAAATATATTGTACAACACAGGGAACGTTTCTTCCCCTTCTATTCCATTCTACATTCCGGCACCCAAAATATCTTGTTTGAAATTTAAAAGAATCCATTATAAATGGGTTTTCGACTCACGGCCATGTTTAAAAATCATCATCATCATCATCATACACACTGTAAGGTCTCTAATGTATGGGGGATGCTATTTTGAATTAAAAAACAACAAATGCATACGCTCACACAAGCACACTATATAAAAACTGATACCAAAATGGAATTTTGCCTTAGGTTTTTTGGGGGGTTCAGGTGCCTCAAAACGTGATTTTATTATGTAATCTTGATATCCAATTTTTAGGCGGAATACAATACTTCCTCTATGTACTAAGAAAATAGACATTTTGAACATATCCCGTATGTTCTCTGCATAAGACTTCAGAAATGGTAAGAAAATATATCTCATTCTGTTTTTATGTATTCAAAATATCTGTAGAAAATTTCCACCTAGTCCATTTTCGTTTCTTAATGAATACCAAATATTAGCATAATTAAAACTTAGTAAAGAGGGATTGAAATATCACAACTAAACTCTTTTCTCCACTAATGTTACTCTTTTAACTAAGCTTAAAATAACAGGGGGCATAAAGATGTATGTTTCGGAGTGTAAAATCTAAATTTAATACAAGGTAATACAAAAAGCATGGTGTATTCACTTTTCCAGTAAGTAATATTTGAAATCGGAATTTTTTTACCCTCTCGGTGTACCTTGAAAAATAGATAAAAAAACTGTTAATACAGCAAAAAAAAAAAAAAAAAAAAAAAAAAAAAATCTGATTTGTTGCACTCACATGACTTTCTCTACTCTTGTACTAACCATTCTTACAAACTCTTATTCCAATATCTTCGTCGTGTTAGTTAAAATAAACATTTGTACAAATTATCTTATTGCTTATTTCCTTGTAGGTGCAAGGGGAATATTGGAATACAGTAGGCTTTGTGCGATAGTCAAATGTTTTAAAGCTTTGAGGTTCCGTTCTCTTTGCACACGTAACAAAAAATGAACAACGATGACCCATTTCACGAAATTTCTAAGTTTTCCGAAACTCACACACATAACAAGGAATATCTCCGAAATAGTTTACCCTACAAGAAAATTTATTGAGACATAAATTGTGTATTTTAGCAAGATCTACATTTTTTGTATAGTATGATTTGGTTTATCTCTAACGGTTTACCAGTTATGTAAAAGTCGTCCAGAGTAAATACGACTACAGGGGCTATAGCCAGAAAATTCAAGATATACATTTCATTTGTCATCAAAATATCTCAAACATATGACATTTTAATAAAAATCGTTAGAGCCATTTTCAAGAAAATCAAAATTTTCGATAAACTTTCCATGTAAAGGGTAGTTTAGGGTGGAGCTATTTTCTTCAAAATCTTCGTGTCGCATCCTTGAAAGACATTAAACTTAAATACCAACTTTGGTTTTTAACCGACTTTTCGTTTTTGAGTTTTGCTGTCCACAGACTGACAGACTGACACACAGACACACAGACACACACGGACCTTTTTCTAAAAATGATTTTTTTTTTATTCAGGGGGCCTCAAAACATATATTTCCGGTGAAATCTAGACATCGAATTTTTGGGTGGAATACAATACTTCCCCTACTTACCAGTAGAGAAAGTAAAAAAAATTGCCAACTCTGTGTCAGGGTTCTTCCCATGAGCGACGGCAGACATTTTTCCAGGGGGGGGGGGCCACATGTTTGAAATTTGCAATCAGATAATATCAATTCACTATGTTATTGTCAAAATTTATAATATTCGTTGCATATAACCATGTTAATTTGTGTTAAATAGAAATTGAGCTTTTAAAATAGTAGTTTAATAGTCAGTAATTGATTGCACATTAAGTTGACCAACTTCCAGGGAGGGGCCGCGGCCCCCCCTTGCCGCCCCTTCGCGACGCCCATGGACTTCTTCCGCTCACTATATAGAAAATGTCAGTGATACAAATAAAGATAATAATTGTAAATATATGCTGTATGTTTAGTTACTATAGATAGGCAGACTTATTTAACTTAAGAACTAGGAATTTCAAATGCTACGTTTAGCCTTGTTACATAGCTAATAAATGAAAAAATGTATTCCATAAAATGTCAAATTATGCACTCGACATGCTACACAGCAGCAATAAAACTTCACATGGCTAAAAAGGTAGCGAAGTGTGGGTACTCCCTTGTGAGAAAGCTCTTTACCTGATAGGAGCATCGATCGTAACTAAAGGCTTCTGAGAAATAATAAATGACCCGCCTTAGCAGAAACGCTATTTAAGCTTTGTAAGCATGCGGTTTATCACATTAATCTTTTTATTTAATAACAGGAAGGCCACAAACGTCGATTCTCAGAATGCGTCCATTAGTTAGGCTTTAAAATTATAATAGACAACTGAAATGCTGTGCTGTTTGCCTTTATATAAAATGCAGAACTGTTCGTTTTACGATATTAGCAATGAAATAAGAGAGAGAGAGAGAGACAGCTTCCCCGCAGAGCACGTAGGCTCGTATTAAACGTCTAGTCCTCCTACTAAAAGGTACACTAAAAGGGACGGAGATTGGTAATACGTTTTAGCATTAGAATATACTTCAGTTGTAGCGAGAATCAGCAAACTATGCAACACGCTCAGAAAACAAATGTACAGCTAAAGAAAGAGACGGGGAAACAACTGACTCACGAGCAGTGTTGCCAACTATGCCTTTTTAAGGCTAGATCTGGCCTTTTTGAGAACCTATTTAGCTATAAATTTTCCAAAAAGCTAGAAGTAGCTTTCCTGGCCTTTTTTCTAAGCTTCATTAGCCTTTTCTAGGCTTTTTCATACATCTACCAGTAACTTTAAAATAATACATCATTTAATCTCGCTACTACAGCTATTCCACATAATGATATAATCCTTTTGGCGAATTCATTAATCATTTGAATCTGGGAGTATGGATTCCACCAAGTTGTTAGATTCTTTGGCACTTTTTAGAAAAAGGTCTGTGTGTGTATCTCGAGCCTGTGGATAACATAACCCAAAAACGAAAAGTTGGTTAAAAACCAAAGTTGGTATTTAAGTTTAATGTCTTTCATGGATGCGACATGAAGATTTTGAAGAAAATTCTTCACCCTAAACTACCCTTTACATGGAAAGTTTATCGAAAATTTAGATTTTCTCGAAAGTGTCTAACGATTTTGATTAAAATGCCATAGGCTTGAAACATCTTTATGACAAATGAGATGTATATTTTGAATTTTCTGGCTATAACCTCTGTACTCCTATTTACTCTGGACAACTTTTGCATAACTGGTAAACTGTTACAGATAGACCAAATCTTACTATGAAAAACTGTAGATCTTTCTATAATACACAATTTGTCTGAATATTTTTTTTTATAAATTGGACCATTTCGGAGATATGCCTTGTTATTTGTATTTCTGTCAAATGGAACATCGTTATTCAATTTGTTATGTTAACCCTGCAATGAGAACGGAATTTGAAAGCTTTAAAAGATTTGACTATCGCACAAAGCCTACTGTACACTAATATTCCCCTTGCACCTACAAGGAAATAAGCAATAAGATAATTTGTACAAATGTTTATCTTAACTAACACAAAGAAGATATAGGAAAAAGAGTTTGTAAGAATGGTTAGTACAAGAGTAGAGAAAGTCATGTGAGTGCAACATATCAGATTTTCCATGCGCAGTCCCAGACGATATATTGAAGCTTGTTGGTACAAATGCTGCATACATGCAAGAGCTTAAGGGAAATCCCAGCTGCAGCAGTAGAAATGAGGCAGAGGGGGATGACGAAGACCACGTTTATTTTTCCTAGGTGATCCATGCGTACTTTTTAATAATGTAGTTTTCTAATATTTATATAGGTATTAAAATATAATCTAGCCTTTTCTTGCCTTTTTGGCAAGCCGATTTAGCTTGTTTTTATTGAATTATAGTTGGCAACACTGCTCACGAGTCCCGTGTTCGCCACTCTTTAGATAATAGAATGTACCTCAAGCTTTGTGTGACAGAGTATTCACAATACACGAAGAACTTCACAGATTTATCCAAAGATGGCGCAACGTGATAAATTTCATAAGTCATCAGAAAAGATGCATTATTAATCCCACAGTCACATTTGAAACCAGATTTGACAGCAGCATGAAGAAACCTAACAACTAACACATTTATGAGTCTAAGTTACACCCCACTAAGCATAGAAATATGGCCATCCTTCTATATAATGAACCCGCAAGAGGGACATAACCTCACTGTTTGGAACATACCTGAGATTGTTTTATACAGTAAAATATAAACCACTTGGCACCTAGAAGGAAGAAAAGCTACCGCTTACCCAAGGACGTCCTTGGATAAGGGTAGCGCCACTCCCATCCTCCAACACATCATTACCCATCACCTATTCCTGCCCCCTTTCTGTATCCTGAATTAGGTATACAGAAAGTAACCTTTGCCCAGAACAAACACGCACGACAATACACGGACAACCTCCCATATCGCACAGATAAAGCCGCAGAAGCGGCTAGGTGCTGTGCGAAAAGACACACCGTGCAGGAGAACCTGCACGACCTGATTATGGTTCTGGTTCTGGTTCTGGCAAAATATAATCAAGTTTATTATTTTATCCGACTCTATCGTTCAAATTATGTATTTACTTGCAGCACCCTTAAAAACTGTAATCACAACTATGGAGACTCACGTGTTAAACTTAACGCGTCAGCGGTAGAAATATGGCATTAGGACATACAATCAGCTGAAACTGACATGTAGGCAGGTATGAAAAATCCTGTAAGAGCTATCGGCAGCGTGAACATTCGGGAGCGCGATTTTTCATACTTTAGTTCCAACTCGGCGCACTTGGAGCGTTTCGATCGCTGTTTTGTTGACAAAGATTTAACACGTAGTTTCCTTTCTTACTACTAGGTGTTCTGTGGTATTTACCCTGGGGGTTAAGGCCATACAATTCAATAAAGTACAATATAAAAATGTAAACAGGAATAAAAGAAAGAAAATCGAAAGCAAAATACTTTTAAGCGCAATATATCTACCGGGTGGAAGGGAGATGATTGCATTAATTTAAATCAATGGTAGATCTCGGTATTTGGAACAAATTTTGTATTTTACGTTTTTTGTCTCTGACAATTTCCTACGGAAATATTTTACGCTACAAATTGATTGGGTCTCACGTTCCCTAGCTCAGTACACAAACACCGTAATGGTGCATCTTGAGAATATAAACTCATACCCTGCCTTGTCCTTCCGTGTTTACTGTGCGAGTGCAGGCTAATCACAAGCGTTAGTTTCCAAAACATTACACGAAAGTGAGAGCGCCCGACCTGTTTACATCCACAAACCAGGTCAATTCTCTGACCAACCTCAATGCAGCATTCCCGACTTACTTCACGTCTGCAAGAGCTGCTCGGAGTATTCCTTCACGTCTTTTAAGTGAGTAATTATTTCGAAACCGTGTGTGATCACTCAAAGACCTTATAGGCCCTTAAATATAATTTGGTAGGTTAGTTCAGCATCTTACTTATGGCATCAGAGTTGAATGCAAGAAGCAAAGAAGTAGGGCTGCTGATGAACCCGACAAAAATCAGAGTCATGACCCATTCAAGAGATGCCATTTCTAATTGAGGGTACACCGATCCAGTATTGCACTGCACACATCTGTCTGGGACAAACAATTAGCATTGTAGAGAAAAGGGAAAATGAGTTCCAAAGAAGTAACTATAAGACTTCCCTAGGGAAAACGTTGGACTTTAAAATCTTATGTGTTACACTCGCATGACTTTCTCTACTCTTGTACTAAGCATTCTTGCAAACTCTTATTCTTGTATCTTCTTCGTGTTAGTTGAGATAAACATTTGTACAAATCATCTTATTGCTTATTTCCTTGTAGGTGCAAGGGGAATATGGGAATTTTGAGCGATAGTCAAATCTTTTAAAGCTTTGGGATTCCGTTCTCTTTGCACACTTAACATATAAGAACGATGATCATGCATTTCACAACAGTTTTAAGTTTTCCGAAACTAACACAAATAACAAGGAATATCTCCGAAATGGTTTACTCCACAAAAAAAAAAAAAAAAAAAAATTATTCGGACATAAATTGTGTGTTTTTGCGAGATCTACATTTTTTGTACAGTAAAATTTTGTCTATCTCTTACGGTTTACGAGTTATTCAAAAGTTATCAAGAGTAAATACGACTACAGGGGCTATAGCCAGAACATTCAAGATATACATTTCATTTGTCATCAAAATATCTCAAACATATGATATT
Source organism: Tenodera sinensis (assembly GCA_030765045.1). Lineage (NCBI taxonomy): Eukaryota > Metazoa > Arthropoda > Insecta > Mantodea > Mantidae > Tenodera > Tenodera sinensis. Next base: position 25,847,323 of record CM060963.1, read on the forward strand.
TTAATAAAAATCGTTAGAGCCATTTTCAAGAAAATCAACATTTTCAAAAAAATTTCCGTGTAAAGGGTAGTTTAGAGTGGAGCTATTTTCTTCAAAATCTTCGTGTCGCATCCTTGAAAGACATTAAACTTAAATACCAACTATAGTTTTAATCAACCTTTCATTTTTGAGTTACGCTGTCCACAGACAGACAAATTTTCTGACAGATAGAGACACACACATCTACGTATCTTTTCCTAAAAATACTTTATTTTATTTTCGGTGAAATCTCTACATTACATTTTGGGCCAAATACGATACTCCCCTACTTATTATACGTAGTAGAGAAAGTAAAAATAAATAAGATAGATGACTCAGTTGGAGAGTAAAAAGAAGCAATATTGGAAGAGCACAGGTTAGCAATGAAAGGCCTGCCTTTGGTAGAAAACTGTGATTTACTGAGTAATTTTCCATGATTGTGTTGTCCCGGAAGTAATGCGTTTAGCCAAGCCTATCACAACTGTGAAGTAATTTGAATGGAATTTGCTGGTGCTACTTGAGTAGCAGAGATCGTGATCTGTGATGCAAGTGGCAAGTAGAATGCGGTCACTTTGCGAAATGAACAATGCAGATTCTGATCGGAATATTGCCGTGTGGACACAAATACAATTCCTTGCTCACTGGTTTATTTTGCTGACCCAAAATGCAGCTGCAAACCTCACGAGATACACTGCGACTAGCAAATGTATGCCAGACATACGTGTGCAGTGCTGCAACCTCAAAGCTTTGCGGCTGTTTCTGTAACCTGTTAAGGGACACTGGGAGTGAAATTTGAAAGTTCCACATTTCTTGATAGATTTTTCTGAAATTTCTACTGTATTTGTATTTATATGAGAATAGGAGGTACACCAAATTTCATTAAAGTTGGATAATCCGTTTATGATATATAAATTATTTTATGAATTTAATACGCACATTTTCAAACTGTAGCTCGCGTCTATTGACTTTTCAAAATTATTTATATTGGCAGAACTGTTACTCTAAAACACGGGTAACAATTGTGTGAAGAGATATTTCAAATACGTTTGCTGATTATGCTGCACATATTTTTTTAATAACAAAGAATATTTAATCTTAAAAATTATTGATATTTTTCGTACAAAAAAAATTGTTTTTGGAATTCATGTTAATGATAACATCAATATTGAATCATAGTTTTGTTTAGCTGCTATTTATGAATACTTTTGGAAGTTTTCATTGAATTTGAAGCAAAACTCAGGCGCGACCTTCTTTTGGAATGTGCAGAAATGAAGTTTTGAGAAAAACAGGCTTTTATATAGGAGCATCCTGTGTACGTTAAGGGAAGGGCGCTATTTGAAAGGGCCGTAATGACCACATAGAGTGGGGGATATGAAAAATGCTAGCTGATCCAAATGCACAGGTGTTCCAGGAACATTTTAAGGTAAAAAAACAATTTTCGACTTTTTGACAATTTTGACCAAAATTTCACTCCCAGTGTCCCTTAAAGATAAGAAAGAAAATGTGTATTATATTTACATGTTTCTGTACGTCTATCGACTCTTTTACTTTGAGTCTATTTGACTGAAAATTTATTTGTTATGTTATTTTATATAAAATTAACACTTTTACAGTTTAGTGTGATATCTCTTTCAGTTTTCAGGTTATTAAATTATTTATCTGAATTTTATTACCTACCCTAAATGCTCCACACAGTACAATTTAAAAAAAAAACTGTTTCTCAGTTACTGTTTATAAGGTATAAGTATGACATACGTAATTCTCTCATTCGAAATTTCTAGTGTTTTAAAATTCTTATATAGCTTTAAAAATTAATAAATAAAAAAACACTGAAAATAAAAGAGTATTACAGATCTATTTCCTTGTGTTTTGGGAATATATATGACAAATTTCAGAATACTTGAGTTAAACGTATCCTGTGAAATTTAATGTGTCAAAAATAATTTCCGTAAATACTATGTTATGAAGTAGACAGAAGGATAAGCATTTGTGATTATAATTTGTGCAAGAGAGAGTAGAGAAAGTCATATGAATAAACACATCAGGCTTTTTTACTGTATCGACTTATTCTGATTGTCCTTCAAGCTTTTTAAACATGAGGTTAGAGTTGATGATAAATCGTATTTTGCTGCTGGATTACAAACTTGGAGTGTATATCCACACTGGAACAAACATATGTTGCTAACTAAACCTTAAGTGAGTTCATCTGAATAGCAGGGGAACATAAAAAGAGGTAAAATTAAAAAAGAAACGCGTGGAAATGGGCGTTTGTTTTAAACCGAAAGCGGTAGGCAGTAGGCTGTTCCCTTGGGCCACTCCAATCAATGTAACACATAAGAGAGGGTGTTGCAAATTAAAATATTAATGGCAAGGGTAGGCACACCGCAGGGAGATCAATGTTGGGAACACTGCCAGCACCAGAATGTGTTATGTTGGCACATCTGGTTCTCTTTACAGCTCCCGGCTTTACTACCATGTTACAGTCAAGGGAACACGCTCGAGGGGGGGGGGGGGTAATGTAATACTGCGACCACGGCAATAAAACACCACACACCAAAATATATAAATTGTGGAAACCTAAAACATTATCAGCACCTTTGTAAAACCGATTAACTTTTGCTTCAACAGTTGTCGGTTTTCACGTTAGATACTGTATAAAGTATGTCCATAATTTCCGCGTTGATTCTATATGGTAGCATTTTAACGCATAAAAAGCATTAAAAATGTTATTTTTCAAGTGTAACAGTTCTCATTTATAAAAAAGTGTAGTCAGTCAGAAGATGCAACTGGCATCGCAATTTCGCTTTTAATACACTGACGCCGAGCACGGTAGAACAAAGGACGGTCGAGGCTAAGCTAACAGGCCGGCGAGCAAACAAAGGTGCGTATACGTGACTAACAACAATGTAACGGCACGTGTCAAAGGCGCTAACGGTCAAGTTTCTTCACAACACTCACACGTGACCACAATCAGATGACAACCAAAAGGGATTTTCTCCAGATGATTCGAGAAGCCTCCTGCGGTCGGCTTGTTTGTGGAAGTCGAAAAATGTCCATGTCATCCTCGCTGTATAAGGGAGCGAGAAAACAGCAGAGGAGGGTTAGTTGCAGACATGAGTCATGGTGAGTGTGAGACAGCTGTGTGTGGCACTATCGTCATGAAAGATAGTCGCGTCGAAATGAATTTTATTGAGAGTTGAGTGATTGTACTGTGAGTTAAAGTATGAGAGACACAGAAATTCAAGAAAGACAGTGAAAAGACTGAGTCAAGGTTACGAGAAGTAAACAGTTGTAATATCATGAAAGACTGTAGACTCTGTTAACGTAGTAATAGAGAACTGTGTTTCTGTGGAAAAGTTTAGAAGAAAAATAACGTGATAGAAAAGTAACTGGACTGGACTGGACTTTCCACCTAAAAGTTCTATATATGTAAATACATGTTTTGACATCCTCTGAATGAAACTGCAAATCAAAACGAATGTTGGATAAATACCAAAATTGGCATTTAAGTTCAGCATCTTAGAAGGATACAAGACGAAAACATACAGAAACTCCCCAAATCCCATACTACCCTTATACGGAAAATATTTCGTTGTTTGTTTTTCTCAAAACTAACAATGATTTTGATTGAAACACAATATATGTGTGCTATCTTACTAATCCAGCGGCGCTAGAGCCCATTCCGGGCTAAGGTCCTTGTGTGCCACACTCGTGCCCACCACGGGCGTCATGAGTGGGGTGCAGAACTAGAGCTGGGACTTGGTCCTACTTGGTTCCTCCCTGCCAGTTATGTGGTCTTTGCAAGCAGGACCGCTGTTTCTCAGTCAAGTAGCTCCTCAACTGGCCCTCAGTGACTTACTAAGGCTGAGTGCACCCCGAACCACCTCTCCCAGGAGAAGAAAATCCGCACGCCGGTATCGGGAATCAAACTCAGATCGCTTGGTAACCAGCAGCGCTACCTTAAGTTCGGTCTGGGTGGCTCAGTTGGTTAGACGCTGACCTACTGATTCAAAGAGAAAGATGTGATTATGTCATCGCCGGCGTGTTTGAAGGAGTTCGAGAAAGGTCCATGTGACGTCATCCCCGCTTTCAGAAGAGCAAACTGCAGAGTGTGTTACAGAAACGATTCGGGCAGTGTGCCAGTGAATGTGAGACAGCTGTGCGTGTGTCAGTATATCTCAAAGAAGATTTAACGAGCGTCGAGTGACTATCATCATGGTTAACGTGTGAGAGACAGAGAAAGTTAACAAGGACGGTAAAAGACTGAGCTAAGGCTACGAGAAGAAAACAGTTGTGAGTTAAAACATCACGAAAGACTGTAGACCGTATTAACGTCAGTAGAGGAGAACTGTGCTTTTGTGCGAAACTTTAGAAGAAAAATGAAGTGCTAGAACAGTAACTGGGCCGACTTTGTCATTTTGTCACAATATTAATTTAAAATACGGTAGAAATCCTGCTAGACGTGATAAAATATTGTTCGCCACAAGATTAATAGCTAAAACTTTAGAGGTATCGGTAAAAGTGCTAATTTGGTAAATCTGTTATTCCCAAAGTTATTCACGGACAGTTTATGGCTTCTTTTGTGAATTAAATGGCCTTATATACAGATAGGTTCACGCGCTGCATTGCTCCAAACATTTCGATAAACAAATGTTTTTCCGGTTAAACATTGCTTTAGCTAACAGAATTGCTATAAACATTTGTTCATCGTATTTAGTAGAAAGAAGCGCTAACACGTGGAATAGTAATAGGCAGAGGTATGGACGAACAAAGGGGCAGAGCACCCCACAGAGTCCAATTGTGAATACTATTGAAAATATCGATACTTGCTGACGTCGTTTTATTGAACTGCTGTCCTGTATCAGTTTTGACTTCCTCATTCCTTATCGTTTGTAGGGTACCTTATTACGTCATGCTTTCATTTTCTTGGCTGATACCGTCACCGTGTCATGATTTGTGTTCTCTAACCAACGAATAGAGCATAACCATGCTGGTCTTATCAATTCAATGGCCACCTCCCTCAACTGGACGGTAGCGTGTTCTCTTTCAAACTGGTGGAGACCGATATCAGAAGACACGCCCTATAAATCTGCCTAAAGACGATCAGAAATTCCAGGTCTATTACTATTTGTGCTCGTGTACATAATAGTTGGAGAAGGTATTGTACTCCACCCAAAATATTCATACCGAGATTTCATTGGAAATACGTGTTTTGAGATCTCCAGAGTAAGAAAAAGCATTTTTAGAGAAAGATCCGCGCGCGTGTGGGTGTGTATGTGTGCGCCATGCGTGTGTATGTGGACAAAGGCTGTAGAAGTCTATGAAATTATTTTGGTTTTTGTTTACAAACACTAAACAAAATGTGCCACCCCCTCTCCACCATTGAAGAGTGCTTGCCCTGACTTGTGCAATATTTCAACGTATAATGTCATAATTATTATTAATACATAATTACAACATATATATATTCGTTTTTGATTTATGCTGTCCGCAGACTAACAGACACACACAGACACACACGGACCTTTTTCTAATTTTTTTTTTTTAATTCGGAGAGCCTCAAAACATTAATGTCCGGCGAAGTCTCCACATAGAATTTTTGGTTGGAATACAATACTACTTACCAGTAAAGAAAGTAAAATGGCTTTCACTGAAAACGGTTACAGTTATGCTCAAGATGGCTAAGTTTCGCAATAAACACTGGAATAAATCAAATGGGCAATTATATTGGGAGGTTAGAAGACGAATGGAAATGTTTCTAAGTGTATAGATCATTAGAATAAATAAGTTTGGTAACTGATGACAGTGTAATGAATACTATTCCATCAATATTTGCTCATTTGCTGACTTATAATTTTACTTATTAAGAATAGTATATTTTTAATTAGTTACTAGCTCCAAGTAGGCGTGGCATGCAAAATCCATACGTGTTTATTTTTTCCCGAGAGGCATAATGCTGAGTGGGAAGGCTTCGCGATAACGATGTTGTATCGGAAATGAACTGGAATGATCTTTGCAATGCCACTGACTTCACACTAACTAGGTCGGGAAGTCACGCAGTGAAGCGTATGCAAGTGGAAGCAAAGCGGATAGTGTATCTTACAGGCGTTGTTCATTTCGCAGCGCCGTTATGATCAGTTATCAGATCAAAAATCCCCTCGCCGGTGCCGGGGATCGAACCCTGGTTCTCCGTTCCAGAGACAGGTGAGTGCAAGGGCTACTTGTAAATTAGTAATGGGTGGAATAAACAGTATTGTTTCTACACATTAGGCCTTTTCCTGTATAGCTTCCTGTGTTAATATCGGTTTACAAAAAACTCAACTGTTGAGGAATATCTGAGATTGATACAAACGATCAGGTGGGCAGTTGCATTGAGAAACCTAGTTGCGCAAACATAGACGATGGGAAAGTGGTCTGCAATGCGACGGACAGGTCGTGGATTCGAGCCCCTGTCGATGTCAGTGCTTCGTGATTTCACACAAAGAATAAATCATAATCCGTGATCCTCATGGGCTCCTTTCATTACTGGCTGGGTGCCAATTAATTGTAGCGTTTGTGTAGATGGAAGCTTTTGAAACAGTCGCAGGAAAAGAAGTCAGGAGAATGAGAACATTTCGTAGAGGGTAAAATAAACGAGAAGGCGTGGTAAGTTAATTAATGAATGGGGAAATATGATGTGATATATACATCACCATTTTACAGTTGTTGTCTATCAGACTGTTCATAAAAACGCCTTTTACCTATCTACTTCCACGGTAAAAGTCTTTGCCTGGATATTTTCAAATAGAACTGCATGGAACTTCATTTCTTTATTTCTCCATGGGTAACAGCAAGATGCAAATATGACAGTCAGCTGTTATATTATCTATGGTAATACTACGATAATTTTGTGAGCACGAAGTGCGAGAAAAATTATCCCAAATATGAAATATTTCAAGCTATTGACAGAAAATATGCTCATAGCGAAGACACAACACGAAGATTTTCAAGAAAATGCTCCCATCCCAAGTTACCCTTTAATGAAAAATGTTTCTAATCTTTTGCTTTTCCCAAAAATATCTCTCTAACAATGCTGATTAAAATGCCACGTTCTTAATATATTTTCTGACAAATGAAATGTACATCTTGAAATTTCTGGGTATAGTCGCTGAAATGCTTTTCGTGATAGATTGCCTTGGATAACTAGTAAACCGTAAAAGATACACAAAATATTCTTAATCTCATTACACTCCTCTTATGTAAGCCTTACATCCCCTAGGACCTATCGGGGAGCAGAGGAACCTATGCACTGGACAGAGTGAAGACCTGGAAGCGGGTGGTCTGCCCAGGACCAGGTGTGAGGGTGAGGAAGAGAATGATATGAAATACAGGCGAAATCGATGATTGGAAACGTGATGGAGCAATTAGTGTAATGAGTGGCGGGGAAAGCCGGAGAAGCCGAAGAAATAAGCAGGTCTTCTTGAAGTACACAATTTATGTCAAATACATTTTCTGAAGTTAATCATTTTTCAAACATAGCTTGGCTTGAATTTTGAAATACTTATGCCTTTCTGGTAGTATGTTACGGTACAGTGCAGTAGACTAGATAGGATAAGATGGGATAGTATAGGATATGACTTCGCGGAGGCGATTTGGCGTGTCAATCTTGTCTATTTTTTGTACCTATGCCCTTTGCGGGACACCCCCGGGAGTAAGGATGAGGCGAGAGGAGAAAAGGGCGACCTACCAAGGAGTCGCGACAGATAGAGGGCAGGGTCTCCATATTTTATGATTGAAACCCCTGGTGGTGGCTGGTACAAACAGTATTCCGTCCACCCGCAGTCTTAGACATCCCACAGGAGGATTCGTAGATCGGAGACCACCCCGCTAAAGGGTGAAGGTGACCAGAGAGCATATTCCCTGCCACGCAATCCCAAGAGACACGTCTTGTTACCCTGAAAGAGACCAGCTAGATGAAGGGTGACGTGAAATTAGCGACAGGAAATTCGAGGAATGTAATGAAAACACCCAATATTTGCCTGGTGACCTGGGAAACCCCTAGTCAGGTGGACCGACCACTGGGGTCGAACCCGCAACCTCCCGAATACGGATCAGAGACGGGCATAAGAAATATGTAATAAAACCATTTCTATGAACGTTTATCTCAATTAACATGAAATAAATATAAGAATACAAGTTTTAAAGGATAGTTTATACAGAATGAGCTGAGAAAAACTTGCGAGTGCACACGTCAGAGTTTTTCATTTAGGCTGTTATAGACATATATCACGCGCAGATAGTAACAATCGCGCATACACACAACTACAGTCTTTTTTTTTTCTTCCCTACGTTCAACAGATCTAAAACGTCAATTTTATTTTCCCGTGACATGAATTGTGTGGAATGGACAGCTACCATACCTGCGTTCTTTGTGGCGACTTCACTGTAAATAAGCTTACACCTCAAATCCACCTCTTCATAACGGTACTGATAACTACCAATCAAAGGTGCACACGTTCAAACGGCGCTGTTATCCAAAGGTGCACCTGGTAACGACACTGTTAACCACTAATCAAAGGTGCACTGGTTAAAACGACACTGATGATCACAAATCAAAGGTGCATCTGTTCATAACGACGCTGCTAATGACCAATCAAAAGATCCGCGTGTAGCAATCAGTACCTACTTTGCCGTGAGCGCACTTTTTCACGCAGCTAAAACAAAGCTATCGATTTCCATACATAAAATAAAGTTACTCTGCTTATTTAATGAGTGTTATAATTGGTATAGTATATTATGCAACGAGGTAGTAATTATGTTTCATATGACAATTTATACTCGACCATATACCTAATTTTATAGTTGAAATATTGTAAAATGTTGCACACTCACCGGGGACAATGACCTACATAGTGCATTAGCTAATATTTGGATTTCTGCGCAGGCGCTAAACGATCGATTCGCTTCCAGCACGTCACAGTTGCATGATAAAAATGATAGCCTTGGAATGCTACATAACATTGAAAACTAGAAGGCACATTGAATATATTGGGTTTAAGACGAAACTTTATTTAATGTATAAGTTATTTATTGTACAATTAGTGAAATTAATTTGCGGGATTGTGCTTAGTGCAATATTCTTGGAAGTTGATGCGTGTTTTGTTTTTGTTCGACATGGCCATTGCTGCATGGGAATTCTCTAATTGGTGGAACACCTGACCTTTAATGAAAATTGAATTGTCCCATTGGATGAAGACCAGTTCCATCTTAAGGAGGCCTATTAAGGATCGCTATCAGACTTAATTAATAAATTTGGGTATGGTTGGGCGTAAATAATATTCTGATAGATTCAATTTGTCTTCTCGTTTTTGAAACTCTTTTTAAAGGTTATTAACATACAATTACTCTCTGTATCACTTTGTCAAGGTCAACATAACAATAAAATCAATAATTTCGCAGTTGAAGGCGCAATTATCTCCATTATCGAATAACAAATACATGATTAAATAGTCGTACACCAATGAGAATAACATGCAGCATAGAGCACCAAAACCATTTTATAAATGTCTTACACTTAGACACTTGGTCGATCAAAAATAGTTTAATGAAAGTTGAATATAACGGCAGCAATTAAGATGGTTGTGTGAATACAGTGGAACATTCGAACATTTATAATTCGAAATCGCTATTAATGCGAAGATTTTTCTTGGTCCCTTGAATTTTGTATTAAAGCAATGTAAAAAAAAATTCACATGTACTTGCATTTCATTTTCCTTAATTCGAAGCATATGTTAAGAAATATCAGTCCAAAATTAATCAACCGCGGAAATGTAATATGAATCGTAACTTCCTCCATGTGTTTCTGCAGAAGAGGTCAAGAGGGTGAGATAGTTTTCCAAGCTGCCGGCCTTGAGCTTTCATGCCTACCTACTCCCACATCCCCTTGTTTAAAACACGTGTCCCTTTAGTTGTCGCTTGAGCTTCCTGCTGTTTAGTGTCTTCTAAATTAATGCCAGCTTGTCTCTTAGTATACCACCTGTTCAATACAACGCTAAGGTCGCCGTCATTCCAGAAGTTCTAAACGGTTTGAAGAAAAAAATCTGAAATCTGAAGTAGATGGATAAAACGTTAAGCAGTGCATCGAGTGAAAATGCATGGGGTCGAAAAAGAGTGTAACAACCGAAAAATCCTGATAGATATATGTACAGAAAGCGAATTTAGTACAATGCAAGGGTATCATGTTTGTTTAAGAGATAGACAAAAATCTTACTGTACAAAAAAATGCAGATCTCGCTAAAATACACAATTTATGTTCAAATAATTTTTTTTTTTCCTAGAGTGAACTATTTCGGGGATATTCCTTGTTATTTGAGACAAATGGAACATAGTTATTCCTTTTTATATGTTAACCGTACAATGAGAACGGAATTTGTAAGCTTTAAAAGATTTGACTTTCGCCCAAAGTCTACTGTATCCCCATATTTCCTTTGTACCTACAAGATAATTTCTCGCTACCGCTCGTTTCATAAAATAGACTCGTGTCTTAATTGCTGGCATTATACTCTCGTTGCATAATATACTATAACAGATGTTAATGAAGGTTATGATATTTCGTATATGGCTTAGGTTGCAACAAACGTAGGTAAATGCTACACCTCGGAGGTGGCCGAGTGTGTCCGAGATACAAGGACGTTAACCCTCCCTAGCCTTTGTCAAGCTCGCATTGTACAAGCACAAAAACACAATTAGCAACAAGTGCCTTAGTCACGATCTAGCTTCTAATCGCCTCCTCACAAGAAAGAAGTGAATTCAAATGTTTCTCGGCATTCCTTGCGATGTGCTCGTCTTTGTATCGAGCGAGCCAGGAGAAAGCAAAATAACATAACCTCTGCTTCAGGTGTCTTGCCAGGAAGTCATTGTTATAACAGCGTCTTTCAAACGCCTCGTCAAACTTGAAAACGTCATAAATATAATATTTAGGGCCTTAATGAAACAAAAGCCGTCTAGCTAGACGGCTCAGACGGTTGGCATATTGTGTCTTGCAGTTGGGAGATCCCAAATTTAGTTCCCAAATACCGAGTGAGGTGGTGCAGGTGACAGTGCTTGAGGCCCGCCTTCGGGAGGACATATGTTCGATTCCCACCAACCACGCTCTGTGAGTTGGGTTTTCCGTGGTTAGGTTCATCCCGTCATTAATTTCTTATCCATTCCTGACGTTATCAGGACAACGCAGGTCAGGACATTCGAGCCTTCTTAGACGAAAGTTGCTCGGTTTGGGTTGGACTCGGCGGGGCACTTGTTCCCCATACCCTTAGGATGGTGATGCTAGGGCGGGGTTGTCAGAGACCTCAACGTTCTCTGGTGCCAACCTGAAAACTAGTAGAGAGCTAGTGGACAGTTAAGACTTATTATTTTATATCAACGTATGGAAGGTGCAAATAAAGACTACCACACTGATTGTTATACAATCTATATGTCACTTAAAGGAGTTTCACGTCAGTTATAACAAATGGTATATATGCAAGTTTCGTTTAGTATCCATAAGAGTACTGTGGTTCATTAATAAATGAAGGTTTTCACGGCCGAAGTCACAATTAGTAAAATATGCTTCCGGGCTAAGACGCCGTGGTCCACTGGGAAAGCTGCAAGCGAAACGTTTGACAGTAAAAAGAAGTCCGGTGGACCAAGTATTTAACATATACATGTAAAACGGAATATTTATTTCTGGTCTAGGTAGCTCAGTTGGAACGAGCACACAATTTATAAGTAATGCATGTACTGTAGAACTGGTTCGAATCCCCTGCATGTACTAAATTATTATTCATTAATAACATTGGTTGAACAATTATTGTGTTTAAAGCTGGTATTGTTTAAATTCGTAATTGTTTTAATTCCATTTTATGGTATTGTTGTAAATGAGGATATCTCTTCTAGTATAGATGCTGAGCTGCTTGTGCTTGGCTCTTGCTTCTCCGTGAATCAAAAGCATATCAGTGCACTCGTCTGTCGAACACATCTGAAGACCGTCACAAAATATCGTGTGACAGCATATACGTGGAGAATGGAGGGAGTCATATCATCCTATTCCAATGGGGCTGAAGTCATTACACCTATTCCATTACAAAATGCAGCCAACCAAAAGGACTTAAATTATAATGTTCTAAACCGTCTGAGACTTCAAAATTAGATTATTATGGATTCGGTTTCCAAGTTTTGAAAAGCAGAAATAAAATTGCACAACGTTGAGACGCAAACCGAGGCTAGCGCACAGAATACGGGTATAATTGGTTACTTGACTGAAGGCACATTCCGAGTTATACTATAGAACCTGCATGCTAAGCGCTATGACATTGCCACCTCGCGACTTTTCGTGCTTAATTTAGCCTTTTAAGAGAGTTTTAACCCTTTGCTGGGCGTTTTAATATTGTTGCTTAAATGGAAAAAGCTATTATGCGTGTTGAGATGCATGAGACGTAGTTTACGCCAAAATTTAAGTAAGCCGTTATTTAATAATATGTGCGTTTTGACGTTTGGTGAATGAGGCGCATACTCCAATTCCTTGCAACCAACACAGGCTCTAGATGCAAGAATCCGCCACTTTCTTTTTAGTTGATGTTTGTAGTGTACTCATATGAGACGTTTACTGAACAATTGCGTTTCTATATATACTCTAATAAAAAGTTTATCGTCTGGAAAACCGGCAATGGCTCTTAGTTAACGAGTCGCACGCTTTTGAGGTGAACTTTAGCGAGGAGTACCCTGTTCCTCTAAATTTTGCGCATTTGTCTCTCTAAGAATGTCAAGCAATGCCTTTTAGTAAGCACAAAACTAGACTAAAGTGTTCATGCGTTTGATGGGTGGCCTACCTTCCAAAAAATGAGGGGCGGCTGACTCACGTGGTATATATGTAACTATTTTTAAATATCTAGCTCGAAAATATCAATTTGGAATGCAAAAGCAGGCGTTGAGGAAAACAGAAATTTGTAACAACTGTATGTCTAAGAAAACACTTCGGTAAAAGAATCAGAAGAGAAACGAAATAAGGATTATATGATATCGTGTCAAAATCAGCACTAAAGAACGCTTGCGAAATTGGGTCCTGAGGTCCAGGGAAAGGTCTAGAGTAGAAGCAGCTCAAATGAGATTTCTTTGGCCAATATTGGGAGTAAAAAGATTAGACCGAATAGGAAATACCGATATAAAAGCACAATTCATAGAAGATAATTTAATTGAGGAGATTCAGCGCTATCAAAAGGAGTGGAAAGATCATGTTTTAACGATGATCCTCTGGACGAAGAAATATTAGGTGGTAATTCAGAAGATGGAGTGACTAATTCATTTAGGTTCGGAACAGGTCTTTGGCCTAAACCTTATTGGGAAGAAGAAGATATGTAACTGTTTTCGAATTTCTTTAGTTCTTTGTGTAATCGCAATGGGCATGCGTTCCTTTTACTTTAATTTAATCTCTAGATACACGTTGCGTTTGTTAATTTTGAAAAAGTCAATGATTGAGTAAACAGAGCTAAATTATGGAGAATTATAGAAAATAAAGGCTATCCATAGCACTTAACACGACCTGAACAAAACTTACGTATAGAACTTTGAAATTGTAATAAACACCGGAAAGAAATTATAATAAATCAAGGCGTTAGACAGAGTGTAATATTTCACCTACTCTTTTTAATATTTATATAAATGACATCACCCAAGTATTTTTTAAATACATTTAACTGAACAACACTAAAAGTACTGGTATTTTACTATACGCCGATAACGTTATATTACGAACAACATTCCCTATGTTAACTCAACGAAATATAGCATAATTTAAAGAGAAAACCAAACTGATGGCGCTTTTAGATAAACAAGTCTCATAATTTACATCTCTAGGTTGCGAATTCATTCTACGTAAAAAAGAAAAAAAAATCAAAAACCAAAATATGAGAATTCTCAACATATATGCGACACAATTCACAGAACATTAAAACGAAAAACAAGAGAGCAAATAAGAATGAAATTCTATAAAACAATGGCTGTTCCACTACTTTTATTTGACCATGAACCTTGGACAATAAATTAGAAAATAAAGAAGGGAATTTACAGTGCAGAAATATCCTTTCTAAGAAGAACCAAAGGCTGCACAAGATTAAATAAAATACGAAATGAATATATCAGAAATGAACTCCACAATTTTTCTATACAGGATCAAATTCAACAGTAGAGAAATAACTGAAAACAAGATACATCCAGAATGAACTAAACAAGAATTTCTGAATTGGTATACCAGTACAAACCATCAGGAATCAGAGACAAAGGAAGATCAAATAAAAGATGGAAATGCATGCTATGAATCGGAACAGGCGATTTGCCTAAACCATAAAGTACAAGAAGGAAGAAGTTTTATTGCAGGACCGCTCTTCTCCTTTAACTGACACGAGCCGCTGCTGTGAGTATCACACGCAAGCACACTGTTTCCTAAGTTTTTTATTTTTCCAGTGATATCTGTCTACCTGTTGGTGAACTTGGAGTGAAGCACGGAAAGTGGCTTTCTTAGCAGAAAGTGCAGCAGTAAAGAGGTTTTAGCAGGCTATGCATTTTAGATGTCGAGTGTTGCAAACAAAGGAATCCCTCGACATTTAGTCCATTGTGAAAGCAGAACAGCAAATGTACGCTGTTTGTCAGGTCAAGGGAAACTCTGGCTTTCGTGGCCAGTGCTGGTCTCACTGAAACATAAGATCCACTGTTGTCCCATTACCAGTCCGACAATAGCCTGCCTGAAAGAGATGCTGTGCTCAATTCACGTGATCTGTAGATGTAGCTATAGCTTATACAACCTAGGGGGACACCTCGCGCACTGCGATCTCTTTCACTGCATTTATCGTCCGCCAGGACCTCTACAAGACTGACGGGCAGTTGCAGAGAGCCCCGAAAATGCCCCAGTGAAAGGAACTCTACAAACACAGTCTAAGAGGAACAGGGCCCCCATTAAAAAAGATACCCGTGCATAAAATTGCAAGGACCAATGCATAATAAAGCCAAGATCATTTCGTCACGAGATACACGAGAGGAGGTTAACCAGTTTATCGGAATTTTCTTTACTGCTCTAAGCGGAGAGCTGACCCACACTTCAAGCTTAAAGCCTTTTAAACTACCACGAAATATTGTAACATTGTTTTCTGTGTTTACAGCCTTTGTTTCCAAATCCACCATTTCATTTCCCGGCAAACCAACGAGACTAGGAATCCATGTTAAGATTTTCATTTTATTTGTGATGCCAGTATCTTAAACATGTGGTATTTATCAAAACTGTTAAAGGCATGTTTGAGAAAATAAAAATAACAAACACATTTCCAAGTAAAGGGTAGTGGTGGGTGGCAGAAACTTTTGAAAATCTCATATTTCACTGTCTCAGACCCTGGGAGGAAGGATGAAATGAAAAAGCCCTACAGGCGGGACTACTACGGTGGGTTCCTAACAGACGCACACAAGTTCTTCAGCCTGACAGAGTTCCATGTCGCCACAGAGATCCCGCCACTAGCCAGGTCCAGCAAATTAAACAGTCCCCCTGAAAGTGTGGCTGGTCGACCACAGCACCTCCCCTCAGCCGAGCACCGTATTGCAAGCCTACCGGCCACGTGACTGATGTTTACAACCTGGAAATACCTAGATAGCGAGAATGAAATGAAAGGAAATGAAACTGGGGAGGTAAAGAAAGTATACTTCCCAGCACTCGCCTAAGTTTCCTGGAAAATCCCCCGAAAAACCCAAGGTCGCGGAATCGAACCCATAACCTCCCGAATGCAGATCATACCGTTCTGTGGAAGATAGTGGTCATATCTTCATCTTTTAAGAATTTACCAGCTCCGTTCTCTGCCAAACTCTCTCTTGCGTGGTCTTCTCTCTTTGAAATTTCTTACTGTTCATCGCCTTTACGTGTACTCTTATATCTGGCATGCTATCAATGCGTTCCTTTTATTTTATTTTACCACCTATTCCTTTAATAGTTTAAAATACCTTCTAATAGATGTCGTTGAATATGTTTTAATATTTGCTCTCTAAAACGGCTGCTTGTCGCATTGTTAACAAGCAAAAAATAATAAAGTCGTTATGGAAACCTTTAGGGAAGTAGTAAATAAAATCCAGATGGCTGTGACCAATCATGCGAACCTTAATAGGGTCTTAAACTACTTGATCATAAAACAAGAACTATAAGACAATATTGTTTATATGCTAATCATCAATTTTACCAGCAGTTTTAGCATTGGTATTAGCCTAGAGCGCCCAAGTATTCAGTATCTTTGATTTTTTCATGTAGAGAAGTTGGTATCACAACTTCCTTCACAACAGAAATACTGCTTAACTTGTATAAATTTATAGTGCAATATATTCCTTCTCATACTGCTACTAGGATTTCATCTCGCAATTTAAATGTCCTACATCCGTAAAAGCGGGCGTTAAACACCACATTTGTACTAACCATTTTTACAAACTCCTATTCCTATATCTTCTTCGTGTTAGTCGAGAGAAACATTCGCAGAAATTATCTTATTACCTATTTCTTGTAGGTGCAAGGAGAATATGAGAATATAGTAGGCTTTGAGCGACACTCAAGTATTTTAAAACTTTCACACTTCGTTCTCTTTGCATGACTAACATATAAAAAATGAATAACGATGTTCCATTTGACGAAAGTATGTTTACCAAAACTCACACAAATAACAAGATATATCTCAGAAATGGTTCACTCTGCAACAAATTATTTAGACATAAATTGTGTGTTTTGGAAAGATCTACATTATTTGTATAGTAAGATTTGGTCCATCTCTTACGGTTTAACAGTAATGCAAAGGTTATCCAGAGTAAACAGGACTACATCTTTGAAATACATTAAACTTAAATACAAACTTTGGTTTTTAAACCTACTTTTCGTTTTTGAGTTATGCGGTCCACAGACTGACAGACACACAGATACACACACGGACCTCTTTCTAAAAACGGTTTTTTTGGATTCAAAACATATATTTCCGATGAAATCTCGACATCGAATTTTTGGATGGAATACAATACTTCCCCTACATACCGGTAGAGAAAGTAAAAACACAGTAAAAGAGGTTGACAAAGATGGTCTTTGGACTAGTCTGACGTTATTTTTCTAAATTGATTATTTTTTTAATGCGGCCTTAATGATGCCCAATACTAATAAAGTAACAGTGCAACATAAAAGTAAAGTTTTATTTTGCCAATAAAAAAAAGACAAAAATCTGATGAACAATAATTTTTTTCCAAAGCATTGGCATAAAATAAGCGTTAAACACAAGGAAAGTTTAAAACACACATCTAATCAAAAGCTATTTTATATATGTATCGCAATATTTACATGCTTACTTTAAAAAGGGTAACAATTTAGAAAAGAAAGCATGTACGGTATATTACATATACAATTTCAAAAATATGAAAATGAATACTTTAACATTAAAATAAATTGATATTCGACCATGTCTAAACGTAATAATTATACTTTAACAGTCCTCTTCATTAAAGTGCAGGTTTCAAACAATCACAAGAAAGCGTAGCTATCGATTATTCTGGTACTTTAATGGAGAACAATTAGCGCGAGTTTAGGAATAATAAAAATATCGGACACGAGTGAGATGCAACTTACACCGCTGGAAATTTCTGCAAAGGCATTTTTACTCTTTTAACTTTTAGGTTAGGTTGTTGCATGTTTTCGTCTTTTTTAACATTCACTCTCACATACAGACTTCCTTGCTGGGCAGTGAATGATACTAATTAAAGAGAACTTCCCACACCGACCAGGAATCGAACCCAGTTCCTCTGGTTGCGAAGCCAGCCTACTAACCACTCGACCAAGGAAGCAGCCAGCTATCTGTTATTTGACTAGAATAGAAAATAATTACAAGTAGTTGCAATATGGATATTATAATCGAAATAAAAAATCCTTAAACGCAAGTCTGTCGCTAATGAGGCATCTATAGTCTAATTAATATGCATTTCTCTTCAAACTTCCAACTCAGTGCCTTCCAGATGTTTTTGTAGCTCTTTTTACGTCGTTCATTATTTTTCAACTGACTACTTGTGCCTCATTACGTGTATTTCCATCCCATCCTTTTACAGTGCGCTTTGTATTAAAGTCTTACATTCCTCTTCCAGCCTTTTCTGCTTATCTTCTTGATTACAAGGTGTTAAGAAGCAACATCATTGAATTATTCATTTCATGCTTCGGTGCAGCAACTCCCATTTCAAAGATAAAAGCTACTAACAGGACAAGAAAAATAGAGACAACTGCATTATACATGTATACCTATTCATTATCAAGTGAGCAGTAGCCGCAACTAGACTGTAAAAGCAAAGAAAATTCCACAACTTTTTTTTTAAAAAAGTGCATAATACAGCTTTGAGAATATATCAGTTATCAGTTATCCTAACCCATGGTATTTTTACTTTTTCTACTACGTATAGTAAAGTAGAGGACCTATTGTATTCCACCCAAAAATTCGATGTCCAGATTTTACCGGGAATATATGTTTTGAGGCCCCCAGAATCCGAAAAAGGCACGTTTAGAAAAAGGTCCGTGTGTGTGTGTGTCTGTCAGACCGTGGACAGCATTAACTCAAAAACGAGAAGTCCGTTAAAAACCAAAATTGGTATTTAAGTTTAATGTCTTTCAAGGATGCGACACGAAGATTTTGAAGAAAATAGCCCCACACTAAACCACCCTTTACATGGTAAATTTTTAGAAAATTTTGATTTTCTTGAAAATGGCTCTAACGATTTTGATTAAAATGTCATATGTTTGAGATATTTTTATGACAAATGAAATGTGTATCTTGAATTTTCTGGCTATAGCCCCTGTAGTCTTATCTACTCTGGACGACTTTTGTATAACTGGTAAACCGTTAGATATAGACCAAATCATACTATACAAAAAATGTAGATCTTGCTAAAATACACAATTTATGTCTCACTAAATTTTCTTGTAGGGTGAACCATTTCGGAGATATTCCTTGTTATGTGTGTGAGTTTCGGAAAACTTAATAAACTTTTGCGAAATGGAACATCGGTGTTCATTTTTTATATATTAAGTGTGCAAAGAGAACGGAATCTCAAAGCTTTAAAATATTTGACTATCGCACAAAGCCTACTGTATTCTAATATTCCCCTTGCACCTATAAGGAAATAAGCAATAAGATAATTTGTAGAAATGTTTATCTTAACTAATACGAACAAGATATATGAAAAAGAGTTTGTAAGAATGGTTAGTACAAGAGTAGAGATAGTCATGTGAGTGCAACACATCAGATTTTATATTCAAGTTTTTATTTTTTCTATTTCGTATATTAAAGCCTAGGTAATAAAAAGTCGTCATCATCATCATCATCATCATCATCATCATCACGGTATAAGCCTTGTGGCTCGTCCCGACTTCAAGGAAATTGATCGGATCATCTCATTCGTGGCCTGCCAACATTTCTTCTACCTACAGGTTTATACTTGTGCACTATTTGTGGTGTACGGTCTTCGGTCATTCTCTGCACATGATCTTGCCATTTTTGCCTGTATGCAATAACTGTTTCATTTAGACTCTGAATTTCCAATTCTCTTCTAATATCCTCGTTTCTTTTCTTGTCTATGAGTCTATAACCTGCCACGTGTCTCAGAAATTCCATCTCAGCAGCCTCCACTTTCTTCTGTTGTGAGACAGTCAAGACCCAGTTTTCACACACATAAAGCAGGGTTGGGATTGCCATTATTTTATACAGTTTTAACAAAGTTTGACGATTACAATTTTTAAAAGTTCTTTTTATTGTGCCACATATTGTTTGGAATTTGTTTATTTTGTTTTGTATATCTCTATTACTGGTATATGACACGATATAGCCAAGATAATTAAAATCACTTTGTTGTTGGACGGGTTTATCATTTATGCAAATTTTTTCTCTTAAATGGTTTGTTCCAATAAAAGCCATTATTTTTGGTAATAAAAAGTAGAGACTATTATTGCTTCATGAATAACAATATTACATGGTTTATCCCCTTAAAATCCACTGAACTAAATTTATAAGCGTATTTATGGCAACTCATAGCAGTTTACCACTCGGAGAAAACTGTAGCGCTTAAAAACTACAAGCATTTGTATAACATGACCTAAATATAAGCAATTTCCTATATCGTAGCTATGGGGGCATATTGCAGGCGAAAGACAGGCAGGTTCATAACGAAAGCCCTTTGCACTGTCGCCAGTTTGTGTGTTCGCCTCATACACCAAAGCATGATTAATGTGGCGTGTAACGGATGTATACGAAGCCGCTAAATTCCCCTCATTGTGCGCATCAAATCGATGACACGTTTTACGTCCAACGTGAGAAACTTTCGTACAAGGATGAACCGCGTCGAATCGTATTTCAGGACGTCTGGGAATCGTCCCAAATGTCGAGATACACCTACCCCCCCTGCCCCCCCCCCCCCACACCCCCGCAGGGGCATCCGGGTCCTCTCAGCACCACATTCTGCTTATCTTATTGATTGTAGGCGCTACAACTTATCAAGAATATTCAACGTCGTGCACAACTTAGATGTTAAATCTTCACGCAAATCCTCAGGAGGATTTTGGTGCGAACTTTGTGCACCCACACAGCCTTACGGTGGACGAGATATGCGATTACGTATTTTCTATACTTCCTTCTCCCTTTTCTTCCCAGTTGATTAGCTTATTTTGGAAATGTTCTACATTACATATGATATTTTTACTTTTTCTACTACGGATAGTAAATAGAGGAAGTATTGTATTCCACCCAAAAATCGATGTCAAGATTTCACTGTAAATACACGTATTAAGACCCCCTGAATCCCAAAAAGGCATTTTTAGAAAACGGTCCGTGTGTGCGTGTGTGTGTGTCTGTGGACAACATAACTCAAAACGAAAAGTCGGTTAAAAACAACAGTTGGTATTTAAGTTTAATGTTTTTTCAAGGATGCGACATGAACATTTTGAAGAAAATAGCCCCACCCTAAAGTACCCTTTACATGGAAAATTTTTCGATAATTTTGATTTTCTTGAAAATGCCTCTAACGATTTTGATTAAAATGCCACATGTATGAGATGTTTCTATGACAAATGAATTTTCTGGCTATAGCATATGTAGCCCTGTTTAGTCTGGATGACTTTTGAATAACTCGCAAACCGTAAGAGATAGACAAAATCTTACTGTAAAAAACATGTAGATGTCCCTAAAACACGCTATTTATGTCTCAATAATTGTTTCTGGAGAGTGAACCGTGTCGGAGATATTCCTTGTTATTCGTGCGAGTTTTGGAAAACGTGAAATGGAACATCGTTGTTCATTTTTGTATATGTTAAGTGTACAAAGAGAACGGAATCTCAAAGCTTTAAAAGATTCGACTATCGCACAAAGCCTACTGTATTCCCAGATTCCCTTTGCACCTACAAGGAAATAAACAATAAGATAATTTGTACAAATGTTTATCTTAACTAACACGAAGAAGATATAGGAATAAGAGTTTGTAAGAATGGTTAGTACAAGAGTAGAGAAAGTCATGTGAGCTTTTTAATTTAAAATATAAAATTTAGAAACCGATTATCCCTACGTACAGCAAACTTATGAAAAATACGTTTAGAAACTTTGAAAAAAAATTAACAGGGGAGCGGGGAGGAGAATGAGTATCACTTTTTACTTTCTCTACTGGTAAGTAGGGGAAGTATTGTATTCCACCCAAAAATTCGAAGTCGAGATTTCACCGGAAATACATGTTTTGAGGCCCCCTGAATCCAAAAAAGCATTTTTAGAAAAAGGTCCGTGTGTGTGTCTGTGTGTCTGTGTGTGTGTCTGTCAGTCTGTCAGTCTGTCAGTCTGTGGACAGCATAGCTCAAAAACGAAAAGTCGGTTGAAAACTAAAGTTGGTATTTAAGTTTAATGTCGTTCAAGGATGTGACACGAAGATTTTGAAGAAAATAGCCCCACCCTAAACTACCCTTTACATGGAAAATTTTTCGAAAATTTTGATTTTCTTGAAAATGGCTCTAACGATTTTGATTCAAATGTCATATGTTTGAGATATTTTGATGACAAATGAAATATATATCTTGAATTATCTGGCTATAGCCCCTGTAGTCGTATTTACTCTGGGCGACTTTTGCATAACTGGTAAACCGTTAGAGATAGACCAAATCATTCTATACAAAAAATGTAGATCTTGCTAAAATACACAATTTATGTACAAATAAATTTTCTTGCAGGGCGAACCATTTTGGAGATATACCTTGTTATGTGTGTGAGTTTCGGAAAACTTGGAACTTCGTGAAATGGGTCATCGTGGTTCATTTATTTATATGTTACGTGTACAAAGAGAACGGAATCTCAAAGCTTTAAAAGATTTGACTATCGCACAAAGCCTACTGTATTCTAACATTCCCTTTGTACCTACAAGGAAATAAGCAATAAGATAAGTTGTACAAATGTTTATTTTAACTAACACGAAGAAGGTATAGGAATAAGAGTTTGTAAGAACGGTTAGTACAAGAGTAGAGAAAGTCATGTGAGTGCAACACATCAGATTTTTTTTTCACTCTCTAAGTGACACTATCATTTTGATCCAGTATTACTACGCCTGTTATCGTCCTTATCGCAAATAGACAATTTTGAACACGAACAAGAAAGGATAAGAAATGTATAATATACCTAAAGATATTTGACAAAGTGAAACCATGCACATAATTACCATAAAATTTGAAAATATGACAACTAACCATTTTGGAAGTGTATTTATTTCATTTACTGCGTATGCAAATGATTTTGA
Source organism: Tenodera sinensis (assembly GCA_030765045.1). Classification (NCBI taxonomy): domain Eukaryota; kingdom Metazoa; phylum Arthropoda; class Insecta; order Mantodea; family Mantidae; genus Tenodera; species Tenodera sinensis. The sequence goes on from CM060963.1 coordinate 25,870,156, forward strand.
AGGACGTACAAAGAATCACAGATAATTTGCAAATCGATGTTTCCTAAAACAGAATGCCAAGCGTCGGAACATATCGAAAGTAAATTTTGCAACCATTCCATGGGCACCATAAAGTAGATCAATCTTTTCCCTTATCAACCTCCTTAATTTTTATTTTTTTAATCGGATATTAATTTCTTTTGGGTGTGTACACCAAAGCAAGTTGTCTATTAAGAAATTTCTTACTGTCGAATTGTAGGAATTTGAGTTATATTTTAGCACGACATTTACTTGGGGCAGACAGAATGTGTTCAACTCTAGAATTCCTCCTAACCTAGGGCATCAGGAATAAACCATTAATATAACATGCAGAACATTAGAGAAGCTGTATATTCACCTTAGCGTTTTGGGCAACTCTTGGCAGTGTTGAATGTATCTTAAACGGCCATAACTCTGACTGACCTGCTGAAAAACTGCAGCTGCCAGGCAAACATTTCCCAAAGTTATCTCTAGACGAACTTCTACTGTTGGCAGCGACAGAACTGGAACAACGAAACATATCAGGGCTGTACACTACTGTGTAACAAGGCCAACAAGATTTGTCCAATTTTAAACTGTCGTTGGAAACAGAAAACGTTTTGCTTATACTTCACTAAAGCAATCTAAATGTTTGTATTCGCACAGAAGTGATTCTTTTGTTCACGTCGCCCCTAAACTTATATAGTAATATTGCATTCACCCAAAAGTCATCAAGATTTCACCGAAAAAATGCACATGTTGAGGTCCCTTGGATAAAAACAAGGGAGGGAGGAAGTGCGAGGGAGATAGAGGTTGGAAATTAAGGGGAGAGAGGAAGAGAAAGAGAGATGGAGAGGGAAAGACTGCGGGAGAGGAGAAGGAGGGAAAGGAGAGAGGGAGGCTGGGAGAGAGGAAGAGGGAGGGAGATAATAGCATAAATCAAAACGAATATTTAGAGAAAGGCTACGGTTACTTTAACGTTAGTTATAGTTATGCTGTTGTCTGTCTGTAAATATTTATTAAAACTGGAAGAAGCCTTCAGAAAATGCTACATGATGCATTTTAATTAAAATTACTGAAGTAATTTCAAAAACAAAAAATAATATTAGAGGCATTGTGTTGTATCTTTAAAAGATGAACATAAGCACTAAGTTTTATATTAATCCATAGTTCCATACTTCATTTCTGACCACACACACAAACACACACACAGACACACAGACACACACAGACACACACAGACACACACAGACACACAGACACACACACAGACACACAGACACATAGACATAGACACACACACAGACACACAGACACACAGACACACACAGACACACACAGACACATAGACACACACAGACACACACACACAGACAGACACACACAGACACATAGACACACACAGACACATAGACACACACAGACACACAGACACACAGACATACACATACACACAGACACATAGACACACACACAGACACACAGACACAGACACACACACACACACACACACACACACGCACACTTTTCTCGAGATCAATGGACTTCAAAAACGTATTTCTTTTATTTAGGGAGTTTTAAATGTGTATTTTATGCGAAACACTAAATTTTGGTTTAGAATACGGTACTTTCTCTGCTTACTGTGTTATTATTAGAAACGAAAATCGAGACGAATAACACTTCTTTTAAAGCTCTTGCTCTCTATGCCAATTGCAGATGTGAGGGAAGTTATATTTTAGCTTAACCTAAGTCGCTCTTAAAGTTTGCGCACTCATATGCCTAACATGACATTATGCAGATGTTCGAAGGCATAGCATAATTATATTATTCCTACTATATTGGTCTATTTGGACAGATAGAGTAGGATATATTGAAATACCAAGGAATGAAATACCTCACCTGTCAAATATGTTTTTGTTTTACCATTAATATAGGTTTTTATTGATTTTAACCTTACAATTATTTCTAAAAGAGTCTTCCGGGCTGATTTGCCGTGGTCTGCTGGAGTAACTTGGTCCAGACGTTTTGTCCACTACTGCGGTGGACATCATCGAAGTAGTTCGACCACGCCACCGATGATGTCCACCGCAGTAGTGGACGAAACGTCTGGAAGAAGTTACTCCAGCAGACCACCGCAAATCAGCCCGGAAGACTCTTTTAGAATTTCGAACACCGGCCGTGAAAGCCTACGCCTACTCATTACAATTATTTGTTTAAACTTTTGTGTGCCAGTATTGTAATAGTTGCTTTAATATTTACGATTCTATGACACCTTGCATCTCGACCGAAAGGGCAACCCTCCCCCCCGGGTGGGTGGTTGAGGTGAATGGATCCTAAGGTCGGCCAGAACGTTGCTATGACAGAGTAGGTAGCTGGGTCCCTACATTTTCCTAGTTAGAAGCACCCCGGTATGACAGCGCCTTTGGGAGATGGGTCATTATAGTGTATTTTTCACCCTAGCTACGTTCTCCAGAAGCTATTTCCTTTCTTAAGGTGGTCTGGAGTGTTTCGTGTGGCGCTTGTAAATGCCACGAGTTCAGAAGTGCACAGGAAGATATAACTCCCACTATCCAAATGCTGACTAATGGTCTAACCTCTTCCTGTTTTGTCTGGTCTACGAGTGCACCTCTAACAATCGATTATCGCTTATCCTCTCCTAGTAAACATCACTTGGCGGCTAAGCACGCGATGTGCTGACCTCTATGTGACCAAGGAGTGAAACATTTAAGCTCGGTCAAGGTTATGCTATTTGTTTACTTATCTTTATACTCACGTCCCGAGCTAGGTGATAAATGATGAATGTCATGAATAATTTGACAATTGCAACTACAGTGTCCACCAAAAGTAAGACATTTGCATATTTCACCGAAATACACCCTGTCCTTAAAGTATTTTGTCCAAATGCCTTATGTTTCGTCAAAGTAATATCTTGTTAAAGGGTACATTTAAAAAAATAATTATGTTGATCTCATTACATCTTAAGGCATTTTTTTTTAACAGTTTTACAAAAACCACTGTAGAGATGAGACTATGAACATATATGAGATATCAATTTTATTTTTACTTTCTCTACTAGTAAGTAGAAGTAAGGATTGTATGCCATCCAAAAATTCGATGTCGAGATTTCACCGGGAATATATGTTTTGAGACCCCCTGAATCTAAAAAAAAGCATTTCTAGAAAAAGATTCGAGTGTCAGTCTGTTGTCAGCATAGCTCAAAAACGAAAAGTCGGTTAAAAACCAAAGTTGGTATTTAAGTGTCTTTCAAGGATGCGACACGAAGATTTTTAAGAAAATAGCCCCACCCTAAACTACCCTTTACATGGGTACAATTTTCAAAAATTGTGATTTTCTTGAAAATGGCTCTAACGATTTTGATTAAAATGTCATATGTTTGAGATATTTTTATGACAAATGAAATGTATATCTTGAATTTTCTGGCTATAGCCCCTGTAGTCGTATTTACTCTGGACGACTTTTGCATAACTTGTAAACCCTTAGAGGTAGACCAAATCATACTATACAAAAATAGTCGATCTCGCTGAAACACATGATTTACTTCTGAATAAATTTTATTGTTAGGTGAACCATTTCAGAGATATTCCTTGTTATGTGTGAGTTTCGGAAAACATAATTTTCGTGAAATGGAACATCGTTGTTCATTTTTTATATGTTAAGTGTGCCAAGAGAACGGAATCTCAAAGTTTTAAAAGATTTGACTATCGCACAAAGCCTACTGTATTCTAACATTCCCCTTACACCTACAAGGAAATACGTAATAAGATAACTTCAACAAATGATTATCTCAACTAACACGAAGAAGATATAGGAATAAGAGTTTGTCAGAATGGTTAGTACAAGAGTAGATAAAGTCATGTGAGTGCAACACATCAGATTTTTCTCTGAAGTGAAAGGCACATATGTGAGGACTATTTATAAATAGGACATTATTATCATACAGTGTTTAACAATTGACATGATGTTTGTAACTGTAAAATAAATTGTAAAAAATTTGATGTGCTGCAGTCACTTGATTTTCTCTACTCTTGTACTAAGCATTCTAACAAAGCCTTGTTCCTGAATCTTTTACGTTTTAGTTGAGATTAACGTTTGTAGAAATTATCTTATTGTTCATTCTCTTGTAGGTACAAGGGGAATATGGGAATACAGTAGCCTTTGAGCTTTGAAATTCCGTTCTCTTTGCACGGCTAAGTTATAAAAAAACTGAACAACGATCTTCCATTGTAAGTATTGCAAAATTCACACAAAGAACAAGGAATATCTCCTAAACATTTCGTTCCATACAAAAATTCATTTGGACATAAAGTGCATATTTTAACGAGATCTACATTTTTTCTATAGTAACATTTGCTCTATTTCTTACCGTTTACTAGTTATGTAAAAATCACCCAGAGTAAACAGGACTACATATGCTGTAGCCAGGAAATTAAAAATACACATTTCGTTTGCAATAAAAATACCTCAAACATGTGGCATTTTAATCAAAATCGTTAGAGCCATTTTCAAGAAAAACAAAATTTTCGAAAAATGTTCCATGGTAGTGGTAGGGGTAGTTTAGGGTGGAGCAATTTTCTGCCAAATCTTCGTGTCGCATCCTTAAAAGACATTTAACATAAATACCAACTTTGTTTTTTAACCGCCTTTTCGTTTTTGAGTTATTAGATTTGATGCTATGGTGCAGTTGGAGTGTATTGTATATACTGTAAATTGTACCAATGAATGCTGTTATTATTTTGACCTAATTATGATGTCATGACATTCAGTTGTGTTGTTGCTTCCATTTTGCCCTAGTGTGAAAAGAGAGTTGAATAAACATGGCTAAATCGTGAAGGATGTTAAATGGCTAGCGATTGATTTGCATAAGTGCGGCAAGTTATACAAGGATATTGCAATTCAGCTGGGGATAAAGGGTATAGGGTATACACACAGAGGGGACACCTCGTTGACTTTGACCTACACAGATCTATTGAGGCTTCCACCCTCCAGGAGGCAGGGATGATATGAGGGAACGGAAGTCCCTAACAAGTGCTGAGATCTCTTCACCCCTGCACAAGGTCCCACCAAGCAGCCATCACACCGCGGTTCCAGTGTGAGAGTCCCCCCCCCCCCTCCCGACAGAGGACAAGGTAGCCCAAATGCCACCTAGCGCCGAAAACAGCAGTTACCATGCGCAATGATCTGCACCACCGTCCGGCACTGCCAACACTACACGCCTGAAATAACACTTGAAAGATGATAAGGAAATGGAATGAAGGGAAATTATGGTAAGGAAACCCTGGTATGAAAAAAATGTACCCCAGCATTAGCCTAAGGGACATGGGGAAAGCACGGAAAACCCCATGTCAGAGTGTGCGGCCACTCGGATCGATCCCGTGACCTCCCGAATGTGGGCCACAGACCTTACCACCTGAGCCATTCCGCTTGATCCACTGGGGATAACTAAAATGTGTATGGTACACAAAATTAAAAAAAAAAGAAAAATGCAGAAAAAGTAGCAAATTTGAACAAAGCGGTAGTTCAAGACGCATCGCCCTGGTATATTTGAAGCAACATGATATGTATAATATTATGCGTTCTTCGAGGAGAAATTTCAAAATATCAATGGATGTCCTTAAACCTTTGATAGAATCTGTGTTCCCATATACCACTCAAAGCTGGTGCTGCTGCTTCGGGCAATTCGGTAAAGAGGTTTATTGACGAGGGAAATCACTCGAGTGCTTTATGGAGGCGCTAACCTAATTCGCTCTCATAAACAAAAGAGCATTCATCATGGGCTGCCAACATACATTTGGGAGCAAAAAAAGTGCCACATATAGCAACGAGGGGCAGTTAAGTTGTTATTGACATTTCTAGCTCACCCTCTCCAAGCGTCACCTACCTACCTCCCCTCTAGTGTGAATCCAGACAGTTGATTGACAAGTTGCTTATATCTTCCCAAAAGATAAGCAGAGCAGAGTAGATAAGCTATCGCAATTCACAGCTTTCCCTTCTCAAATCTTGCTCAGTCCTTTCAGTGTCTTTCTTCACTTTCTCTGTCTCTCATATGTACACTAATTACGACGTTACAATTATTCTTCTTACGACGTACCAACCGACGATACACATACATACAGCTGTTTCCTATTCACTGGTCTCTTTATATGCTGAAGCTGACGTCACACCGAGCTTTCTCGAGTTTCAAACACGAGAAATAACACAGCCAGAAGTCTCGCGATCGTTCTGGACACCACTTTGTTTCTGTCGCCTCGATTGTTGACAGTACCAAGGATAGTCGCGCTTGGCCCCGTCCGTATATTGTCGAGCACCGACTCTGACGTCACAGTGTATACAGGTGTTAGGGGTATAAGTGCAGATATTTGCGTAATTGTTATCTTCATATGCATCCACTTCAGTGTTTTCTCCTCGTCCGACAGTGTTCCCACAAACCAATCACAAAGTTTACTACGTATGTTCTTTGCATGGTCATAACTGCACCGGGAAATGAGCAATGCCTGTCGTACAGATTATCTGTTCCGCTCCACACTTCAATGCATGACCCACTGGTCTAGATAGTGAGAGGTCATTGGCCTTGGAGAATCATTGGAACTCAGTTCCATTAAACCATTTACAATAGGTTGGGCCAGAACTCATCACAGGCGGGACTACAACTCGGTGGGTCCCTAACGTGTTTAACTGGGTACTGAAACATTCACGAGTTTTGGTTTAAAAATCTATTTTATATAAACTTATAGAGTGAGTGAGTAAATGAATGGATGAATGAATTAATTAGTTAATGTATGAATGAATGAGTGAGTTTGCAATTTAGATAGAAATTATTTAAAGGTGTTTATCTTTCAAAATTAAAAGTAGGGCACGTGCCCTTGTGTCTGTACGACCCCCATTGGGAATAATACTTTCCAAGAATTGTATTAGAGAAAATCTGATGTGGTGCACTCACATGACTTTCTCTACTCTTGTACCAACCATTCTTACAAACTCTTATTCTTTATTCCTATATCTTCTTCGTGTTAAATGATATAAACATTTGCAGCAATTATTGTTATTTCCTTGTAGGTGCAAAGAGAATATGAGAATACAGTAGGCTTTGAGCGATAGTCAAATCTTTTAAAGCTTTCAGATTTCGTTCTCTTTCTACGGTTAACAAATAAAAAAGTTAGTAACGATGTTCCATTTGACAGAAGTAGAGGTTTTCCAAACCTCACACAAATAACCTGGAATATCTCCGAAATGGTTCACTCTACCAAAAAATTTATTTAGACATAAATTGTGTTTTAGCAAAATCTAAATTTTTTGTACAGTGAGATCTTTTGGTTTACTAGTTATGCAACAGTCAGCCAGAGTAAATAGGACTTCGTGGGCTATAGCTAGAAAATTCAGTAAAAATGAGCTTCCTGGAGTAGGAATCTGTGACCGGTTGACTGATATCAATGCCAACATTATTGTATGAAGGATCCCGTGGGTGAGACGGAAACCAGGCTGAAATACTCTCTGGTAAGTTTGAGGCAGGTTTGGAATACCAGTTGTCAGACCAGTAATGAGCGCAAGGTGTCGTTCAGCAGCTGCCAAGTGGCACTCTGGTAACTTCCTCTGTCTTCATGTAGAGTAGGCGGCAACATATGGCTGCACCGTGCTACGTGCCGGGGGATAAAGCATTCAAAATATCCTCACCCACACCACCGTATAAAATACCTTATCTGTCAATAACGTGTGGTTTTCTAGCAAACCGGCTCATCCAGCCTTCTCCATCATCCCCTCCCCAATTCTCCACTTTCATTTTCGTCTCCCCATACGATCCATTTAATTTAACATGTTCTATTATCCGGTGTCTTTTTTTGTCTGTTAGCAATTTCTTCCCATCCGTTGCAATTCCGCCTGAATACTTTCAGTACAGGGGATTTCCTTTGCCCGCTTTGTCAAATGTTTATATTGTTTTATATTTTCATTTCATACGCAATATTTTTCGCGATTTCCATGTTTTAAGTGATGCGATTCTAATCGTTTTTCTCTCAATTTTCCATACAATAGAAGGCCACACTGCATTATTACTATTGTAATTATCATTGTTGATGTTGGAAGCCGGGCTCGGTGCACAACAAAGGACGGACGGGATCAAGCTACTTCATACCGTGTGCCTGGCCGGCGAATGGACAAAGGTGTTCAGGATCAGGCTGTTTGTATGTACGTGAATAACAATCGAAGCGGCTACACAAAAAGGGCTTTTGTCTGGAGCCTTCGAGAAAGATCCAGCTGCCTGCGTGTTTGAAGGAGTTTGTGAGAGGTCTGTGTGACGTCATCCCCACTATATAAGGAGGCCAGAAAACAGCAGTGAGTGAGTTTGCAGTTACAGACACGAGTCGGCAAATGTGTTAGTGAGTCCTTAAAAGAGTAAACAGCGTCGAGTGATCGTACCGACGTGGTTAGAGTATGAGAGGCAAAGAAAGTGAAGAAAGACAGTGAAAGGACTGAGTTAAGTTTACGAAAATAAAAAGTTGTGCGTTGTGATAGCATGAAAGACTGTAGACTCTGTTAACGACGGGAACAAAACTGTATTTGTGGTAAAAGTTTAGAAGACAATAAAGTACCAGAAAAGTAACCAGACTGATTGTCATTTCGTCAAATTATTATTAATCGCTATCAAGTTTCACCACATGTTCAGTGCTAAGGTTGTTTAAATGTGGATGCGTGAATGGGAATTTATGGTTCAAATCTCGCTAGGATCGTTCTCTCTGGCTCAAATTTTTCCGGATTTTCCTTAGCTCTCATACCTGGCAAATGCTGAGGAAGGATTCTAAAATATGCTTGGAAGGTCTCCTTCCTAATTTCCTTTCCTAATTATCAAGTAATTTCAGCGCACACGCCTATGGTGCCATCTGTAGCAAGAACAGACATTAAACACAACTAAAAATCACTGAGCAGGATGTAACGAGGCCATGATTTTCATGTGTAATTAGACAAACTATTTTGAATTTACTCCTCCGCAGCGGTAATTGGATAGAATATTATGACTTGGGTTTTCAATACATCAGTATCATAGAGTATAATAAACTAAAGCAACACTTATTGCAGTTCATAGCGAAAAATTGTTACACATGACATATGCACTGAGTTATTTGGCAATCTCGGTCGTTAACGAGGATAGTGCGCCAATAGCATTCTTCCTAATACCCAGTTAAATAACCCACAGGAATAATAAATGTTGATTATAAAAGGGAACTGGATCCACAATAACATTTGCGACTCACATTCCGGAGTGCTAGAGCCTGGAACAGTCTGGAACTTCCGCACGTCTCTGTGGCCTGTCTGGCTTTAGTATATACCCTCCCATGGTTCCTTCACTTCATTCCTTCCTCTGCAATGTATATAGGCCGGTCTCAGATAACGAATGGTGTACCGGAACTGAGTTCCAACGCTTTCTTCAAGGTTAATGACCTCGTACTACCTAGACCAGACCAAGCAACACGGATAGTATATACGTTCGGCGCTGTTCAAGCCTGTATAAGCATCAAAGGTGTGCGGAAAATTACCCAGAAAGTGCACTAGACACATAATGCACTCGAGCACAGCTGAATTCGCAATTATAGGAAAATCAAAACTAGATCCAAGGCAGCGACGGTGGCGTCACATCAAATCCATGAGTAAGGAATAACAAGGACTGCACCATCTACACCTGGTGGCCAAACGGCAAACTATTACTGAAAAAATATCCGACCTACGCGGGGAAACCTGTGACAGATTAAGAACAATTATAATTTGGCTATCCACTCAGCCTATTTAGCCGTAACGAATTGCTTACATTCCCTTCTTACTAAGAGGTCCTTATGTGTACTCAGAATGAAAAGTTGAATAAACATCTAACTAGGTATTTAAATTCGTATTGGTCAAAGACATGGTCAGAGGATATTCAAAATACCCCAAAGCGACTTTTAAGTGAAATATTCTTCGTTATATCTTAGAAAGCAAACAAAGAATGAGTATAAAAAAGTATGTTATGAATTATCTATGAAATTATAACATACATGTGTGCTTTTCTACAGCGGAAGTTTTTTACCGGACATAAAAGACAGCCGACCTCTTTAAAACTCGTAGATTATGTCAAATAAAATTTCTGTGGTACCAGCCACTTCAAAGATATTCCTTCCTTTTTTTGAAAGTGCTAATAATTTATACTTTTTGGAATGCTAAAATCCTTATTTGTTTGGTTTTGTAGGTCGCGCTAAGGGTGAAATTTCAAGGCCAGCATATAGTCATCCGCTTTTTAAACATGTGACCATCACTTCAGTTACTTATATCCATCTTAGAGCTATAACAAATGTGTAATGAAGCAATTTCTGCAAACATTCATCTAGATTTGCATGAAATAAGTAAAACAATAAGGTTTTGTAAGCCTTGTGAATATAATACGTCAAATATTGTAACTTTTATTTCCCGAATTTACATCGCCCTATCAGGTAAAGAAGCATGAAGCTTCTGCTGATTGAACTGTTATATAGCTTGAAAATTCGTGGCGGCACCATGGCCGAGCGGTTAGACCCTGGTAGCCATGGTTTGATCCCAGGGACCCGCATATGCTCTTCATGATGGACGAAGCGGCGCCTGGACAGGTTCTCTCCGGGTTTTCCGGTTTCCCCCGCCACTCATTCCACTAATTGCTCCATCACCACATTTCAATTGATCTATTTCGCCTGAATTTCATATCATATTCTTTCTCACTCTAATACCTGATGCTTGGCTGACCACTCGCTTCCAGGTATTCACTCTGTCCGGTCCATAGGTTCTGACAGGCATCTGACCCTAGGCACTGGCTTGTAAGTCCTAGGGGATGTAAGTCCTACATAAGGGGAGGATATTCAAGTAAAGAAAGAGAAAGACTTTTTCGTAATATAAAGAAATTGGCCCACAGTTGCATTCGTAGAAATTTAATTGTACTTCCACGCAAGCAGTGGAAAGTGAAAAATGGAATGCCATTGCCGAATTTGTACAGCTATGGAAAACATTAGGAGAGAGGAATATTTATGCCCAACGTTTTGTTGCAGCGTGGTTTACACAAGTCTATATTTCCAACATGCAGTCTGAGTTTGTTGTTGTAATATTTAGATAGCATACCACAATGTAATTTACATAAATCTAGTGAGTACAGGGACCGGTAGAAAATTTTTATTATTTTTTATGGTACTGTACTTGACCCATTATTCACCTGGGTAAGCGTTGACTAGTGCAGTGGCTTTTTTCCACAACGCCATTTCTGTTGCGATGAGCAGTGGACTGCACGATATGGAGCCTTAGCAACGACTCTGTTATTTGAACCCAACGAGCATTTCGTAGGGCATTCAATATCGATCACCACGGCGGACTATCCAATCACAATACAATTACGCCTTTGGTGACAAATTTTCGAAAGACAATCTAGTACCGAAAATGTGAGTGAAACCTCTACTTCCCTTAATCCAAGCCGCCCTGTTTCACATGCTGCTGTTTTGGTATCAGAGTTAGGAAGATGCTATATTTAGACATTCATACAAAATGGTAGTGGTGGTCCAAAAGCTAACTGCTATAGAGTTAAAAAACCGAAGTGCACATAGACCATAGCCTACGATATGCCGGGGAGAGACAATGTAAACAAAGCTCCATCTTATGTAGACTCCATCAAACATACAGTCGCGTGCAAAGTAAACGTGTACTTATAGATATACATCTTATTTTAAATTATATGTAGGGTTACAGTAAGACACAAAGTAGCCATTAAATTGCACAGTGAGATGTGTACAAGGAACAATAGGTACAATAAAAACTTATCATTGGACCCTGCTCATTACGCCTGTAGTGGGCAGAGGTGGAGGGTCCAGCGGCCGGGCAGTAGGCCAACGTTACACTCAAAGAGCAGTAGTGTCACAGGACAGTACTTAAGTACTCATCAAAACAACAAATGAAGAAGTGAGCAAAGAAATAGTAACACTTACATAATTTTATCTCGTGTCTCCCAGTATTTATCGCTGAGACCAGTACTCGTCAGAGAGGACTCCCTGTCAAACTGCACCTAAGGCCTGCGGAGTCACTTGCGACCCTGGAAGAGCCAACGGGATCAAGAAGGAATTAAATGATTAATGAGACAATCGGACAGGAAATTCGGGGATGCAATTATCCTTACTTCCATTTGACCTCGGTAACCACTCAGCCAGGGAAACATCCCCATAATGTTTTAGGCTTTACAGTTTGCTGTTATAAGGTTAATCAATGATAATTAACCAAGCAGAGTGTCTCGGGTCAGTGAGTCCATGACCAGGGTTGAAGTTTCGTAAATGGACCAATTTGATTGGGGATGCTCGTGGTTCAACTCAGAGGCCAAGAAAAATAGGGATTGGGTATTTAATACCACGACCAAAAGGTCTACATTCGGTCTAAAGCAATAGCAAAAACGAAAATGCATTAGTAACAGCGAGTGAGTTGCCACCTAACCACAGACAATGGAAGCAGATAGACCAGACGGCACTAATGACACCTGCCTGGCACGTGTAGAAGTAGAGGTTCATTCCTCTGGCACTGTGGTCTCTGTGGACACCTGTTGAAACATTTTAATTTTCATCAGCATATTTCAACTGTTTCTTCAGGACAGCACTTTTTAAGAGTTGGCAGTTGAATCATCCTTACTCAACATCCAGATTATCTGGAGGACCACATCTGCAGTTGGTCGACGAGTCTCTCAGACTTAGCTGAGAGATCAGTATATTGATGGTATCTGAAACTCAAGAAAATCCTTCTGTTGTTGCATTTTGACTGATCGCAGGATATGATTGAATAAACATCTTTTCAAAATTCCAATAGTGGAATCTCCATATTGTTTGTGCTCCAGAGAAGAAGAAATGGACATGGAACATCTAAAAATTGTGAACTCCTTATGGCTTTTGAAACTAACATGAATATATTGGGAAGTAAGAAGAATGATTTCATTATTAACGCCTGAGCTCTACACGAATACACAAACACAGCATGCACACACACACACATACACCTGTTGAAGCTTCTATTTGCACGCCAGTGTAGAAACTAACCTACAGTTGCATAGCACTAAGGCCTCTGTGACGTGTGGCACGTGTTACAGGCATAACACCTGGAGGGTTAACTGCTTTCCACACATCCAGCCTAAGAGATCCGTCGCAATACGACAATGTACGAGCTAAAGCGGTGAAAGATAAATAAAAAGGATAAGGTATTGTCCTCTCACACATGCTGTGTTTATGAAAACTTGGAAAAATACAATCAGATGAAAAAGTCAATGCCGCAGCCGGTATTTTAACCATGCATCTTTGACTTTTCGTGTTCCTTGCTCTCACCACCTGAGCTATCATAACAACATACCAACAAATCTTAAATTATCCATCTAATTCACATATCCATAGTTTAGAACAGTGACATCCAAACCTGTCTCTTCGGAGACGCTTATGTAATAATTAGCGGCTACTTCCCCACCTTCTTTTCGAGTCAGAGGTTGAGTCAGCCACTCCTTTTAGGTGTGGAATGACAAGTCTAACTTCAATTTTCGCGAAATGTCCTCAGAAGACCTGTTCATTCTGGATGACTTTTGCATAAATGGTAAACAGTAAGAGACAGAAAAAATATTACTAAATAAAAAAATTCGATCTCGTTAAAGCACACAATTTATGTAAATTACTTTTCTTCCTTTAAGTGAACCATTTCCGAGATATTCTTTATTATTTGAAAATATATTTAAAGGAGCAATTCTTGTATATACGGCTCTAACGATTTCGATCAAATTTTGTATTCAGATAGGGTTTTGCTTATTAACTTTATCTATATATGTGTCATTCCTGAAAAAAAAAAAAAACGTGATTTTACACGTAACAGCCACAATTACTGTAAACATTATTGTGGCCATAATTTCTGTGTTAATGGGCCAATATCAACAAACAGGCTAGGATATTAAAGGTCTCGTCAAGAGCTTTCAGAAAACGTAAAGAACTTGGCTATATTAGTCTACGCGTAACAGTCACAATTAGTCGATACCTTGTTTTGGCCATAATTTCTCTGCTAATGGGCCAGTTTCAACAAACAAGCCAGGATATTAAAGGTCTCGTCACGGAAATAACTCCAACAATTAGGATGAAAATTTATATTTAGCTATCATTTTGCTTTTCATGTTTATCTAAATAAGTGTCTTCTCCCAAAAGAAACACGATTTAAAAAAGGAAATAAACATTTGAATTAGCCAATACTTATAGTTTTCTCAAATGGGAATATTTTATTCTCTTTTGCTTTGCTTATCTCTTGGCCTTGCAAAGAGAACGGATTTTCCATGGTATCGCATAGGTATTAGTATTAAAACTATTTACTCTCGCTTAAAGCCTACTGTATTACCATATTCCTCTTGCACCTACAACAAAATTAGTAATAAGATAACTTCTGGAAATGGTTATGTTGATTAAAATATAGACGGCAGAGAAATAAGTATTTGCAAGAATAGTGAGGTGCATCTCCTAACTTTCTCGCCAAATATTGATACACTTCTTAAGCATAAGCAGTACCAAAGAAGTCACTAATAAGCAGAAGTTCTTTGGAAAACGCTTGAAGGTGCTTTGGTAAATCAAATGCAACTTACATATAGCCAAACTGCACGCCTGCACACAATGCAGTGGAAGGAGGTAACCCCAACATCCACTCTTTCGTAAACGTTGGCTTCGAAGCATTTCTTGGAGAACAAAGTTGAGCTTCCTAACAGTTGTATGAAAATTCAAGATATACATTTCATTTGCCATGGCATTTTAATCAAAATTGTTAGAGCCATTTTCAAGAAAACAAAATTTTCAAAAACATTTCCATGTAAAGGGTAGTTTAGGGTTAAGAAATTTACTTCAAAATCTTCGTGTCGCATCCTTGAAAGACATTAAACTTAAATACCAACTTTAGTTTTTAACCGACTTTTCGTTTATGAGTTATGCTGTCCACAGACTGGCAGACTCATACACACACACACGCAGACACACACACACACGCGCGCTCTTTTCTGAATTCAGGAGGCCTCAAAACATATTTCCGGTGAAATCTTGACATCGAATTTTTGGGTGGAATACAGTACCTCCTCTACTTTACTATACGTTATAGAGAAAGTAACAACTATTTGACATAAATGTTTTAACCAGAACCACATTTTTATATAGTAAGCCTTCGCCTGTCACGGTTTACTATTTTGCAAAAATCATCCAGAATGAACATGTCTTCTGAGGACATTTCCCGAAAATTCAATGTATGACTTAGAAACTGCGTGCCTGTTTGTGTCCGTCACTGTATACTGACTGACTGGAGTGGGGAGTAGCCTCTAATTACGTAAGCGCCTCCAAACACACAAGGTTGGACATCGCTGGTTTAGAAGTATTTCTTGGAGGACAAAGATGAATTCCCCAGTAGTATGAAAATTGCATCTGTTCAATTATAAATCGCTAGCAATGACAGTGCAACAATCAATTATCAATCAACGTAGCTTACTGAACACTGTTGAGTCCATATTTTCTGAAGCCTTATGTATAATCTTCAGAGCAGCCTGATGATCTACAGAGTGCTTTGTCTACAACGCTCGGGAATCTTCAAGTAACTCTTTCTTCCACAAAGTCTGGACAATACATCTTCTAAATAGCGTTCTGCCTTGACATATATAATCCATATTTACGCAAAGTAGCATGGAAGAAATAGTAGCTGTATATAATAAGGAATACTCTGAAGACTCGCCGATCTATAAATCATGCAGGGGAGTAGTGAAGCCATTGGCGGACGGGTCATAATGATAGCCCTTAGGCCTTTCCCCACTTTGATCAACTGCGCTGGGGAAAACCGGAGAATTATTACTCAAATTTATGAGTGCAGCACTCCATTATTTCTATGCTTGAGAATGAAATCGGCCCTGCCTCGTATTACACTTTTATGATGTTGCTGAGATTATCTAATAGGTAGTATGCTGAACTTGTGTTTCGATTTAGGGTTTCCATAACCTCTCTCTTCTCCTGCCAAATTTAATAACTGGCCCTTTTCGTTGCTGCAAGAAATGTAAGGTCAAGAAACGACAGCCCAGATTTCAGGAAGCAAATTGTCTATGTGTGTGTGAATATACGAGCCAAATCCCCAAAACGACTGAGTAATGAGTGGCTGAGTGGGTGGGTGAGTGACTGAATTAGTGAGCGACTACCTGACAATGATGTAACTGAGGGATCGAATGAGTTAGTGACCAACTGAGCGTGTGGGGTTTAAGGACCAATCGACAAATATATAATAAGGGCCCGTCCCAAAACGAATGCTCATTATTTTTTATTTCACAAAAATGACCAACGATTTTGATTTAAGGGTAAATTAAAAGCCTTATACTACCAACGTTAAAGCTGCTATATTATATATTAGAAGCTATTTCAGATATTACAACAAACTTTCTCAACCATACCACCTTTTGCCTGAAATGTATCAGTGAACATTTTTAAAAACAAATAATCTACCATGTTACTATACCCAAGTAGATTCTTCACAAAAATGCGTCTTCTTTATCACCCTCCAATTTAATTTAGCTATCTTCAATAATCTCTGCGAAAACAGGATATGTATATTAAAGATGTCCTTAAGGTAAAAAGTTCATACTAAACGACGAAAAAAACCGTAACTTTCCTTAAAGCAGGCTAAAGTTTACTGCACTCCTCCATTTTGCCCGCAGTGCCAAAATGGTATATCAAATTAGAGAGAAAATTCCAAGTTAAGAGTGCAAATAAAATTAGAGCTATCAGTTTTGGCAATTCTGGCCATTTAATCTCCGGTTAAATATTTCGACCACGACAAGAAGAATAAACTGTACATATATATATATATATATACATTTTTGAGACATTCTGTTCATTCTTTTGTTTGTCATCAACCATATAATAATATAAGCTATACAAAAAAGTGATGTGTTGCACTCATATGACTTTCTCTACTCTTGTACTAACTATTCTTACAAACTCTTATTCCTGTATCTTCTTCGTGTTAGTTGACATAAACATTTACAGAAATTATCTTATTGCTATTTCCTTGCAAGTGCAAGGGGAATATTGGAATATCGGCTAAGATGTAAAAAAGTCAATAACGATCTTCCATTTGACGAAAGTTTAGGTATCCCAAAACTCACACAAACAATAAGGAATATCTCCGAAATGGTTCATAAATTGCGTGTTTTAGCAAGACCTACATTTTTTGTACAGTAAGATTTGGTCTCTCTCATAGAGTTGCCAGTTTTGCAAAAGTCATCCAGAGTAAACAGGACTACATGTGATATAGCCAGAAAATTCAAAATATACATTTCATTTCTCATAAAAAATATCTTAAGTATTTTTATTCAAGATTATTAGAGCCATTTTCGAGAAAATCAAAATTTTCTATGTAAAGGGTAGTTTAGGGTGGAGGAATATATATATATATATTACCCTCTCTACTGGTAAGTAGGGGAAGTATTGTATTCCACCCAAAATTTCGATGTCGAGATTTCACCGGAAATATATGTTTTGAGGCCCCCTGAATCCAAAAAAAGCATTTTTAGAAAAAGGTCCGTCTGTGTGTCAGTCTGTCAGTCTGTGGACAGCATAGCTCAAAAACGAAAAGTCGGTCAAAAACAAAAGTTGGTATTTAAGTTTAATGTCTTTCAAGGATGCGACACGAAGCTTTTGAAGAAAATAGCCCCACCCTAAACTACCCTTTACATGGAAAATTTTTCGAAAATTTTGATTTTCTTGAAAATGGCTCTAACGATTTTGATTAAACTGTCATATGTTTGAGATATGTTGATGACAAATGAAATGTATATCTTGAATTTTCTGGCTATAGCCCCTGTAGTCGTATTTACTTTGGACGACTTTTGCATAACTCGTAAACCGTTAGCGATAGGCCAAATCATGCAATACAAAAAATGTAGATCTTGGTAAAATACACAATTTATGCCTCAATAAATTTTCTTGTAGGGTGAATAATTTCGGAGATATTCCTTGTTATATGTGTGAGTTTCAAAAAACTTAGAACTTTAGCGAAATGCAACAACGTTGTTCATTTTTTATATGTTAATCGTGCAAAGAGAACGGAATCTCAAAGGTCAAAAAGATTTGTCTGTCGCACAAAGCCTTCTGTATTCTAATATCTCCCTTGCACCTACAAGGACATAAGCAATAAGATAATTTGTACAAATGTTTATCTTAACTAACATGGAAATATAGGAATAAGAGTTTGTTAGAATGGTTAGTACAAGAGTAGAGAAAGTCATGTGAGTGCAACACATCAGATATGTTTTAATGTTCATCCTTAAATAACATTATTTAGTTTTTAACGGACTTTTCGACTTTGAGTTATGCTGTCTACAGACTGACAGACCACATACCCACCCACACCCCACACACACCCTTTTTTTTTTTTTTTTTTTTTTTATTCGGGGTCTCAAAACATACTCGTATTTCGGGTGAAACCTGGACATTGAATTTTTGGGTGAATACGATACTTCCTCCACTTAGGCGGAAACATACGTTTTGAGGCTCCTGAACCTAACTAAAATTGTATATAATGGTCTGTGTGCGCGCATGTGTGTCGTGCATGCGCACTAAATTTTGTCCATTAGAAGAAGTCACGTGGTTGTATCGCATGAGAGGTTTTAAAAGTGTCTTTTAAATTGTTACTTTCACGAAACCTTGCAGAAATAGATCAAACACAACGTTTTAACAAGAGAAATCTGTATTTTAATTCAGATTTGTTTCCCAGCAGAATAAATTTGGTAACACTGCCAAGTTTCATGATTTAAATATACACATACTAATTTAGTCTGTTGAGAATGAAGCGACAGAAATAATCAAATATTAGTTATTTGTGTATCTAGTGCATAGTCTGACTGATTATGGTACGAGTATAATTATGTTCAGCAGGCGAGGGAAAGTGAGCGTCAGGAGTGTCATAATAAAAAATTATACACTCGTTACATAAAACATTTAATGCAATTCTGGCTTTAAAATACGTAAAACTAACTAATACATTTACTAAGTGTGGAATTATAATACATTACAGATCACAGATGTATGACGTAATATGGTTGCTAAGCAAATGTTTTATTTGTTTCAACACTTACACAGGAAAATGGAAGGTAATGATAAAACTATTGAAAACATGAATTATATTCTGGTTGACATTTTTATGGAAGCCAAGAGTACTGAGTTTATTAATTCCAGAAAAATCAAAACATGTTTACGAAAAATAATGTAGAAGTTTTATGGATGGAAGAAAAGGAAGAAGAAGGAGGAGAACAAAAAGAAAAAGGAGCACAAGGAGAAGGAGAAGATGAAGGAGAAGAAGCAGAAGAAGGAGGAGGAGGAGCAGGCGGGGGAGGAAGAGGAGGACAAGGAGGAGGAGAACAACAACAACAATAAGAACAACAAAAATAAGAATAAGAACAAGAAGGTTTAAGGGAGATCAACTTCATGGTTATGAGCGTCCTTAAAACACAATTCATGCCAGATATAAACTGCAATAAAAAGTAAATTACTAGTAAAAAGCAAAATAAGTATACAGAAGTATACAAACCAAAGTGGCAAAAGCCAAAATTAAAACAAATTGTTAAAGATGTCAAAAGAATATAAAAACTAGGTATCTAAAGTTTCAAATCCTCAAACTCATATTACTCTCCGCTAAAAAATTAAAAGCTCTTTCGAGCGCTCGTTTGTCGCCCGCCAAGGCCTCTGCAAGTCTGGCACGCAGCTGTCAGAAGGTACGCTAGAGAGGGACACTAGTAGCACGTGACGAACTGACAAAAGATTGTCGCATAGTGGACAAAGAGGAACAGGGTTCATTTTAAATAGGTAACTATGCAAAATTGCTTTATGGATGGAGAAACGAAAAATGCACTTGTTTGCGAGAGTGACGATTTCACATTGGAAAATGTGTTGCCATGGTAATTACGTCATTCATTTTCTAGCACTGGTGCCAGAAAGAAGGTAATTTCGTACGACTTATGTCGTCATAATAAGCCGTTTTAATGCATAAGGTATACTTTGCAAGGAACTCAACAAAGCAAAAGCAAGAGGAAGTACAAAGAATGAAAGCTACATATCAAACATCTGCTGCAGGAAGAGGAAAAAGTAGACGACCTTATTCGGTAGAACATAATTGTCTTGCACTGACTGTTTAGGGAAGCATCCCTCTTTAGTCGAGTGTTGCATTTGTTTTATTTCTAGATGTTTTTCTTCACTTTGCAGTTACGTTCCGTTTCGAGCTTTAGTTGGTGTATTTTTTCTTCTTTCTTCCTTGTCTGTGTTTTTTTTTTTTTTTTTTTTTTTTTTTTTTTTTTTTTTTTTTTTTGTTTATTTTGGCAAAACATGGAGAGTGGCTATTCCACAGCTCGTTTTTATTTACCCTGCATTGTTTATTTTCTTCTTTATTATTATTCTGCTTGCTTTTCTATATTTATTTTCTTTCACTGCAATGTTGTGTATTTTATTTGCACGTTTACTTATTTTGGCTGGCGCAATGTTTTCTTGATCCCTTTTGTTTGTATTCTTTGCGGAATTTTATGGGTTATGTGTTCATTATTTCAGACATACTAAAGATTAAATGCGTTTATTGTTATTAAAACAGACGTTTAAGTGTTTATATTTATATTTCAATCTAAAATAAACAATGTTAATATGTTTAATTTGTCTGCACCACCTAAAAATTATTGTTCATTATACTCCAGGTGCTGCAAGTTCTAGTAGGTGATTCAACAATTCACACAAAGTTTCTATTGCAACTGTTTCACTAAGCAACAATGGTATTTGCTGCCTGTGCTTTTGAAATACAGAGTTCTGAATGTAGTAATCTGGTTTAACTGTAACCTACTCACCTCAAAAGCTATTTTGCAGGAAAATAAATAGAACTGAATTCGCTAGAAACGTCCAGAGACCGGTTTCATATTTAAAGTTCTTGAAAACATCCTAATTTTAGCACAATTAATGCCTAATTTACTTCGGGAGATACATAACGCCTATTGTAGTTGTCAAACTAAATTCTATGTGACCAACTTAGTGGTGTGACGTAAAATCATTTAAGCTATAGGCATGAATTAAAGCTATATGCAATAATTTCTTGTAACCCCGTGGCATAACAGCTCATCCGAGCCAAGGACTACCGCCAGACCGCTGCGTCCCCCACCTCTGCCCACCACAGACGTCATGAGTGGAGTGCAGTACTGGAGGTGGGACGTGGCCAATGCCCGGTCGGTTATAGGGTCTTCTCCTTCAGGGGCAGCTTCTCAGTTGGCCCTCAGGGACCTAACGAGGTTGAGTGCAGCCCCTCACCGGTACAGGAATCGAAACCGGATCCCCCGTGTGGTAAGCAGCGGCGCTACCATCGCTTTAAAGAGAAATAACTTATCGTACTGAATAAAAACAGACGTGTTTAACAATATGTATTCAAATTAATTATGTAAAGGGTTTCAAATATATTTTTAAAGCCGAATAGTGCGTAGGCAAATGTTTATTTCTTGTTTTCCTCATTCTTTCGGCTCCATTCACGAAACTAAATATATTTCGCTCGCAAATTGCTTCACAACAGCTGCAGTGAATGTTATATACCACTTCTCAGCGTTGTAATTCATCACAGTCATCCCTGCTAAGTGGTAATTATTAATCTGTGCTAGTAACTTGCTTCTTAGCTTTACATTAACAAACTTCACGGACACAAAAAGATATAAATCGTTTTCTGTGGCTTTTAGTCCACCAAACGCTTTTTATCTGCTATGGAACCGGTTAAGATTATTTGTTTCCATGCTCCGTCATTTGTTTTAGAGCAGTTTATCACTCTTACGCTAAGCTCCGTTAGTATCGGCCGGTGTCACGGATCTGGCGCATGCGCGTTACTCACGAGTAACCGAGTAACCTGGTGCTGCTCAGTGAAACAAATGCACCGTTTCTTTCTTTTGTTTACCATTACGCACGAAAGATTAATCGACTGTGTGACAATTGATGGAGGATTCCGTTGACAGGCGAGTCGTTAACCTCGCTGTCATGCCTGAAGTACACCGAAAAAGAAATATGGGAGTCATCTGTTTATGGGGAAGGGCTGTTCAGATGCTTTGGAGCTACAATGCTTTTAAGTTCAGAATGTTAATACAATGAGGTAAATATCTTCCATGTTTTGGGACTTCTGAAGTTTTTGATCTAACAGTTCATTTCTGCGCTAGAAGTTAATTTTCTTTCTAACATAATGGTATGAATTTAAATCTTCACTTATTAAAAAATCACGAAGGAATTCCTAAAAGCAGTTGATCTTTTGGTACTTTTTCTTTTATTTATATTTTTTTATTTTATAGTAACTTTTTTCTACTTAGGTATAGTAAGTAGGGGATGTATTGCATTCGACCAAAATATTCGATGTCGAAATTTCATCGGAAATTGTTTTGGGGCCCCTTGAATCAAAAAATAAAGAAAAATATCTTTAGAAAAACGGTGTGTGTGTGTGTGTGTGTGTGTGTGTGTGTGTGTGTGTGTGTGTGTGTGTGTTGTGTGTGTGTGTGTGTGTGTGTGTGTGTGTGTGTGTGTGTGTGTGTGTGAGAGAGAGAGAGAACAGCATAACTCAAAAACGAAAAGTCGGTTAAAAACTGAAGCTCCTATTTAAGTTTTAATATCTTTGAACGATGCGACACAAAGAATTTCAATCCTAAACTAGCCTTTACTGGAAAAGTTTTAGAAAATTTTTAATTTCTCCAAAATGGGTGTAATGATTTTGATTAAAACGCAATATGTTTAAGATATTTTTGTGTCAAATGAAATACATAATTTGAATAGCCCATGTAGTCCTGTTTACTCTTGGTTATTTATCAGAATGTTGGAATACTTACAGGCGTTCTCAAATGAGAGGTCGTTATTCATTTTTTTTTTTTTTTTTTTTTTTTTTTTCAATTTCTGTGATGCAAAGACCAAAGTCACCATCAGTCATCATATAGCGAGCACTTCTAAAATATTTGAGTATCGCTTAAAGCCTACAGTATTTCCCTTTGAAGGAGTCTCTTCCGGCTGGTATCTCCCGTCACCAGTATGAAGGGAATCTTCTGCTCGTCGTCACTTTGAAGGGTCGGTATGATGAATTCTTTTCTCGTATAAAAGATCCGGCTAACTCTTTCGATGAACTGCGATGACTCTTTCTCTCCTATCTCGGTCGTGGTACGGGTATGAAGTATGTTCACAATTTACAGCTGATAATTTTCCTTGAGACGCGACCCCCGTGAAAATTATATGTTACGTCGATGTATTAACTTTTAGTCTTTCTAATGAGATAGTCTTCTTTGCTCTGGAGGCCACAATTGAAATAATATTAGTGTATTTATTATCACAATTTTATTCGTTAATATATATAACATTTACAATGAAGACAAAAGATAATCGCACTAGGCCAACTGCAAACGATATAATGCAAACAAACAATGGGAAACAAAACACTCCAACACAACACCTACCATAACTAATAATACTGCATCACCTTCCACCTACAAGAAAATCAGCACTAAATTATTTCAGCAAATGTTTATCTCAACTAACACGAAGATTGAGGAATAAGAGTTTGTAAGAACTATTAGTACAAGAGTAGAGAAAGCCATGTGACTGTAACATATCAGATTTTTATGAAATGTTGCTTGCCTCCAAAAATGTTGCGTTACATTCACAGGAGTATCTCTGCTGACTATCATTACAAAAATGTAAATTTCTGTTTACTTCATATTGTGACTTTGGTTGGTGGGTGTGAAGTAAAGTAGACAGATGTAGTCGAGATAAAGAAGCACTTTTATTTCCGTAAACAGTAACTTGTACACTCGTTGCAACAACAAGAAAGTCTTTTCCGATTCTCCAACAGCACGGCTCCGAATTCGTAACACAAAGAACTGTTCCTTCTCCCTGGTGTGACTCCTCGACGCTTCGCATACGTCTCTTCTTTCCGTCGGCACGACTACTCAACCTTCACATACGTCTGACTGACTCTTCTGTCGCACTTTACCGCTATTTATATCTCCCAGGCACTATTCTGGAAGCTTCAGGAACGTTCAGTTATTGCGGTGAGATACAAAGCAGAGAAGGTTCTCGAAGTGTCTATCCTTTTCTCTCTTTCGGCAAGCGCCCCAACAATGCGGCCATGCTCTGTCTCTTTCCTTCGGCTCCTTTGCGGTAGTGCTGACAATAATGCGATGGGTGACACTGCTGTTGTAGGCAATTAGATGCGGCGGGCGCGGTGACACTGCTCCCTCCTCAGAGCTGGTCGTCCCGACCAGCACTATCACTGCGGCATCTCCCTTGCGCCCCGGTGGACTAACCCATCGAACCTCTTCTCCAGGAGGCACGATCCTAGGTATCGCTGTTGGATAGTGTCCCTTGGTCCGGGTAGGACGATGTATGTCATCCTGCTTCGAAATTCTGCAACAGTACCGCCGGTCTTGACGGTCCCTCGTCCAGTTGCCCTTCTTCCTGGTGTGTTGACGGGCCATCCTGCGCACTTGGAAACGGCTCACTAGGTACCATGTCCGCCGACCTCTCTGGCGCACCTTCGCAGCCACCTTGCTTCCGATGGGTCCGGCAACAAACCCCACCACATCCGCGCGAGTCGCGTCCACCGCTGCACTCGTGTTCACTCGTGCTCGGCACGGCCTCTCCTGTATCCTGCCGTCCAAGATGATGTCCACCATTCTTCCGTTCACGGCACTATGCGTCAGGTGATTGGATGGCTCCGACGGTCCCCCCATGTCACACGCCAAGTCGGTTCTCGCGTGTTGCTCGTTTGCTTGTGCGCTTCCCTGCTGATCGTCTTCCACGTCATATCCTGTTTGGTTACGTACCCGACACACTCCTCCAGAGGATCCTCGATGACGTCCCTGAACTGCCCCTTTGTCTTCCCCGAGACGTACACTTTCGTTATCTGAAACGGGCGCAACTGTCGCCTCGGCCACTAGGTGCTCCCTCCCCGGGTCTGTGCTATTCCGTCTGCCCCTGGCAACCAGTACTTTGACGCTCTCGTCAACTCTTACTACCAGGGCGCCAAGACGTTTCCCGTCGTCCTCCACGACGTCCACATGCTGGCAGAGGTCTTCCACCTTTTCGCCGAGTTCTTCCACGCCTTCCGTCACGCCAATCAGTTCGCCGAGTTATTCCACGTCTTCCGTCATGCCAATCAGTTCGCCGAGTTGTTCCACGTCTTCCGTCACGCCAATCAGTTCGCCGAGTTGTTCCACGTCTTCCGTCACGCCAATCAGTTCGCCGAGTTGTTCCACGTCTTCCGTCACGCCAATCAGTTCGCCTAGTTGTTTCACGTCTTCCCTCACATCATCTGAAACGGGCGCAACTGTCGCCTCGGCCACTAGGTGCTCCCTCCCCGGCTCCGCGGTATTCCGTCTGCCCCTGGCATCCAGTACTTTGACGCTCTCGTCAACTCTTACTACCAGGCTGCCAAGACGTTCCCCGTCGTCCTCCACGACGTCCACGTGCTGGCAGAGGTCTACCACCTTTTCGCCGAGTTCTTCCACTTCTTCCGTCACGCCAATCAGTTCGCCATCAATTTTCGCCGATAGCTCCGTCTTCATCTCTTTCAGCTCGGCAGCGAGGTTGTTGTTTGACGTTTCCATTTTGGCAGTGAGGTTGTCGTTTGACGTTTCCATTTTGGCAGCGAGGTTGTCGTTTGCCGTCTTCATCTCTTTCAGCTCGGCAGCGAGGTTGTTGGTTGCCGTCTTCATCTTGGACATTTCCGTCTTCATTTCGGCGAATAATTCTTTCATCATTGCCATCATCCTGGTTTCCGAATTTCCCTCCATCTTGGTTCTAACGTTGCAACTTCTAACGACGATGTAACGAAACTAGAAGCAATTCGACGAATCCCACTTCTGACACCAGTGTAACTTTTCGTGTGGGTGTAAAGTAAAGTAGACAGATGTAGTCGAGATAAAGAAGCACTTTTATTTCCGTAAACAGTAACTTGTACACTCGTTGCAACAGCAAGAAAGTCTTTTCCGATTCTCCAACAGCACGGCTCCGAATTCGTAACACAAAGAACTGTTCCTTCTCCCTGGTGTGACTCCTCGACGCTTCGCATATGTCTCTTCTTTCCGTCGGCACGACTACTCAACCTTCACATACGTCTCACTGACTCTTCTGTCGCACTTTACCGCTATATATATCTCCCAGGCACTATTCTGGAAGCTTCAGGAACGTTCAGTAATTGCGGCGAGATACAAAGCAGAGAAGGTTCTCGAAGTGTCTATCCTTTTCTCTCTTTCGGCAAGCGCCCCAACAATGCGGCCATGCTCTGTCTCTTTCCTTCGGCTCCTTTGCGGTAGTGCCGACAATAATGCGATGGGTGACACTGCTGTTGTAGGCAATTAGATGCATCGGGCGCGGTGACAATATTAAGAGATAAATGTTTGCAGAGATACTTCAAGTTCGTTGCATCTATAGGGGTAGTGCAGAAAACCAAAGCGATAGTCAAATGTCAAAAGAAAATCGCTATACATGGCCATACTGTTTCCATTATATCGCGAACAGCACTTCAAAAAATGACGAAATATTACAAAATTCAAATCAATAATAATGGACATCTGAAATGTCTAAAACCACAAGAAAGTTATTTGGAGTAATCTTGTTTTCCCTTTAAACATACCCAGATTTAAGTATGTTTTGTCTATTTCTTCTGATTTACCAGCTATAATACCAAATCACACGAAATTTCTCATCGAATAAAAAAGAACTCGCAGGGTATATCCAGAAAATTCAAGATGTGTATTATATTTTACATATAATTATCTTATATATTAAATAGTATTTATCAAAATCGTTAATGCCATAGGTGAGAAAATCAAAAATAATAAAAAAAAAAATGTTCTATATAAAGGCATCTAGTTTTGAGAGGGAGAAGTTTCTTAAAAATATTTCGTGTGGCACTCTTGGAAGTTACATAGCTATTGTATTTATATACCAAGTTGGGCATTTTCACAATGTTTCCTTTTATCTTACAGACGTAAACACATATGAACCTTTTTCTTTGGACTCAGGGGCCCTCGAACGAGTGAGGCGTTGTTTTGTAGTGGAAATGTGCATGGTAATTTTTTTTTCGGCTTGGGAGTGGCGCTGTGGTCACCCGTCTCTGAAGGGGGGCTGTTGAAACCCATGCATGAAGACACCTAGGGTCGAGCACACCTAGGGATCCTACGTTGGCTTGCCCCCTTGACCCAGATTCCGATAAACTCGCTGGGTACTCCCATCTTCTCCCTCCCTTCCTTCCTCAGTTTGTACATACTCTTAACTCTACTTCTACCTCTACATTGACTTTCTTAAAAACGGTCTAAGAATTTTGATTAAATTACCATATGTTTAGGAAATTTTCATGACTAATATGTTGAATTTTCTAGGAATAACCTCTAAGTCTAGGGTTTTTTTCATTCTGAACGACTTGCGTAACTTTGTTCGCGGCAGCACAAAGAACTTCGAGAACGTCCCGGAACGTTTGACTGCTTGTTTATGAGCAGCGTCGCAAAAAGGTGAATTTCGAGAGAAATCCATGCTACGTCATTCCCGATATATAAGCCGAATTGAGAGTACTTTTTGTCATGGAGTATTAATTAGTTCGTGAAAGGGACAGCTGTTAGCACTGCATATGTGTACAGTCCTCGAGAAAACTATGTCGACAGAGACGGTTTGAGATATTGATACGTCCTTCGTAGTGAGTCTTGAAATGCAGCAGTTTTATTGAGTGTTGAGCGATTGTATAGAAAAGGCCCGTTGTTTATGAGACAGAGAGAGAGTAATGAAAGACAGAGAAGTGTGTTAAGGTTACGAGAAGGCACAACAGTTGTGAGTTGTAAGATAAACTGCAGATTGGTTTAACGACGGTTATAAAGTGTGTTTTGCGCTTCAGTTTTAGAAGAAAAAGTGACAGAAAAAGTAGCTGGACTGGGTAGTGATTTTGTCATTGGTGTCAGAAGTGGGATTTGTTAAATTTTCATTTTGTTACAATAAACTTTTATGGAATTAATCACTTCTGAGGTACTCCTTGTTATTAGTTTACATTTTGTACCCACAAGAACATAAGTAATAAAACCATTTTTATAACCCTTAGCAAGAACACTTTGTGCAAAGTCAGTAGCGAAAGTACCGAGCGGGATGGCTCAGACGGTAACGTCTGTGGTCCACATTCGGGAAGTCACGGGTTCGATTCCCATAGCCGACCTTCTGTACCTTGAGCTTTTCGGGGGTTTTCCCAGATCACTCAGGTGAGTGCTGAGAATTATATTTACCTTACATCTCCGAATCACTTCCTTTCCTTTCATTCATTCATTTCTTTCTTTCTGTATCCAGTTTTCCATGTCGTAAGAGTCAGCAGGTTCGCCGGTAGGATGCGCAACGGTGGGGCTTGCGCTCTGTAAATACGATGTTCTACTGAGGGGAGGCGCTGTGGTCGCCTGGCCGCCATACAGAGGACTGATTGATCAGCCGGACCTGGCGGGTAGCGCACTCTCTGTTGTGGCCTGGAACTCCGTCGGGCTGAAGAATTACCTTCACCTCTTAGGGACCCACCTTAGTAGTTCTGCCTATGATGCATTCTGTACGTTACCACAGTGACAGACAGTGGAGAAAGTTATGTGGGTTCATACATCAGGTTTTTAAAACTTTTTAAAGTCACTGAAGATAAACGTTGGGTACTTCGTGGATTACAATGGAGAAATACTTTAAGTTAGACGAGTATATGCCCGCAAAATGAGCACTCCAAATACTTAAAAGATTACTAAGAGAGGAAATTAGAATAAATTTACTGAATAAAGGGATACGAGAAGAATATTTGTTGGAAAAGTGCGCAAATAGGAAACAAGCATTTAATAAAAAGTAAGAAAGACAATACTGACTCAAAGAATGCAACGTGCAAAAAGAATTCCCATCAACCGTTAGTAAGATATAAATTAATTTATTTCGCTCGAAAGAATTTATGTTCACCCTCGTGCATTGCAACCTAAGCCCTGGGCATCCGCCATTTACCACATAAGCCTATCAAATTATTAATTTTTCTACCATAAACATAACGAGTTCCCAAGGTTTTCAAATTGTCCTAAGTTATGCAGACAGGCAAGAAGGAAAAAATTTATAGATAAGTAGCCAGCATAAAATCTAATCTTGCTTGCTTAATTTTAATTGACATATCGGATGCAGCTCGTTGAGGTCGTTGATTATGCCGTAAACAAATGACGGCTACCCAGGTAACAAAGAATTTCCTCTACTCCAAAGTAATATTCATATTTTATGCTCGATAAATTCAAATACGTAATAGCTTTGTTAATTTTCTTATCGGGCATTAATCACAATAGGGCTTGTTTTAGGGATCGCTTCCATTTTCACTTACGTCACATCGATCATTTGATGCAAATATCGCTTAGATTAAAAAGGGGCGAGGGAGGTTTTGCCTGGGGAGGTCCAGAATTAAACAAACGTGCTGCCATCCTTGAATTGTCTCATGAACAATGTATATGCATACGCCCTTAAGGAATATTATAGTATGTGTCAAAAGTCTGTCACCACCTAGTTTTATAGCTGCTATTTTGTGAAATGTTTAAGCATACTCTACAAGTCAATACGTAAGGATTGCACTTCTAGGAATGCACCAATTACAGGCACTTGCCAGTAATAACTCCAGTGGTTTACTGACTGTAACACGTAAAAGAGGTTGGAGCGATAGTCTATTGTTAAAAAGCAAGTATTGATATTAAAAACCCCAGCGCAACAGCCCATGAAGGGGCAAGAATTGCCTCCCACCCGCTGCGTCCCCCACCTCTGCACACTGCAGGCGTCATTGGTAGGGTGAAGTACTAGAGGGTGGGACGTGGTTAGCGTCCCTAGCCCTCCCGGGCAGTTAGGGGGCCTTCTCGGCCTGGGGCCGCTACTTCTCCATCAAGCAGCCTCTCAATTGCCCCCCCCCCCCAGAACCAAACGAGGCTGAGTGCACCTCGCGCCAAAGGCAAGCAAATCTTGTTATTGGATATCAATATAGCATTAGAATTAACTAACGAGAAACAAAAATAACCTTTGAAAGCATACTGCGTAAAACACCGGACAATTCAAACGAATAAATTAGACAGATGAAGTATTTAGTGAAATACGCACTTTTTTAAATTAGATTTTGTGTAACTGTTATGGGTAGCGGGGCCGTGGCCGAATATTTAGACCTAGGCGGCACGGGTTCGATCCCAGGGACCAACATGTGGTACTCGTGGTGGACAAAACGGCATCTGGATGGGTTTTCTCCGGGTTCTCCGGTTCCCTCGCCACTCGTTCCTCACCTGTTCCATCACCCATTTCGCCTGTATTTCATATCATCCTCTTCCTCATTATCACACCTGGTGCTGGAATGACCACCCGCTTTCACGCATCTGACCCTAGGCACAGGCATGTAAGTCCTCCATACGAGGAGGGTTATCAAATGAAGAAGTAACTCTTGTAGTCTCCAAGGAAAATACAGTTCAATCAGTATGTTAAAGGGGTATTTAGAAATAACACAAAAGAGACACTTTACCTGTTAAGCTAATGTATTACATTTATAACATTTTAAGCAAAACCATTTTGTTTTATATATGTATGGCCACACTGTTATCGTTCTCAGCGTCCCATTGGGCGTGAAAGACCGCTTAATTTTGCTCAGATGCCTGTATCAGGTTTAAAATTTCATTTTACGTGCCGGAACTCTATAGCATGACACCACCTGCTTTATATCCTGTCGGAAGGATGCAATGCGAAGGACTTTTATCGATACACGCACGATACATTTATACACGCATAAATACTCAAGCTAAAATTGCGCTTTTTTTACTTTCTCTACTGGTAAGTAGGGGAAGTATTGTATTCCACCTAAAAACTCGATGTCGAGATTTCACCAGAAATATATGTTTTGAGGCCCCCTGAATCAAAAAAAAAAAAAAAAGCATTCTTAGAAAAACGTCCGTGTGTGTGTCTGTATGTCAGTCTGTGGACAGCATAACTCAGAAACGAAAAGTCGGTTAAAAACTAAAGTTGGTATTTAAGTTCAAGGATGTGACACGAAGATTTTGAAGAAAATAGCCCCACCCTAAACTACCCTTTACATGGAAAATTTTTCGAAAATTTTGATATTCTTGAAAATGGCTCTAACGATTTTGATTAAAATGTCATATGTTTGAGATATTTTTATGACAAATGAAATGTATATCTTGAATTTTCTAGTTATAGCCCCTGTAGTCGTATTTACTCTGGACTACTTTTGCATAAGTGGTAAACCGTTAGAGATAGACCAAATCATACTATACAAAAAATGTAGATCTTGCTAAAACACCCAATTTATGTACAAATAAATTTTCTTGTAGGGTGAACCATTTCGGAGATATTCCTTGTTATGTGTGTGAGTTTTGGAAAACTTAGAACTTTCGTGAAAAGGATCATCGTTGTTCATTTTTTTATATGTTAAGCGTGCAAAGAGAACAGAATCTCAAAGGTCAAAAAGATTTGACTGTCACGGAAAGCCTACTGTATTCTAATATTCCCCTTGTACCTACAAGGAAATAAGCAATAAGTTATACAAATGTTTATCTTAACACGAAGAAGATATAGGAATAAGAGATTTTAAGAATGATTACTACAAGAGTAGAGAAAGTCATGTGAGTGCAACACATCAGATTTTTATACATACTTGCACGATCATTGTGTTTATATCTATCCTAAGTATCCGAGCGCAAATCTAGTAAATACTAAGTGAGACGAAGTTAGTACTGATTAGGCAGCACTGAAGGTCTGTGATTCGCTACAGCCGTGCCAGGAGGTTTGACGTGAACCTTAGCAAAATCCATACAACTGCAGTCAAATGTAATATCGTCAGCTTCCAAAGTGTGGCATTACACCATTTATTTTACTTGGGCCCTCCCCGTCCTTTACCGTAGGCGTATTTGACCGCCCTAGCTGGGATTAGAGCTAGCGACATTAGGATTTGAATGCATGGCCAATCCATAGCGTATTGCTCAAATGATGACGACCATTGAGATTGCTTTGGTTTTGGAGCCCGTAAAAGGGATAGCAAAGTATTCCGTTCATCGAGGGTTAAGACGAGGCCTATTTCTGCCTATCATAGGGGCCCGCGGAGGAATACAGTTATGCATTTTGTTTACACGCTACCTAAAGTACGGCCGGCGAAGTTATAGTGGGCTGTTTTCAGCAGACAGCTATGAGCTTCTGCAAACGTCATTTCACTTTTTTCAGTTACCTAGCTGAAGAGCTGCGGTTGATTCAATTGTTCTTTTGTTGTTGAAAATGGAAGCAGAAATGATCCTCTCTACGTCTGCGCGAAACAACGCCCACGTAGTTTTATCGAACCATATGAGATTTATATGAAGCTGGGTAATGGATGAGAAAACATACATACAGCAAAGTAATTACACAAGAACGCTACCAACATGGTAACAAACTGCCCCCACCCACAACCCGCTTCCACACACCCCCTCCAGGCATTAGTTTGAACGATCTGCATTAATGAAACTTTAGTTTGAAGTTTTCTTTTTGAACTATAACTGGCTGTATAGTCACATTTTGTTTTTCTGTTCATCGCTGCGGAAAACTGTAAATAAAACCACTTGATTTTAATATTTGCATGATGTACAAAGAGCACCAAAGAAAATCTTGGGTAGATTTTGTATCATTTTCTTAGGTCTTTTGAGGCGTATTCTTCAGCTTAACTGTCGCAAAGTGTGGTGGCTTGAAAACACAACAGTAAGGAGGTTGATGCCTTACTTTTTCTGAAAACAATCCAGTGATGCATATTTAGAATGTCTCTCTATCTGTCTGTCTGACTACCATTCCAACTTTAACTTGCACCCTTGAAAGTCATCTCACACATACACATTGTAATATTTTACATTTCGCTAACTTGGGAGCTCATCAATTTTACCCTTAGATTTTAACCCGTTCAAAGGTGTGTCATGCCTGGCTGACAAGAGGGAGAGTGAGTGAGTTTAAGGGCCCGTAGAAAACGAGGTTATTTGGGTCCGTACTCAAACAATAAAATCTAAAACGCACTCACGGGGTTAAAACGTTCAAGATAAAACATGTGGTTAAAATATTAAACAATTACAACAGCAAAATGTATAGAGTAAGAAAGTTAAAAGATCATAGAGTCGGAAAAATCTAAAATGTCCTTAAAACTTGACAAGTCTGACTTCTAAAAAACAATAGGTTAAAATATCGTGAAAAAAAATTTAAAAGGCTAAAAACCACCAAAAACTATAACACAAGTTAGAGTTGTTTATCGAAGCCAATATGGGCAGCGCCTTAGAGACAGACACTG
Source organism: Tenodera sinensis (assembly GCA_030765045.1). NCBI lineage: Eukaryota > Metazoa > Arthropoda > Insecta > Mantodea > Mantidae > Tenodera > Tenodera sinensis. Next base: position 25,903,522 of record CM060963.1, read on the forward strand.
GGTCGACGCCCAAAACTGAGGCAATTGTACACCCCAGGCCAATGGACTGGCGCTCAGGAGCGTATAGCGGAAATTCTATAAGGACATGGGCCACAGAAAGTTGAACGTCGCATGTCGGACATACAGGTACCGGGTTCCCACGTAAAAGGTGTCTATGAATGGGTCGCGTGTGACCTATATTCTAACCTAACTTTTGCCCGCCTGAAATCCATGAAGGATGTCATCCAGGGAAGTGTCAGACACCAGTAATTCATCAGTGTTCACTACAATCACCGGTGACCGTCACCAGTGTTCCAGTGTGAAATGAACTAAGGCAGAGTAGAGTTGAGAATTCCGGCAGACGAATGCAGACTTAGCAGCTGCATCCGCCGCCTCGTTGCCGAGAATTCCCACCTGGCCTGGGATCCAGGTAAAAGCGCGCTGGTGTCCGCGAGAGGGCAACTGAGATATGAGTGTCTGAATTTTAAGAATTAACGCCGAGTTGCCGACCAATTGTTGCAGGGTCCGAATAGCGCTCAGAGTCACAATAGGTAATAAAACTTCCACCGGAGATAAAAAGCAAGAAATAAAATATAGCAAACAGCTCAGCGGCTGATAAGGTATGGCTGCGAATCATAAGAGGGCTGTATGACAAATTGAATGCACTCACTATCTCCTTCTCTTTTAGCCAATAGATCAAGATATATTTCTTTTCGTCGGCATTTTGTAACCTTTGTTATTGTTGTTGGTGTCAAAACGAGTGGCGCACTCTTATGACTCAAAGCAACCAATGAAATGGCCACGGCTTCGTGAAACGGTAAGTAACGTGACATAGGTGCGTGTTGTGGCGAGATTTTCTTTTTACTTCTTTAATATTTCACACTATTTAAATTCCATTTACGAATACCACTTCATAAACCTGTGATTAGGAGCTACGAGGAGCCAGACGAGAAACCTTCAGTAATTCTATTCTTCCCCACGTGCAGTTCCAATTGGGTCTCCTCACTCGTCGCAACATCCAAGTTTCTGGGCTATACAATGGCATTGCTCCATACAAAACACTTCACTAATATCTTCTTTAGTTGTTTCATGGATCTACTTTATACCTTTTCATTTCTTTTCTTTTATAATGTATGTTTTGACACTGTTTTCGTATGTTTGAATCTTTGACAGCCACTGTTGTCTCTGAATTAATTTTTCAAAAAACATTTTATTATATATTTTCTTGCAGGTAGAATTGGAATAGGAGAATACAGTAGATCTAAGGATAATCAAATATTTTAAGACCTGGTCGCTATGTTTACATGTTTACTATACTTTTGAGTATCGAGTAAAAAATGGGATAAATGAACTCTTACTTGTACAAAAATATGTGCAGATATATAAAACACACAATTTACATCAAATAAAAATGTCGGTAGCACTACACGTTTTGGAGATATTCGCTGTGATCGTTTCGATTACTTTTTTTTAACATGTCGACATTAGTTTTAAGTCTCACAAAGTGAAGTTTCAAAGCTAGCGCAAAGCATGGTGTATTTCTGTTGTATTCGTAACAATGATTTGTAGAAGAATGAATGGAGAAAATCATGTGAAGGTAACATCAGGTTTTTAAAGGCACATAAATAGAGCTTTTGCTGGCTAGTTTATATCTATACCAGAATAGTTCACTCTAAAGGCAGGTTGAATAGACCAGGGCCATTGATCATCTAGGAAATGCGGTTGCACTGCGCATGCGCAAACCCGAAGTGATACTTTCTCTTGTTGATTTTAGCAGTGCAAACAATGCCTACAGGTGATTCTAGATGTGTACATTTGGAATATCAATTAGAGCATAGCAGGGCATTGCTGTTCTATGGCTCAGAGCTACTCCTACGTTCCTGCGCGCGTGGAACTCCCTGAAATAAGCCAATAACAGTTTGGAGGCAGAAAATTATATATACAGCGATTACTTTATCACGAAGAAACTTCATATAAGAGTTCAGGACGATATACATTCGCAATTCCCTTGTCATTCTTCATATAGTGTATAAGCCACCAAAACAATGGCATCGTATTTTACCTAACACATTGCGTAGACAAAATGGAAGGATTAAGGAAGAAGCTGATTCTATATACCAATGAAAATGTATACAATTTTGTGCTATTCTTACAAACTCTTACTCCTTTATCTTCATTTTAGTCGATATAAACATTTGCAGAAATTATTTTACTGCCAATTTGCTGGTAGGTGCAAGGGGAATATGGGAATACAGTAGGCTTTGAGCGATAGTCAAATCTTTTAAACCTGGTCGCTATATGAGGCCTTTGAAATTCCGTTCTCTTTGCGTGGTCGAGAGATAAAAAAGGGAATAACCACCTTCCATCGGAGAAAAGATTGAGTATTGCAAAACCCACAGAAATAACAAGGAATATCTCCAAAATAGGTCACTCCACAGAAAACAAAATGCATTCGGACGTAACTTGTCTGTTTCAATGAAATCTACATTTTTTGTATGACAAGATTTGGTCTATCTCTTATGATTTACCAGTTATGCAAAAGTCATCACGAATAAACAGGCCTACGTAGCTTTATACTTGTGTCAAATGAAACATTGTTATTAAAATTTTAATGTGTTTACCGTGCAAAGAGCTTTAAAAGATTTGACTATCGCTCAAAACCTACTGTATTCTCATATTCTCCTCGCACCCACAAGGAAATAGGCAATAACTTTTGCAAATATTTATATGTATTAACATGAAAAAATATAGGAATAAGAGTTTGTAAGAACGGTTAGAACAAGAGTAGAGAAAGTCATGTGAGCGCAACACATCAGATTTTTCTTTTAGGCAATACATTCACATGTATTTCTCTTCTCATTCTTCTACAAAATATTCATACAATTTTCTATATTATCTAATTAGAAACGCAACGTATCACATTCACACGCTTTTCTCTAGTCGATTTCCTTCCTGTGGTATTTGTGATCGTTCAACAGTGCTTTTGCATATGCAGTGTCTTCCTGGTGTTTTTGTTCATTGTTTTCAAGTAAACTAAACGAATAAAAACTTTGAAACAATTGCGCAATTCAGCAGTAGAAACAATGATTGACAATAACAATTAACCTCATGCCTTTGGTCAAAAAATTAAAAGATACACTTTAAAAAATCTGATGTGTGGAACTCACATGACTTTCTCTACTCTTGTACTAACCATTCTTACAAGCTCTTATTCCTATATCTTCTTTATTGATAGTTGAGAAACATTTGTACAAATTATCTTATTGCTTATTTCCTTGTAGGTGCAAGGGGAATATTAGAATATAGTAGGCAGTGAGCGATAGTCAAATGTTTGAGACTCTGTAGTCTTTGCACACTTAACATATAAAAAAATCTGATGTGTTGCATTCACATGACTTTCTCTACTCTTGTACTAACCATTCTTACAAACTCTTATTCCTATATCTTCTTCGTATTCGTTAAAATAAACATTTGTACAAATTATCTTATTGCTTATTTCCTTGTAGGTGCAAGGGGAATATTGGAATACAGTAGGCTTTGTGCGATAGTTAAATCTTTTAAAGCTTTGAGATTCCGTTCTCCTTGCACACGTAACATAAAAAAATGAATAACGATGACCCATTTCACGGAAGTTCTAAGTTTTCGGAAACTCACACACTTAATCAAGGAATATCTCCGAAACGGTTCACCCTACAAGAACATTTATTGAGACATAAATTGTGTATTTTAGCAAGATCTACATTTTTTGTATATTATGATTTGGTCTATCTCTAACGGTTTACCAGTTATGCAAAAGTCGTCCAGAGTAAATACGACTACAGGGGCTATAGCCAGAAAATTCAAGATATACATTTGATTTGTCATCAAAATATCTCAAACATATGACATTTTAATAAAAATCGTTAAAGCCATTTTCAAGAAAATCAAAATTTTCGGAAAATTTTCCATGTAAAGGGTAGTTTAGGGTGGGGATATTTTCTTCAAAATCTTTGTATCACATCCTTGAAATGCATGAAACTTAAATACCAACTTTGGTTTTTAACCGACTTTTCGTTTTTGAGTTATGCTGTCCACAGGCTGACAGACACACACACACACACACACACACACACACACACACACACACACACACACACACACACACACACACACACACGGACCTTTTTCTAAAAATGCTTTTTTTGGATTCAGGGGGTCTCAAAACATATATTTCCGGTGAAATCTCGACATCGAATTTTTGGGTGGAATACAATACTTCCCCTACTTACCAGTAGAGAAAGTAAAAATTACTGAAGGTGGGCATAAAGTAACCCCCCCCCCTCCCCCATGTGTTGGTGATGCTAGGGTTAATATAAAATCGCATGCCTAAGGCTGGTGCGCTTCGTCTGAAACCCACCCAAGGTTTAAACCGACTTTAAGAGACGCAGATGTTAGGAATAGGCTCCAAATACCTGAACACTTCTTGCTCTCAACTGTCCGCTGCCTGCAACGTGCAAGGGTCAAACAACTCAATTTGTTTACATGAAGTTAATTCAGCTTGACAATAGTGCGGTTTAAGAACGTGACAAGGTAATCCTCTTTGTATACGCTGGCAAGAAAACATAGTGGTGCAGTCTTTTATTTCTGCTTTTATAGCTTCCCCTCTAGCTCCTAATAGAACCTCCACATCTCCTATAAAATACTATTCTCTGTAATGACATGCTATATTCAGTTCGATTATTAATGATCCCCTCTTCTAATAAAGTATTTCACTGCACTACCTCAAGTGGCGATTTGGTTGAAAGATCCGGGAACAGTCTGCCTTATTGTATAAGGTCCATATAATATAACTGCAGAGCACAATCAGGAGCAGGAATTTCACATTACACTTGTAAAAATCTGATGTGTTGCACTCACATGACTTTCTCTACTCTTGTACTAACCGTTCTTAAAAACTCTTATTCCTATCTTCTTCGTGTTAGTTGAGATAAACATTTGTACAAATTATCTTATTGCTTATTTCCTTGTAGGTGCAAGGGGAATATTGGAATACAGTAGGCTTTGTGCGATAGTCAAATCTTTTAAAGCTTTGAGATTCCGTTCTCTTTACACGCTTAACATAAAAAGTTTTCCGAAACTCAGACACATAATAAGGAATATCTCCGAAATGTTTCATCCTACAAGAAAAATTACTGAGACATAAATTGTGTATTTTAGCAACATCTACACTTTTTGTATAGTATGATTTTGTCTATCTCTTACGGTTTACCAGTTTTTCAAAATTCATCCAGAGTAAACGGCACTACATAAGCTATATCCAGAAAATTCAAAATATACGTTTTATTTGTCATACAAATATCTCAAACATACGACATTTTAATCAAAATCGTTAGAGCCATTTTCAAGAAAATCAAAATTTTCGAAAAATGTTCCATGTAAAGAGTAGTTTAGGGTGGGGCTATTTTCTTCAAAATCTTCGTGTCGCATCCTTGAAAGACATTAAACTTAAATACCAACTTTGGTTTTTAACCGACTTTTCGTTTTTGAGTTATGCTGTCCAGACTGACGGACATAGGACAGACACCCATATAGATCTTTTTCTAAAAATGCTTTTATTTTGATTCACGGTGCCTCAAAGCATATTTCCCAAGAAATCTCGACACCGAATATTTGGGTGGAATAGAATACTTCCTCTACTTACTATACGTAGAAGAGAAAGTAATAAGCAGAGAAAGAATTATATTACGTTCAGAGAATTTTATATAGTTATTATTTAACTTATTGTTAAATATTCTGTAACGAATATTTCGATAGCCCGTCTCCATCTTCTGTTGTTGCAGTGTTCATCTCCCAAATTCAATCTCGTCATTGCCTGTGTGACGTCATTCTTCCAAGTTATTTGTGGTCGTCATCTCTTCCGATATTTTGGTGGTACCCATTCCATAAATTTTTCGATGTTCTGTCTTCAGGGATTCTTCTTCCATGTCCATACCATTTCAATTGTTTGAATGTAATCTCATCCAAAATTGTTGATTTTATTTCTATAAAATTCTTATTTCCCTTGTACAAATTCCTGGTATCTTTTTTTCTGTTTACTTCCTGCTGATCGCTTCCAAGAATATGTGGTATTAGTAGTTATTCAGAAAAAGGAACATGTTCATAGACGTTTCTAACATTGTCCGTATAGGCAAGGGTGAAACCCTAAGCAACTGACTGGAGTCGGTTTCCTTCACCCCTCTTATATCTGGAAGGAGATATGTAACGAATCTATTTCTATAAGTATTTGTGTCGATTAACATGAATTGGATAGAAAAGTAGGTTTACCTCAGATTAGTTTGTAATAAGTCATATAAAATAAATGATAGTGTGTAGAGAAAGTCATTTAAATACAAGACATCAGATTTATTGAAATGGAGACAAATGCCTTCTGGAGTCGTTGCATCTACATAAATAAACAGATATAAGGAGTAATCAGGTAAACCGTTAAGTGGGGGTTCAGAGCCAGGGTAGAAGTGACAAAAGGATAAACTGACAATGCACACACACACACACACACACACACACACACACACACACACACACACACACACACACACACACACACACACACACACCGACACACACACACCGACACACACACACACCGACACACACACACCGACACACACCGACACACACACACACACACACACACACACACACACACACACACACACACACACACAGGTATGCAACCTAATTATGCAAATCTTGCGTGAGAGACTCGCTCTTCTTCCTGTGGGCAACAGCTGATGAGATTTCTGCATTAATGATTGCACAACACACTCCACTTACAGTAAATGAAACTGTTGAGAACACGAATACAAAATTGAGCTCTCGTCCTAAGCGTGGAAAAGCAAGCACTGGGGTTTTAAACCGTTCCTAATTAGCTAAACGCCTAGGAATGAATGGAAATGAACTGCGATATGTTCTCGCTGGAAACACGAATGCAGCAAGCATTCTGTTATCATGGCGTATTACTAATTAACTTTATAACAATTTAAGAGCTAGGAAAATTGAAATACAAAGAAAGCCATGTCGTATTTTCACACTGAAATGCTTTATCCATGAAATATCTGTAAAGAACTATTATTAGAACAAAAAGAGCTGAGGTTTAGTACTATTTTAGTTTCCAGAGAACAGTTTTAAAAAAACGCAATGCCTAGTAATCATTAGGATAAACATTATATACACTGCGTTTGTAGACCACCCGGACCGCCCCAAGGCGGCATAAGACCCGTCCGCCAGAGTAACACACAAACGGACAGGTCACAGGCAGGGAACACTGTACTAGCTTACATCAGGCTTACCTACGTCACAATAGGTGTTGAAATTTATGACCTTCATTGCGTACACATTCCCTACATACATCTCCGAAAATAATTCTGGTTTACTCGCAAAAGTTTTGACTTATTGCCCGCATTTCTCGTGATTTTGTCCTTCAATTCTTGTAACGCGTGTGAATTTCATGGTTACGTTTTATTCTTTAATGTTTCCCATAAATAAAAATCATATGGAGATAGATCACTTCCAATCCATGTTTAAAATCGCAGCTATCTTGCTGAAACTAGCCACACAATCTTTCTTTTCTCGTTAGTTGCAGGAAAAAAAAAATTAAAATACAATTTATATAAAGCTGTGGGCGATAATTCCACACGCATTCGCTGTGCACCAAAGCCAAATTTTCCATTATGAACTTTTTTTCGGTAAAATAGGATTGTTTTCGGAGATAAAGGGAATGTGTTCGCGCTGAAAGCCATCAATTTCAACATCTGTTGTGATGCAGGTAAGTCTAATGTAAGTAAAATATGCTAAGGTAGTGCATCTCTGAAATTTGTGCCATGATTTAACCCTGTTTCAAAATATAGCCTTCGTAATTACAGTTGAACCGGATTTATGCGTATATCAAATCTAAGAGGGAAGATTACTTGTAGCTGAGAATTACTTACAAATGAGATTTTGATAATGCACGATTTTTAAAAATATACAGCGGGCCCACGTGTGTAAAGGTTTACAAACAACAAAGATAAGTACGAAGAAAATATATTGAATTTGGTCCTGCTTTAAAGAAATCAGTTAATTTGGCTTGTTTCACTTCTCTTGCATGAAGTGCATACACCTGGTTATGTTACTGATGGCTATACCTAGCGCGGTACAAGCAATTCTTAAGTCTGAAGCAATTTCGGTTCTGGTTTTGTGTGGATTAACTTCCACCTCTCTTAGAATTTTACTTTCTGATCTACTGTATAACATTTCCTTTTTCTGTTTTACATGGCTGATTAAAAGCAATTGAGTACCGAAAGACAAAACCGCTGTTAATCCGTACACAGCAGATACCAAAAAATAATTATCTTTACTTTTCATTTGTTGCTACGCATTGTCACGCCAAAAGCCGCCGGCTCTATCAGCAAACGTCTTTGTCTTTTTTTTCCGTGGCCGAAAGCCGCTCATTCAGTTTTCTTCGTTGTCAACAGGGAAATATAGGAAAATACCTTTCAAGCTTCTTTTATGGCGAATGTTCTTTATAATTACGTAAAACTCGGTTGTATGTCACTGAAATTTAATTCGTTTCTTAATTACATTTTGCCAGGACTTACAAAAATTTACGTATACATGCGAATTACTTATAACTGGGTTACGTATAAAGCAGGTTCAACTGTATGTAAATAGGTAATACTTTGTTTTTATTCATTTCTCATATAAAAATGTTCCACGTACGTCTTACAGGCAATAAGCTTACAAAAGTATACCATATATGCCTTTTTGTATTATTTAGCATGAAATGTTGGAGATATTTCTGAAAATTACAAAGCTTAATTGAACAAAAGTTACAAAAAGATACTAAGGCATTTCAGTTATTATTTTTATATTTTTCACAATCACAATTTGAAGAATTCCACTACGCAAAGATTTGGAAAAAATGTGTTGAAAATTTAATAATGTTTTCCCATGAGTGAACAAATGGAATTCAAAAAACACAAACAGATTTTGAATAATCTTTTAATTTGTTACTTAACTTTTCCAGAAGCTTTAGTCTAAGTGGGAACTTTTATTGAACTGTTTTGTAAATAAAATTCTTATTTACAGAGATCTGAGATGGAACTTTTATTTTGCCAATTACTTCATGAAAATTTTAAAGATGTTATTCAATTTTTATCAAAACTTCAGTATCGCGTTCTTTAGGCGATGTGCGTCATTCTTTCGTTTCTGCTGTATTATGCAAATAATGCGTCGTAATATCAAGGTAGGAAAACACGGAACAGTTGACTGTCGTACAACCTTCTATATGTTTGTACCTGTAAAGAAGTGTGCACAAAACCATTTCTGCCATCGTTTTACTCAATGGATAGTAGATGGGAAAACTGACTGTAAGAAATACGTGCAGAATGGATATGAAAGTAAAATTAATTGCAACTCATGAACATGTATAGGAATTCCTAAGCAACTGACACAAATCTTTGCACTAAAACGAATGCAAAACGAGAAAGCAAAGTTCAGTGACAGGCAGATAAAATGGAACTAAATGTCTGCAAACTCAAAAGAAAAAAAAAGTAGGAGAGATGGTGTTGGTCTGTTATCTACGACGACCTAGCTTTATAGTCCAGTGATAATTCAATCTTATTTCCCTCCGTTCTAGCTTTGCTACTTAGAAATCCCTATACCTGCTCAGAACTAGTTCTGCATGCCTTCTGGCCAACATAGATACAATCTTCGGATTGAGAGGTGGACTATTTATTGGTAGTGGCATAGCTGTGTTAAAATTAACATGGATATTTTTGAAACTTCTTAAAGTTCCTAAAAGTTGAGCACGAGAGGACTCCAAAAAGTAAGTCACGTGACTATGACAGGGCAAATAAGTTTTATTGAATATTGTAACACAAGTGGCACAGATACATGACAATTTTTCAACATACTCACAAAATTGAGTACAAAGTACTCGCATGCATGCCTTTCCATCTTTTGTTGGGCGTTCGTCTGTAGTGGTGTACTAATTCAGGAAGCCTTGTTTGATCCACTCTGGATATATACTCTTTCCAGTTATTTTTGTACTGTTGAATTTTATCATGTATAGAAAATATATGGAGGTCATTCCTGATAACTGTATTTCGTATTTTATCTAATTTTGTGCATCTCTGATTCTTATTATAAAGCTGATTTATGCACTCTGAATTCTGTTTTTTATTTTCTTATTTATTCTCCAAGTTTCCCTCCCATATAAAAGTAAGGGAACAGCCATTGTTCTATAAAATTTAATTCTTGTTTCCTTAATTGTTTTTGTTTTACTCTTCTGTGAATTCTACTGCATATATGCTGAAATGTAGACAATTTTGTTCATCTATGTGTTTTTGAGTGAATTCGCAATATGTAAAGCATGAAACTTTATATATGGCACTATCATCTAGTACTATTTTCCAACTTACTGGCTGTTTACTAACAACACCACCACTTTAGTTTTCTCCTTGGAAATTTTAAATTTATACTCTGTGTATTTCATTCAGATAGTGTACAGAATGTTAAGTCATCTTCATTTGTTTGTAATATATAACGTAATCGGCGTATAGCAAAATGTTAATACTTTGCGTTCAATTCATTTAAAAACAATACTGCTCCAATTTTGTCAAGTTATTTATATAAATATTAAAAAGTGGGCTAAATACTATACCCTTGTCTTCTGTTCTTGTCTTTCTGGTGTTTATTACAATTATAAAGTCTATAAGCTTTGTAGAGTTCGTATTAAGTGTTGTGGTTAGCCTTGATTTTCCATAATTTAGTGCATTAACCTATTAACATAATAAACGCAGTAAACAGTTGCTTTATTTCATTGTGCTCGAGGAGAGCGAGTTGCGAACGCGCCTCAAAGCTGCGTGGTGCGTGCTGCGTCGATATGTTTATGGCTTGCCGTTCTATGCAGCAGGATGGTACGCACAGACATAATGAATGATTGTATGGTTAGTGGATGCGTGATCTGTCACACAGGGGGCGGTGTACAAAGAATTATGTTGTTAGTTGAAGATTCCCTCAAGATAATTACTTCTTCCTGACTACCGAGAACGTCGCAGTCATCCGCCTTTTTGGGTCTCCATATATTCCACATCCTAAACCCAATAACCTCAATTTCGAGGAAAATTACTAGCTAACCACCAAGGTTCGAGTATCACTGATATATCAATTTTCCTTTCTATCATCCTCTGATATTTTATCACATAATCATCAATTTAAGAGAAATTTGATACTCCTTTTCCTTTTTTGGTTTAATCTCTTCCTCTCATGGCTTGTAATCATGGGGATTTGTGATAATACACCTATTTTAAAAGAGAAAATAAGAAATAATTCACAGTTACAATTTTAAACATGTTTATCCATATTTTTAAGAGGTGCACATTAAGTATGGCCCTTATCTAGTTCAAATACTACCGAAAGTTTAAGCAGAAATCGTATCGCACATGGCACTTGAAGCCTTGCTAGACCTTTAAAAATGGCGGAATCTATAAGAATTCACTGCCAACCGATGACATGTGTCGTCGTGGAGCATATGTAGGCATAAATCGAAAAATTATCAATTTGATAACTTTCGACCATTTTTCGGTTCCAAGAGGTAACTTCAAAAATGTACTTTTAGTGGATTCCCAATGCTGAATTTGAATTTTGATTATAATCCAATAATAAAAGTAATAATATTAATTATAAATTATAATTATATTAATAAAATTTATTCTTCCATCTACCATACCTAAGTATACAGAAAGAACAGGATAATAGACTTTTTTACTGCTGAAATGAACTATGATCCATTGTGGTAGGCTGATGACATCTATATCCCAGAGAACAAAACATCATTGTGGAAATTTCTGTGAGGCCTACATGTATTATACCACCCATTTTCTGGTCAGTTGCCGCGGGAAAGTGACCCCGATGTTCAGAAGAATCAAGGGTGCGGAACATCACACACAGAAGCACTGAGGGGCTATGCCCGTCGGTCTGATAAATCAGCCGACAGTATATGATACTCATATGACCTTCAACTACGCCCAAACAACAATCGTTATGTTAAAGTTACTTTTTTGAGCTATATCGCGTTTCTAGTAAGTAGAGAAGACATGAGAGCCCATGCGTGCGCATTTTTCAAAGATGCGACATGAAGATTTTGAAGAAAATTCCTCCACCCTAAACCACCCTTTACATGGAAAATGTTTCGAACATTTTTATTTTCTTGTAAATGGCTCTAATGATTTTTATTAAAATGTCATATGTCTGAGATATTTTTGTGGCAAATGAAATATATATTTTGAATTTTCTGGCTATAGCCCATGTAGTCCTATTTACGCTGGATGTCTTCTGCATCATACTACACAAAAATATTGATATTGCTAAAACACAATTTATATCGAGATAAATTTGTCTGTAGAGTGAACCATTTCGGAGATTTTCCTTGTTGTTTGTGTAAGTTTTGGAAAACTTAATCTTTCGTCAAATAGAACATCGTTATTCATTTTTGTATATGTTAAGTGTGCAAAGAAAACGGAATCTCAAAGCTTTAAAACATTTGACTATCGCACAAAGCCTACTGTATTCCAACATTCCCCTTGCACCTACAAGGAAATAAGCAATAAGATAATTTGTACAAATGTCTATCTTAACTAACACGAAGAAGATATAGGAAAGAATGTAAGAATGGTTAGTACAAGAGTAGAGAAGGATATGCGAGTGCAACACATCAGAAACAATTAGAAAATGCTGTATGTATGTATTACAGAGAGAAGAAGAAACAAAACAAGAGAGACGCCAATAATCGTTCCACTATTTGGGGAAGAAGCTTAAAATATGCGCCATATATTCCATGCTTATCAGAAATGCATCTATTGACATAAACAGCCTTGCAGTTATTGAGCACAAAAACAGAAGTCACTGCAGAGCTAGCTGTTAATCCATTTTTCCCATATAATCCTCTTACTTTAAGCAAATGTTTAGACTACAAAAACATCCCAATCAACTATTTAGTACAGTGAATTCCATATAATCGGATTATATAAATATCTTCCTAAAGGTTCTTAGTGTATTTAGGGCGATGCGTATTGTTTTCAGTAATAAAGCAACGAGAGAGAGAAAATGAGAAGAATCGGCGCGCGCACATACTAGCAAAAGAACAGCTGAGAGCATTAGTACCAGGAATTCAGGAAGAGAAAATGTAATGGTTACTCTGCACTTATTATCAGCTGACTAGTACATTAGGCAGGTAAAAAGTATATCCTAGCAGAAATGCATGCATATTACGAAACACAGAATATAACATCCAGACAAGGGATGTCCAAAATGTTCTCTTTGGAGAACCTTATGCAGGAGCGGCAATATCCCACTCCACTCCTCAGTCGGAGAGAGAGGCAGTGAGTATCCAGTGACGGACACAAACAAGTGATTCCATGGAAGTTTCTAACTCATACCTTGAATTTTCTGGAAATGTTCTCAGAAGACCTTTTCATTCTGGGTGATGTTTGCATAATTAGTAAACAGGGAAAGACAGATAAAAGCATTCTAAATAAAGCTTTGGATCTCGTTAAAACCCACAATTTATGTCAAATACTTCTTTCTTTTGAGTGAACCATTTCCGAAATGTTCTTTCTTATTTGTTTAAATTTGCATATAATTATACATTTTTACTTTCTCTACTGGTAAGTAGAGTACCTAAATCCAAAAAAGGCATTTTTAGAAAAAGTTGCGTGTGTGTGTGTGTGTGTGTGTGTGTGTGTGTGTGTGTGTGTGTGTGTGTGTGTGTGTGTGTGTGTGTGTGTGTGTGTGTACGTGTGCTTGTGCGTGTGCGTGTGTCTGTCAGTCTATGGACAGCGTAACTCAAAAAGGAAAAGTAGGTTAAGAACCAAAGTTGGTATTTAAGTTTAATGTCTTTCAAGGATGTGACACGAAGATTTTGAAGAAAATAGTCGGACCCTAAACTACCCTTTACATGGAACATTTTTCGAAAATTTTGATTTTCTTGAAAATGGCTCTAACGATTTTGATTAAAATCGTCATATGTTTGAGATATTTGTATGATAAATGAAATGTATATCTTGAATTTTCTGGCTATAGCCGCTGTAGTCGTATTTACTCTGGACGGCTTTTGCATAACTGGTAAACCGTTAGAGATAGACCAATTCATACTATACAAAAATGTAGATCCTGCTCAAATTCACAATAAATTTTCTTGTAGAGTGAACCATTTTGGAAATATTCCTTGTTATTTATGTGTGTGAGTTTCGGAAAATTTAAAACTTTCGTGAAATGGAACATCGTTCATTTTTTGTATGTTAAGTGTGCAAAGAGAACAGGATCTTAAAGCTTAAAATTATTTGACTATCGCACAAAGCCTACTGTATTCCCACACTCCCCTTGTACCTACAAGAAAATTAGCAATAATTTGCAAAAATGCTTATGTAGATTAAAATGTGTCAGATAAAGAAATAAACATTTGCAAGAATAGTGCGTATAAGAGTGAGTATAGCTCTACATATATTTGCGAACGGAATTGAACTATATTAAAAGGGAATAGGTTATGCGACAGTCAGTTTGGTATCTTCTAAGGCCATGGACTAAGACTTTGTTTCCAGATTTTGATATGCTTCTTAAACGTAAACAGTGCCAAAGAATTCTCTAATGCACAGATGTTTCTCACGTAAGATTTGAAAGTGCCTTCCTAAATCAAATGCAATGTATACGTAACCAACCCGCCACTGCAACACAATGCACGGTTGGAGGTTAAAAAGAGGCAAAGTCCGCGTATAGTGTCCCTCTTGTATGCTGTATAAGATCTATAAGTATCCTCTCTCTTTAGTAACACGTAGGGTTTAAACAAGGCAGCATTTCTGAAAGTAGGCTGTATGATATCGCCGTGTTAGTGCCGCAGCCGCAGTCGCAGTAATTAATGATGTAGGTACTTGAGAGAAGCAGATTACCAGATAGCACAGTAATTGTTTGGTCTTAGTCCTACCTATATGGAGAGCGTATCGCACTGACCATAATGCACAACTGGGCCGAAAGTCCAGTGGCCTCAAAACTTTCATCCACTCCCTGGCCAAACTTTTTCCGTGCCTGCACAGGGAATTCATTAGGGACGAAATCATTTATATCCTTCAGTGTAAAGATGAAAAGCTATGGTCATAAACACAGCGTGAATTACATTTGTTCTTCTGTTTAGTAGTGCATTTCCTGGGCTAAGAGAGAAACAGATCATGGAAGTTTTTAACGAGCAACAAACCTCAAATATGTACTTTTATTTTTATGTATTACATTAACTACCCAAGTTGTTCATCTCCCCTCAATCAAGCTTTATCTCTCAATCCCTCTCACACATTGTCGCAAAATTACTCTTCCTTTATCTTTTATTACTCTTTATTTTCTCTGTTTACTACAAATATGGGCTCACATACACCAATTTACGCCAATAGACTTGTGAAACTAGAAATTCACAACTAGATTCTCAATCACTCAAAGTTAACCAGCCTCTTTGGCAATGTCACGTCATCCACGGAACATTTAAAATTCCGGATAAACGCAACTTCATTGTTTTGTATTGTGTCAATGTCACAATATATTTTTAATTTTTCAGAACCGAGAATAAAACTGTTTTTTACATTCTCTACTACGCATACTAAGTAGAGGAAGTGTTGTCGATGTCGAGATTTCACCGAAAATATGTTTTGAGGCCCCCTGAAGAATACCGAAGTTGGTATTTAAGTTAAATATCCTTCAAGGATGCCACACAGATTTTTATGAAAATTTCTGTAGCCTAAACTCACCTTTACATGGAAAATGTTTCGAAAATGGCTTTTTATTAAAATATATTTAAGATATTTTTATGACAAATGAAATGTACATTTCGAATTTTCTGGTTATATCCCACATAGTCGTGTTTACTCTTGATTACTTTTGCATAGCTAGTAAACCGTAAGAGATGGACCAAATCTTACTAAACAAAAAAATATACATCTTATTAAAGCATGCAATTTATGTCCGACTGAATTTTTTGTGGGGTGAAACGTTTCGGAGATATTCCTTATTATTTGTATGAATTTTGCAATACTTACATTTTCCACAAATGGAAGATCGTTATTTAGTTTTTCATACCTTAGCCATGCAAAGAGAACGGAATTTCAAAGTTTTAAAACATATGACCATCGCACAAAGCCTACTGTACTCCAATATTCCCCTTGTACCTGGAAGAAAATGAGCAATAAGATAATTTGTGTAAATGGTTATCTCGACTAACATGAAGAAGATGGAGAAATAAGACTTTTTAAGAATAGTTAGTACAAGAGTGGACAAAGTCATGTGAGTGTAACACATCAGATTTTTTAAAATATATATTTCTAAAAACTAAAACTTAAGCAGTTAATATTTCCCAAACTTTCATCTATGTTTATATTTACATGTTATATTGTAACCAGAAAGAGTTGAATTACCTAGAATCGTAATATAACAATCGTTAACTGCATTATTGCAAACGACAGCATAATGAATGAATGCATGAATGCATGAGTGAATGAGTGAATGAGTGAATGAGTAAATGAGTAAATGAGTAAATGAGTAAATAAGCAAATGAGTAAATGAGTAAATGAGTAAATAAATAAGTGATAAATAAATAAGTGATAAATAAATAAGTAAGTAAATAAATAAATAAGTAAATAAATAAATAAGTAAATAAATAAATAAGTAAATAAATAAATAAGTAAATAAATAAATAAGCAAATAAATAAATAAGCAAGTAAATAAATAAGCAAGTAAATAAATAAGTAAATAAATAAGTAAGTAAATAAATAAGTAAGTAAATAAATAAGTAAGTAAATAAATAAGTAAGTAAATAAATAAGTAAGTAAATAAATAAGTAAGTAAATATGTAAGTAAATAAATAAGTAAGTAAATAAGTAAGTAAATAAATAAGTAAGTAAAGAAATAAATAAGTAAATAAGTAAGTAAATAAATAAATAAGTAAATAAGTAAGTAAATAAATAAATAAGTAAATAAATAAGTAAATAAATAAATAAGTAAATAAATAAGTAAATAAGTAAATAAATAAGTAAATAAGTAAGTAAATAAGTAAATAAGTAAGTAAATAAGTAAATAAGTAAATAAGTAAATAAGTAAATAAGTAAATAAATAAAATAAATAAAATGAATAAAATAAATAAAATAAATAAATTAATTAATTAATTAATTAATAAATAATTAATTAATAATAACAAATTTCTATAATTTCTATGACTATTCCCTCATACGTGACTTGGTTGAAATCAACCAATCACAATGTGCATAACAATCTCAAATTTCAACAAATGACAACCTTCATTCCCAGAGATTTATCTAATTTCATTATCACCTCCTCTGAATTTGAATTATTACCTACTCTGCTTTTCTTATGTTGTGATCAGGTTAGATAATTTAGCTGCATTGTGCTGCGCAATAGCTTATGTAATTTGACGTAACAGAGCGCTAGGTTTAAATGTCAAAAATGACTGATTCTTGCTTTGGTGAAGCATCTAATGCTGAAATAGATGAAATAATTCGAAGAGGGAAACCTCAGAACACAGAATACAAGAAATGTGTTTGAAATCAGTTGAAAATTTTTGTATTGAACTAAATTATAAATTAACAGCAGATACTCCAAGTACTGGCATTGCCAACATCGTAAAATATTGGAGCATTAATATGACATTCTTGTAGGCGTGCCAATGGACGCTCATGTATATACGCCTGCTACAGGTTTCTCTCAACAGGTTAGTAATTACAATACGGAATTTATATAACATTTCCTTTAATTTGCGAAATAGACTTTATAAACGCAACTCGCGATAGGTATTACAAAAATTTCGCATGTGACGAAATTATTAAAAAGCCACACTTTCCTCGTTAAAAGTTCATAAATTTCCCACATGTATTCTATTATTTATCATACGTTACTGACAATAAGCATTTATTTGTAATGATCTTAAATAAGAATTAAAGGTTTAGCTGCATCCAGCATGCAGATAAATATCCAATAGTTCGTATTGTAGAATTTCCTGTCATAGACACTTTGAGGAGAGGAATGGTGGGAGCTGCATGGGGTATTGCAATCAGGAGTAATCCATTGCGATGTTCACATTAATCCTTTGAATATCATGATATTTATGCGAAAATTTATGTTTTTATCGTTAGTTATTCACGAATAGTTTGCCTACGGTTGTTTTCAAATCAAGCAGTATACTTTTCATTATAATATAAAATTTGAGAAAACAGCATTAAAGTGTTTGTGGTAATAAGTTGCGGCATTGGAAAGAGACGAAGCGGGAAGGGAAGAGCACAATTTCAAACTTGTTCCCTTAGACCAGTAAGTTTACTTTACACAAATTGCATATTTTAATTGAGCATTTCTCTATTAAGTTTTAGTCTAAATTTTATGATTTTCTGCTCATATAACATTACACAACATTCATCGAATAATGGGCGTCGCAAAGAATGGACAAGCTTGGGTGAATGGGGCTACGGCTCCTAATGGAAATTAATGAATTTAATGTACAATCAATTACTGTATGTTATTGTTCAGTTTTGATGTAAAACAATTTTTCCTCGAGATACTCGTACAAAAAGATACTCGACTGTTTGATAGCGCCCGTGATACAAATGAGCTTGCCAGTGATGTTATTCACCTGTTTAATGTAAATAAGGAATACATTATATTCAGTTAGTAGCCACACGTAAGGCGGCGCCGTGGCCAAGTTGTGGGACCGTTCGCCTCTTACCTAGGCGGCCCCAGGACGGTCCATATATTCTTCTGCTCCCCAACAGTCCCCGCCACTGGCTTATAAGTCGTAGGGTTTACGTTTTATGTCATTTTCTTGTCATTTTTCATATAATAGTCATTTTTCTCTTAAATGTTCGTATTTTTGTCGTATTTTTATATTTCCGTTCCAGTTTTGCATATGTGCTTGCAGACGATTTTTCACAGCTCCCAATTCTTTTCTATAATATTAGTAGGTCTTTTTCTCGTGTCCAAATACAACATCGTTCCTTTTAGAACACTTTAAAAGTACCTAATTTGCTACTGTAATCCTTCTTTCTCATCGCTCTTCAAAATGTGATCTTTATTTCATTCTGTGCAGAGCTGAGGATTAGATGTGGATTGAGCAATTAACTAAATTCAAAATGCAACAATTATTTACTATTAAGTGTGTAAGATTTTTAAAGCAGATTTTTAATATAAAACAGCATTTAAATGTATGATATATTTATCGTTATATTTCCAACATTTTAGATCATAAACATCCGTGCCCTGTTAATAATTACTGCCCTCAACAATACATTCGTACCACAAGTTATGTTTATTTTATTATCGTCAACAATTGTTCGCATTGCAACGTTAGTTATAAGATTCTTGCATTTCTATAAGTGCATGAAAATTCTTACCAACAGAGATTAAATACTCAAAACCTGTAATATAATGTCGCCCAGCGCATTATTGTCGGCGCTACCGCAAAGGAGTCGAAGGAAAGAGACAGAGAATGGCCGCATTGTTGGGCGCTTGCCGAAAGAGAGAAAGTGATAGAGGCCTCTAGAAATGTCTGCTTTGTATTTCACCGCAAAATAACTGAGCTTTCCGAAGTTTCCAGAATAGTGCTTGGGAGATATAAATAGCGGTAAAGTGTGAGAAGGAACAGTTCTTTGTGTTACGAATTCGGAGTCGTGCTGTTGGAGAATCGGAAAAGACTTTCTTGCTGTTGCAACGAGTGTACAAAGTTACTGTTTACGGAAATAAAAGTGTTTCTTTATCTCGACTACATCTGTCTACTTTACTTTACACCCACACCAAAAGTCACACTGGTGTCAGGAGTGGGATTCGTCGAATTGCTTCTAGTTTCGTTACATCGTCGTTAGAAGTTGCAACGTTAGAACCAAGATGGAGGGAGATTCGGAAACCAGGATGATGGCAATGATGAAAGAATTATTCGCCGAGCTGAAAGAGATGAAGACGGCAAACGACAACCTCGCTGCCGAGCTGAAAGAGATGAAGACGGCAAACCACAACCTCGCTGCCAAAATGGAAACGAGGAACGACAACCTCGTTGCCGAGCTGAAAGAGATGAAGACGGCAAACGACAACCTCACTGCCAAAATGGAAACGTCAAACCACAACCTCGCTGCCAAAATGGAAACGAGAAACGACAACCTCGTTGCCGAGCTGAAAGAGATGAAGACGGCAAACGACAACCTCGCTGCCAAAATGGAAACGTCAAACAACAACCTCGCTGCCGAGCTGAAAGAGATGAAGACGGAGCTATCGGCGAAAATTGACGAGCAACTGGCTGGCGTGAGGAAGGATGTGAAAGAGCTCGGTGGAAAGATGGAGGACCTCGGCCAACGCGTTGACGCCCTGGAGAATGTCGGGGAACGGCTTAGCGTTCTCGAAGACAGGGTCGACGGTAGCGCCGAGCAGCTAAATGCAATGGTGGAAGGGATGCTTAGTGAAAAGCTGAAGAACTACAAGGCCGAGGCTCCAGCACGCGACACAACATCGACGCGCGTCAAACCACCGAAGTACGATGGCACGTCAACGTTTGAGGTCTTCCGCCGTCAATTCGACACAGTGGCCAAGCACAACAAATGGTCGCCAGAAGAAGAGGCCGCGCAGCTGATAGCCAGCCTCCAGGGACGAGCCGCAGAGGTCCTGAACGCAGTTCAGACAGCGGCGGCGCCCAAGGACATCTGGGAGGCCCTGGAGAACCGATTCGGAAATCACCGCTTAGCCGCAGCGTACCGCAGCCAACTGAAATCTAGGATGCAACTGCCAGTGGAGACGCTGCAGGAGTTCGCCCTGGCAATCGAACAGCTGGCCAGCAAAGCCTTGGTCGACCTCCCCTCCGAATTCGTATCCCGAGAAGCCGCCTATACCTTCGTCGACGGGGTACGCGATGCCGAGATACGTCAACGCCTGATGCTCGGCGACTACAAGACCATCCACGAGGCACTAACGGCCGCATTAAGGATGGAAGCGGCCAAAGTGACGGCTACCCCGACCTCGAAGACAAGGAGTGTCCGCTACGATGAAGACCGCAGACCAGTCCAGGGACGCCGACGAAGACCAGGTGGCGCGTGTTGGGGGTGTGGCCAGCCGGGACACCTGATGAGAGACTGCCGGCACCAAGAAGAGCAGCCGGAAAACGAGTAATGGCCGGCGTGGCGAGGGGCACGTCGGCGCCGGAACCATCATCCCCTCGAGTGACACTGCGCGCCGTCAGCCGACGGATGGATGACAGCCTCATCGCGGACGGTTGGGTGAGAGGGAAGCCGTGCCGCGTGCTTGTTGACACTGGAGCAGCCGTGACTGTCGTCAGACCTGACGTAGCCAGGGGCTTGCCGTCGAGAAAACCGAGCCGACCGTACCAACTAGTGACGGCATCGGGTGACACCTTGCCTGTGGAGAGGGAGGCCCTGCTGCGGTTGACATTGGGGCGAAGTGTCTTGCGTTTGTGGGTGTTCGTCGTGGAGGTGGCTGAGGAGGTGATACTGGGACTGGATGCCCTCAGGAGCCACGAGGCGACGGTCGACATCGGCAAGAAGGTTCTGCGGCTTAAGGGAGAGGAAGTAATGCTCCGGCACCCCGAAGAACGCCTTGGAATCTGCAGGGTCATTCTCAGGGAAGACGTAGTTGTCCCCGCGAGAAGCGAGATGGTAGTGACGGCGCGACTGGAAGGCCAGCGCAAGAAGAACATGCTGCTGGACCGGAAGACGCATGTGCACGGGCTCTGTGTAGCCGGGACATTGTTGCCGTGCCGAGAGGAGGTACCGGTGAGACTGCTCAACCCAACAGACACCGATCACGACGTTCAGGCCGGGACGGAGTTGGGGACGTGCGAGCCCGTGGTCAGCGTAACACCAATAGACAAGACCCAGGAGCCGGTGCCGACGCAACACCTGGGGTCCCGGCTGGAAGAATTACTGGAGAGGGCGGCCGACCACCTGACCGCTGAACAGAGAGAGAAAGTCCAACAACTGCTGAGACGATATCAGCGCGTCTTCAGCCAAGGCAGCAGCGATTACGGCCGCACGGACCGAGTGCTTCACCACATCGACACCGGAGACGCCCGGCCTATTCGGCAACCACCTAGACGCGTTCCGTTGGCTAAACAAGCGGCGGTACGAGACATGCTGGAGGACATGAGAACCAAGGGAGTGATCGAGGAGTCTGACAGTCCTTGGTGTTCCCCTGTAGTTCTGGTGAAGAAGAAGAATGGCGAGCTACGCTTCTGCGTAGATTACAGGAAGCTGAACGCTGTCACCAGGAAGGACTGCTTCCCCTTACCCCGGATTGACGACACCCTGGACACGCTTGCTGGTGCGCAGTGGTTCTCAACCCTGGACTTGAAATCGGGTTACTGGCAGGTGGCTCTAGACCCGAGAGACAAGGAGAAGACCGCATTCTCGACAGGCCAAGGGCTTTGGCAGTTCACAGTTATGCCCTTTGGTCTCTGCAACGCACCAGCTACCTTCCAACGCCTCATGGAGTCAGTAATGAGAGGATTGACTTATGACGCCTGCCTGTTATACCTGGACGACATCATCATCGTCGGCAAGACATTCGAAGACCATCTTGACAAACTGAGCAAGGTGCTGCAGAGACTGCAGGCGACCGGCTTGAAGCTGAACGCCAAGAAGTGCCAGCTCTTCCGCAGGGAAGTCAACTACTTGGGCCACATAGTCTCACCAACCGGAGTGGCCACGGATCCGGAGAAGACACAGGCCGTGAGAGATTGGCCTCGCCCAAAGGATAGGCGAGAACTGCGCAGTTTCCTTGGATTGTGCAGTTATTACCGCCGCTTCATAAAGGGTTTCTCCAGCATCGCCAAACCCCTCACTCGCTTGACGGAAGAACATCGACCTTATGTGTGGACGGAGGACGCCGAAGGCGCTTTCCGGCAGCTCAAGAGGACGCTCTGCAGTGCTCCTATTCTGGGATTCCCACAACCAGGCGACGCCTTCATTGTGGACACCGACGCCAGCGACCATTGCATTGGAGGCGTCCTATCCCAAGTCCAGAACGGCCACGAGCGGGTGATAGCCTACTACAGCAAGACGTTGTCCAAGGCAGAGAAGAACTACTGTGTCACCCGACGAGAGCTACTGGCGGTAATGAAGACCTTGGAGCACTTCCACAAGTACCTGTACGGTCAGCCATTCCACCTGAGGACAGACCACTCCGCCCTAACCTGGCTACTTAGCTTTAGAAACCTGGAGGGCCAGACAGCCCGTTGGGTCCAAAGGTTGCAGGAGTACGACTTCACCTCCGAACATCGCAGAGGGAAGAGCCACGGCAACGCAGACGCCATGTCCCGAAGACCCTGCCTAGAAGAGTGCGGCCAATGCGCAAGAGTGGAAGAGAAGGAGCGTACCGCAGCTGTCAGAGTGGTCACGGCAGTGCCTGCGGACGGATGGGATTGCGCGGGCCTGAGGAGGGAGCAGCTGGCGGACGCCGACTTGGGGCCACTCTTGAGAGAAGTGCAGGCAGGGACGAGACCAACCTGGGAGGACATCGCACCCAGAAGTGCTACATACAAGTCGTACTTGGCCCAATGGGACTCGTTGAAGACCAAAGAGGGCGTGCTGTTCCGGGTATGGGAATCACCTGATGGGAAGACCCAGAAAGAGCAGTTGGTACTTCCCCGAAGTAGGGTCCCAGAAGTCTTGGAGGAAGTGCACGCCGGTACCTCGGGTGGACACCTAGGGCCAAACCGGACGATCGACAAACTCCGACAGCGCTACTACTGGCTGAGGCTCCGAGCAGACGCTGAGAACTGGTGCCGTCAATGTCACGTGTGCGCGGCGAGTCGCGGCCCCCAGACTAGGAGCCGGGGTCGCATGCAGCAGTACAACGTCGGAGCGCCCTTCGAACGCATCGCCGTCGACATAGCTGGACCATTCCCAGTGTCCGATCGAGGCAACAAGTACCTGATGGTAGCTGTGGACTACTTCACCAAGTGGCCGGAGGTGTATGCCATCCCGAACCAAGAGGCGAAGACAATTACAGACTGCCTCGTGGAACAGCTGTTTTGCCGTTTTGGGGTCCCGTTAGAGCTCCACAGCGACCAGGGCACCAATTTTGAGTCGCACCTAATGAAGGAGGCATTGGAAAGACTTGGGGTGAACAAGACCCGCACAACACCCCTACATCCACAGTCGGACGGCATGGTCGAGAGATACATCAAGACCCTAGAGGAGCACCTGAGGAAGGTCGTGGCCAGCCATCAGAGAGACTGGGACCTCAAGGTACCACTGTTCTTGCTGGCCTACCGTTCGTCGACACACGACACTACCGGGATGACACCAGCAAGCCTAATGTTCGGCCGAGAGCTACGCCTCCCTTGTGACCTGGCTTTTGGTAGCCCCCCGGAAGCGAAACGGCCGGTAACCGAGTATGTGGAGAGTCTAGTAGACCATCTCCACGACATGCACGAGATGGCTCGTCAGAACATCCAGATGGCGAGCGACCGCATGAAGACCCGGTACGACAGGCAAGTCAACAGCCGAGGATTCCAGCAAGGTGACATGGTCTGGTTGTACCGCCCTACCCGGACCAAGGGACGCTGCCCAAAACTTCAACAACCGTGGCAAGGACCGTACCGAGTGGTGAAGAGGATTAACGACGTAGTCTACCGCATCCAGAAGGTGCCCCGAGGGAAGATGTTAGTGGTACACCTGGATCGTCTGGCCCGTTACGATGGTGCTGTTCGGGACGACCAGTCTTGAGGAGGGAGCAGTGTCGCCCAGCGCATTATTGTCGGCGCTACCGCAAAGGAGTCGAAGGAAAGAGACAGAGAATGGCCGCATTGTTGGGCGCTTGCCGAAAGAGAGAAAGTGATAGAGGCCTCTAGAAATGTCTGCTTTGTATTTCACCGCAAAATAACTGAGCTTTCCGAAGTTTCCAGAATAGTGCTTGGGAGATATAAATAGCGGTAAAGTGTGAGAAGGAACAGTTCTTTGTGTTACGAATTCGGAGTCGTGCTGTTGGAGAATCGGAAAAGACTTTCTTGCTGTTGCAACGAGTGTACAAAGTTACTGTTTACGGAAATAAAAGTGTTTCTTTATCTCGACTACATCTGTCTACTTTACTTTACACCCACGATGTAACCAAATCAATAATGAACTATGTACTCATTGTATACAGTATTACCAACCATTTCCAGTTATACTGTGTTTTCATGACATGTTAACATGATTGTCACTGTGGTATACACTGAAAACAGGAATAAAATAACACGCGCGCGCGCACACACACACACACACACACACACACACACACACACGCGCGCACACGCGCGCACACACACACACACACACACACAAGCTTTTTGTTCAACAGACGACAAAATATAATTTTCGGCAAAATTCTATTGAATTTTTTTAACAATACCACGACATGATTTCATATGATGAGAATTCTGCGAGCGCGAAGTGTTAGGAAAATTATCCCATATGTGAAAACCTCGAGTGGTATTTGTTTAAACTATTCCGCGAAATAATTAAAAATTCATTTATTTAATACTATTTAATATTAATAGTGATCTAAAAATAAACAACTTACAGTAACAGTCATACATTTTAATCAAGATTTATTTTCACAGTTGGCACTACACTAATCCAGTAGGCTGTGAGAACAAAAATAATTTTAGGTTTAACCCAGAGAAATGAGGAATTAGATATATTATGAGTACAAATGAACGAATTTACGATGTTCATTAAAGGAAGGTCTGCTCTATTTAAAATCGCAGTTTGACTTCGCCTCTTCAATTAAAATACAATTGAAAATATTGTTTTTACTGCAAATGGATACCTCAGATGTTCAGAAACGTAAGAAAAGAAGGTGATATAACCAAAGCAGTAATATCTCGACCAGGAGGTGATAATCCGGTATAGTGATGTAAATCCTTTCTTGGTACTATTACTAACAATTCTATTATAATCTCAAGTTTTAGGTTAGTTATTTTTAGCTCTTGTGTATGAAACCAGTCAAGCTGCTGTCCACATAAACAAAGGAAAACTACCTGGCATTCTTCACAGATTGAGGGAACAGAACAACCAGATGCATGTCTCATTACTGCCCATCTTAAACGACGGTTGGGTTCAAATGTTTCCAGTCAACTTTAATAGGGGAACAGAGACACATGTTTAGTTGCGCTTGACATATGAAGCAATGCGAGACATGTGGTTTCCATGGTAACCATAACAAACATCCTAACAAAGAGGGCAGCGCTGGAGAAACCTTCCTTGTTTCCTTTAAACCTCTGTTTCATAAAGAAACGCGAGTAGCATTTGCTACAGCATCTTCCTAGGATGGGTATAAACATCTTCAAGAAAATTAACTTATACCGAACTACCCTTAAGGTAGTTGAGGATATCTAAGCTTCTGCTGCTCAGATCAAAATTTAATTTGGGATGAATATTTAGTGATTCATTGCAATTGCATTGATATAGAGAACATTAAAACAATTATTTAAAATGGGCATCTAATAAGGCAAAAACTGTTAACATGTTTTTGAAAAAATATAATATATATGGTACTAACGGTACAAATTCATTCTACAACATTCAAGCATATGTGTTGAAACTTTTGTAGTGCACTAGGAAATGTGTATTTATAACTGTTAACCTAAATTTACTTAAATATATCTGGCTATATTCAAAAGAAAAAATATTTAACTTTTGTAAAAAAAAAAAAAAAAAAAAAAAAAAAAAAAAAAAAAAAAAAAGTAATTTTTTTTGCATAAATATTTTTTTTAAACTTTCTGTTTTGGATTTTTCCAATAACAATGGGTTACGTTTGTAGAGTACATGCTTCTGGAACTACTGTGAAACTTTCATTCAAATAGGTTCAGTGGTTTTGAAAAAAAAATGTACCTGAGTTTGAAAAATGTCAAGTTACAGAAAACTACATTTAAAGAAAAGTGTGCCATCTCTGAAGCCCTCAAAACCCAGCATGGCCCAGCACTCCGCCATATTTAGATGGGGTAATTTAAAGCCTTAAATGTGCCGGTACCCTTACAATATATATATATATAATATATAATTTTGAAGAGGAAGGTTTCTACATTTTTTAAAGATGAAAAACAAAAAAATTGACTTTTTGAGCCCAAATCACTACCCTGTCCCCTTAACATGGCAAATTTAAGTTTAATTTTTTTAGTTTTCCATTCTTTGATTTTATGCTTTTTTCTTGCCCCTCCTTATTTTATACTGCTTTGAGTACTTTTGTCTCAGGCAAACTTCAGATGTGTACCAAGCTTACTAAATAAATAATGTTAACAAAGAAATGTTTGTATTTCCTGGCCCGCAGTGCAATTTCCACACAAGCAGTTATATTTATTATGATTACTATACAAGTGTGTGCAAGAACAAGGCTTGAGTAAGTTAAGTTAAGATGAGAACGGTAGGTAAAGTAAGTTTCCAGAAGTTACACAAGTTTCCAGCCACAAGATATCCCGCAAACAACGGTATTACAGCACGCTTGTTTTAGGCGAATACAGTGGAGATGGAATTAAAAACATGTCGGATCTAACCATAACAAGAACTAATCTCATTCGAGACGCTGCGCGGTTACATCTCCATCTAATGCCATCCTTAACAGATGAGTTTCTTACTGAACCCCTCTGCCCTTGTAGAAGAACCCGCCTAAATGCCTGTAATTTAAGGGGACACTGGTACCAAAACTGCCAAAAATGCGATATGGCCATTAAATATTGTGTCAAATCCACTTGGGAATTGGTGTATTTCAAATGCATTGACACTCTTACAATGACAAGTTGATGTGGCAAATCTGTAGGATTCCATTCGTAGCTAAAGCCTTGCTTTCCTCCAAACTGAAGACTGAACTGAACTAGAACTTAAGATTTTTTAGTTAAAGGTCACGTGATCACGAATGGGTGCATGGTTTGTTATAAAAATGCTTTCCTCCGGCCGAGAACTCAACTGAACTGAGAACTGAATTCGTTTGTCGCTAGATTTTTCAATTCTGCACCAGAAATCTAGGCGACGAAAATTACGGTGGCAGTCGTTTTTTTCAGTTCAGCTCAGTTGAACTTGAGCGATCTGAATAGGTGTTCTGTGATCAGAAGTGAGGTTATAACAGCGATATCGTTTTGTTTACTTGCAAGTTTGGGCAAAATGAGTGTAAAACGTAAGTTCTCATACCTGGAAGAGGAAAGGAGTATTGATTTTGTTCAGCAGAATGAATTTCAGAGGCTGTAGAAGGAACTAGCAGAGGAATTAGGAACAAAAAGCATTTTTAGAACTTATATTTTATGTATTCAATTCATTTTATTCACCGTGTGCTTTCAATACAGAAATATCAGCTTTGTCAAATAATAATACATAACGAATTGACACAGAATCATGCAATATCGATATGAAGAACATGTATGAGTACATATTTATGTAATAATATTAGTTAAAATATGTCTATTCCATTATGTTCATAGTCACTGTATAAACTATTTGACCACTAAAGGTAAAAGCAAGGTACAAATATCTAATAAAATGACATTATGCTCAAATATGTAACAATGGCATGTCATGATAGCTACGGTTCTAATTAATGGACATTTACCCATTTTAGTTATGTATAAGCAAAGGGAAAGACTATGTATTTAAATAAAAGTCTAGTTATATTATTAGGAAATATGTATTGTCGTTCTCCTTCAGGTGCCTCATAACCTAAATCTCATAGACACCTTCTGAACTACGATTTGTAAACTTGGGATGTATATCAGAGCGTTTTTCACAACTTTGCTCATTATCAGTATTATCAGTTCATCATCCAGAATAAACCTCCAACTCCAACTCACTTTCTTCACTTTTTACTTTTTAGCTTAAGTTCTAGTTCAGTTCAGTTTTCAGATTGCAAAAAGGCTTAAGGTTTGGTTTGTTTGTGGCTATTAGATTTGAATGAACGGCCACTATTGGGAGTAATATTATATATTCGATTATATCGAATGAGGAATACCGATATAAGAGCACAACTCATGCAAGAAAGTTTACTTGAGACTCAACGCTATCAGGAGTGGAAACACCATGTCTTAACAATGCCCCCTTCGACATATCCAAGGCAAGCTTTTTTTTATCAACCCTCTGGACGAATAATTCTTAGACGGCAATTGTAAAGATGCCCTGACTAATTTATTTAACCTCGGAACAGACCCTTGGCCTAAACCTTGTTAGGGAGAAGATTTTAATGAGACATTTGCCTTTAAAATACAGAAGTTGGCTGCTCTTACTGCACAAGTGCTGCTGTCGGTTGACAAAAAATAAAACATATAACAAATGAGTTATGTTGTTTACAAAACAGCAAAAGCATTCATGTGTAAATCATTTATTGTATCACTTGTGTCTTTTTATTAAATATAATAAGAGAAGTGTGTGGTGGAAAGATAATAAAGAAAAATAAAACTAAACTTTTAGCTGAAAGAAGATGGAGACATTCTACACCAGGTAAAATTGAAGAATCTCTCCTGTGTACAGAGCCAAATTACATTATTGTTGGCAGTAATGTTTTGAAGAACGTGTTTTCAAGAGTTAGTATTACTATGAATTTGAAGGAGTTCTATGGCTTTCCTCTGAAGATTGTATTGAAATGCCAAGCCTATAGATACATGAAGAGCAATATTCCCAACAACTGTGTTCCAAAACTTTAAATAGCTTACTCCCCGTGTAACAATTTTTGTAATTTGGGGTAAACGTTTTTGCAGTGAATATAGATGGTTAAAGCCGAAATGTTCGACATGTAGATATAATTTGTAAGGAAAGCTGCGCTTTTTTTTTTTTTTTTTTGTTTTTTTGTTTTTTTGTTTATTGCACTCATGCATACAAGTATGTTCTTTTTACTTTCTCTGCCGGTAAGTAGAAGGAAGTATTGTATTCCGCCAAAAATTTCGATGTCGAGATTTCACCGGAAGTATATGCTGTGAGACCCCCTGAATGGGAAAAAAAAAACATTGTTAGAAAAAGGTGTGTGTGTGTGTGTGTGTGTGTGTGTGTGTGTGTGTGCGCGTGCGTGTGCGTGTGTGTGTGTGTGTGCGTGTGTGTGTATGTGTGTGTGTCAGTCTATGGACAGCATAACTCAAAAGCGAAAAGCCGGTTAAAAACCAAAGTTGGTATTTAAGTTTAATGTCTTTCAAGGATGCGACACGAAAATAGCTCCGCCCTAAACTATCCTTTACATGGAAAATTTTTCGAAAATTTTTATTTTCTTGAAAATGACTAACGATTTTGATTAAAATGTCATATGTTTAAGACATTTGTATGACAAATGAAATGAATATTTTGAATTTTCTGGCTATAGCCTATGTAGTCCTGTTTACTCTGGATGACTTAAATAACTCGTAAACCGTAAGAGATAGACAAATTCGTATCACACAAAACATGTGGATCTCCCTAAAACACACAATTTATGTCTGATCAAATTTTTTGTAGAGTGAACCATTTTGTAGATATTCCTTGTTATTTGTGTCAGATTCGGAAAACTTAAAACTTTCGTGAAATGGAACATCGTTGTTCATTTTTATATGTTACGTGTACAAAGAGAACGGCATCTCAAAGCTTTAAAAGATTTGACTATCGCACAAAGCCTACTGTATTCTAACTTTCCCCTTGCACCTACAAGGAAATAAGCAATAAGATAATTTGTACAAATGCTTATCTCAACTAACACGAAGAAAATAGAGGTATAGAAAGTCACGTGAGTGCAAAACATCAGATTTTTTAATATGTTAACCGTGCAAAGAGAACGGAATTGTAAAGTTTAAAAAGATTTGACTATCGCTCAAAGTCTACTGTATTTTCATATTCTCCTTCTCCTACAAGAAGATAAATAATAAGATTTCTTCAAATCTTTATATCAACTAACAGAAGAAGACAGAGGAGCAAAAGTTTGTAAGAATGGTTAGTAAAAGAGTAGAGAAAGTCTTGTGAGTGCAACACATCAGATTTTTTTTCAGTTATTAGTAATTTTTCTTTATATTTTGTTCCAAATTGGAAAAAAAAATAATATTTTTAATATATATTAATGTTTTGGAAAACAAATGCATAATTGTACTGCATAGGTATATAAAACCTAGCACACCAAATTTCAGGGCTCTATTTCAATTTTAAAGTGCAAAAAGTGTACCTTTGGTACTTTTCAATTCTTTCTAAAACATAATAAATAATTTTTAACTGCAAAACTATTCAACCTAGAGTAATGAAACGTATACCAATAAATCGTGGCAAGTGCAACTTAACATAAACGTTTTGTTAAAATTGGTTGATTAGGTAAGAAAGTCCATTTGTCCCGAGGTGGAATTAAAAACATGCCGGATCCAACCACAACAAGAACTAATCTCATTCGAGACGCTGCGCGGTAATGTAGTACCATCCTTAACAGATGAGTTCTGAAACTGTTCTGCCCTTGCAGAGGAACGCGCCCAAAATGCCTGTAATTTAAGGCGCCAGTCATTCGCGCCATCTCTAATGTATGTCATTTATTGACTGTCTCGAACATTTCCCATTTGACTATGGGTCGTTAAAATTGTCTACAGCAATAATCAAGGTTGTTGCATCTTACAACATCCCTAAAACGTTGCCTTTAAACACTTCTAAGCAACTTCTACTCTTAAGATGCTCTGCCAAGTGCAAATGGATGTTCAACTGAAAGTGTTTGTGTGTCCCTTCCTTTAACCTTCTAAACTCCCTCAAGTAATTCATAAACAGAAATATGTAGAGTGGCTGCAGAAAACAGTTGACTTAAGTTTAAAAAAAATCTGACACAACTTTCTCTACTCTTGTACAAACTCTTATCCCTATATCTTCTTCATGTTAGTCGAGATCAGGATTTACAGAAATTATTTTATTTCTCAGTTTCCTGTAGGTTCAATGACAATATGAGAATACGAAACTCAAATCTTTTAAAACTGGCCACTATATGAAGGCTTTGAAATTACGGTCTCTTTGAACGCCCGAGAGATAAAAAAGCGAATAACAACCTTCCATTTGAGAAAAGTTCAAGTATTGCAAAACTCACGCAAGTAATAACGAATATCTCCGAAATGGTTCACTCCATGAAAAATTCATTCGGACATAAATGAACAATAAACACAAAATTTATGTCACATACATTTTTCTCTTAAGTGAACCATTTCCGAGATATTCTTTTTATTTGTTTCAATTTTGCAACAAGTTTTTTACTTTCTCTACTGGTAAGTAGGGGAAGTATTGTATTCCACCCAAAAATTCTACGTCGAGATTTCACCAGAAATATATATTTTGAGACGCCCTGAATAAAAAAAAAAAAAAAAAATAGCATTTTTAGAAAAAGGTCCGTATGTGTGTCTGTGAGTCTGTCTTTCAGTCTGTGGACAGCATAACTCAAAAATGAAAAGTCAGTTAAACCAAAGTTGGTATTTAAGTTTAATGTCTTTCAAGGATGCGATACGAAGATTTTGAAGTAAATAGCGCCACCCTAAACTACCCTTTACATGGAAGATTTTTCGAAAATTTTGATTTTCTTGAAAATGGCTCTAACGATTTTGATTAAAATGTCACATGTTTGAGATATTTTGATGACAAATGAAATGTGTATCTTGAATTTTCTGGCTATAGCCCCTGTAGTCTTATCTACTCTGGACGACTTTTGTAAAACTGGTAAACCGTTAGATATAGATCAAATCATACTCTACAAAAAATGTAGATCTTGCTAAAATACACAATTTATGCCTCAATAAATTTTCTTGTTGGGCGAGCCATTTCGGAGATATTCCTTGTTATGTGTGTGAGTTTCGGAAAACTTATTAACTTTTGTGAAATGGAACATCGTTGTTCATTTTTTTATATGTCAAGTGTGCAAAGAGAACGGGATCTCAAACGTTTATAAGATTTGACTATCGCACAAAGCCTACTGTATTCTAATATTCCCCTTGTACCTACAAGGAAATAAGCAATAAGATAATTTGTACAAATGTTTATCTCAACTAACACGAAGAAGATATAGGAATAAGGGTATATAAGAATGGTTAGTACAAGAGTAAAGAAAGTCATGTGAGTGCAGCACATCAGATTTTTATATCTTGGCCTTGCAAGGAGAACGGAATTTTAAAGACATCGCATAGTAACCAGCTTTTAAAAAATTTGACTATCACTTAAAGGCTACTATACTCCCATATTTCCATTGCACATGCAAGAAAATTAGCAACAAGATAATTTCTGCAACTGTAACACAATCCACAGTCCGCATAAAGCGGAAGGAGGTAAATCCGACCTCCCTCTTTCGCAAACGTTGGACATCGCTGTGTTACACGCTGCTCTATGTAATTTCAAACCCACGCTTTCATTTGAAATCCCAGGACAGAGAGGTCGTAACGGACGGTGAATGAATGAACGAAATGACTGTTTAGTTGTGCCCTGGGTTGCTAGAACTCAGGGTTATCTCACAGATGTCTTGCAGCATAAGGAAACCCATGTGCCACACTCCTTGCTTCCAGACGATGTTTGTTTCGCCAAAAGTTGTTCAAATAGAATGCCACGTAATCCGTTTGGGGATGGATAAAATGAAAGAACTGTAAAACATTTACTACAGAAATTCATACATTGAAACTTTTGGTGCACAACACTAAAAATCTGATTATTGCACTCACATGGCTTTGTCTACTCTTGTACTAACCATGCTTGCAAACTTCTTCGTGTTAGTTGAGATAAACGTTTGCAGAAATTACCTTATTGCTTATTTCCTTGTAGGTGTAACAGGAATATGGGAATACAGTAGGCTTTGTGCGATAGTCAAATCTTTTAAAGCTTTCAAATTCCGTTCTCTTTGCATGGCTAACATATAAAAACTGAATAACGATGTTATATTTGACAGAAGTTCTCCAAAACTCACACAAATAACGAGGTACATCTCCGAAATGGTTCACTTTACAAAACAATTTATTTAGACATAAATTGGGTCATTTTAGCAAAATCTACATTTTTGCTAAAGTTAGGGTTTACCATTTATGCAAAAGTCATCCAGAATAAATGCGACTTCATGGGCTATAGCCAGAAAATTCAATATATACATTTAAGTTATCATAAAATAGCTCAAACATACGTCATTTTAATCAAAATCGTTAAGAGCCATTTTCAAGAAAATCAAACTTTGCGAAAAATTTTTTATGTAAAGGGTAGTTTAGGATGGGGCAATTTTCTTCAAAATCTTCATGTCGCATTCTTGAAAGACATTAAACTTAAATACCAACTTTGGTTTTTCAGCAACTTTTCCTTCTTGAGGTATGGTGCCCACAGACTGATAGACACAGGTACACACAGACACAACACACACACACACACACACACACACACACACGCAGACACAACACACACACACACAACACACAACACACAACACACAACACACAACACACAACACACAACACACAACACACAACACACAACACACAACACACAACACACACGGACTTTTTCTAAAACTGCGTTTTTAGATTCAGGTTCATGTTTCCGCTGAAGTCTTGACGTCAAATTTTTGAGGGGAATACAATACTTCCTCTACTTTACTATACGTAGTAGAAAAAGTAAAAATGGAAGACGTCTCAAAACACTAAGATCTCCTTGCACACTCTTCGCAACTCGTGATTGCAATTAACATCAGAAGGGTCGAATTTTGGAAAGCTAGAATAATTTATCATTTGAGATCATGAATTTCCTAGATTCCTCTAATCAGACAGTGCCTTTAACAATTCAGTAGGAATTGGCGGGTCCGACCAATTCGCTCCCAAAGATGAGGGTTCGGTTATATTCCCTCCCAATTTTCTATTATTAAAATAACATATACATTTATTCCTTCCATAGTTTAAGCGCACAATTTCCGACACACTTTACAGAGATGTTGAACTGTCAAGGATATTAACCAAAATAGGCAATCAGTACCCTTAGTGTGTTTAAAATATTTTTATTAATCATTAACCATGTATATTAATCAGTACACTGCAGATTTCGTAAGCAGTTATCTCCACACAAAGAATTAGTTAGATCCGTCACACAAAATGTAAACAGCCGTGGCTATGAGTCACAAGTATGCAAAGGGGCGCAATTAGGTAACCAACACAAGAGCACAGTCGGGTGAATAAACAACATGGAAGTGCTATCGACTGCAGAGGACATATTAGGCCACCGGATCGATTAGTGCCTTTTCTGTCGACTTGGGTATAGGTGTTACCAACACAAAACTAAGGACAAAATCTAGTTACAGAAAGGAATCAAATATTCCAACAGTTCCTTTTTGGGGCGGAGGGAATGGAAATATTTACAATTACTGCTTCGGAAGGAATGGGGGAAAACATTGACGGCAGGTGGGAGTCGGTAGTCTGGGAAATTTGGAGTGAAAGTGGTATTTATAGAACATGACAAAACTCCCATGCCCCTGAGGGGGTGCACAATCTTGTTGAAATACAATGTAGACATTGTTTTGTTTCTCAGTTTGTGGCAGACGAAATAACACCACCATATCCAAATAGACCCATATTGTGCTGTTATTTCCACCAAGGAAGAGTGACTCACTTCATAACATAAGTTAACTTTGGTCTTGATCTTTAAACCTCGTGTGCATTTTCCCTTACCCAAATAATGCAGTTGTGAGTGTTTACTCTCCTGCTGACATGAAAAGTCGCTTCGTCTGTAAATAGTCATTTGTTTAAGAAGTCGTCATCGTTGTTGAGATATCACGGATGCAAAATTGAAACAACCTTCATGATCTTCATGGCGTACGTTTTAAGTGATGTGTCAGGTACTTTGTAAGAATATCCTTATACAGTCATCTTGTTGATAAATGTCTTAACTTTTCATAGGATTCCCTCTCCTAGCTTCAGAAATGGCCGCTTTCAAATTGGGTTGAATAGTTTTCAATACCACATTGTAGCGAAAACACTTCAGATTTTATATGAGCAATCTGCAGAATTGAAATGAACTTATAATGGTAAAGATATTACTGTGACTGTTACGCACAACATGTTAGTTTTATTTCCAAAGAGCGACCGAGGTTTATGTGACTGCTTGTTATAATGGTTTTAACTTTGCAAAATGGCAAATCCCTGCGACACGCATGAGAGCGCCCGAATGTTGGTATTTCGTGACTAAACTTCACTTGGTATAGAGTTTCCGGTAGTTTAAGCATCCCTGGTCCATTTGAGAAGCTCTTAGGAGGAAAAAGCTACAGGACCATTTGTTTCCGGGTGAAACTGAGTACAAACACGCTGTCTTCTATTCCAGCCATTTCTCTCTGTCAAAAGTAGAGGGCGTGAGCGGCACTTGCTTCCACCACAACGCGCAAGAAAACAAAAGAAAGACTAAGGTTACCCAACAGCTGGCTTCGCTACAGACCATACGTCACTTCCGGCCAAATGTTAACGGGCTACCAAAACATTACTTTTGCTTGACACTGGATCATTGACTTCCACGTGAGTTGTTTTTTTTATGTTCACGACTTTGGACAGGTTTATAAATAGAGCGCAGAGTAACATTACGTACGTCACACGAACGAAAGACTATTTTCAACTTCTACATGAGATGCAATTCAAATTATACATTGTAGACTGTAGATACAATACAAGAATAGGATAAAGATCTTACCGGATTATTTCGTGTACATTTTTGCAAAACTGAGTAATTTATTTCGCTATTTATTTCGACAAAGTATGAAACGAATTAAATATAAAGTATATTCATTCCTGAAATTTTGTTTGAAATGCTTTAAATCATATACTACGAGTAATAATACAAAGGGGGAAAATCTCTCATTTTTAAGTTTAATGTCTTTCAAGGATGCTACACGAAGATTTTGAAGAAAATTCCTCAAACCTAAGCTACCCTTTACATGGGAAATTTTGATTTTCTTGAAAATGGCTCCAACGATTTTGATTAAAATGCCATACGTTTGAGATATTTTTATGGCAAATGAAATCTATATCTTGAATTATCTGGCTATATCCCTCGTGGATGACTTTTGCATAACTGGTAAACCGTAAGATATAGACCAAATCTTACTATACAAAAAATTTGATCTTGCTAAAACACACAATTTATGTGTAAATAATTTTTTTTGCGTAGAATAAGCTATTTCGGAGATATTCTTTGTTATTTGTGCGAGTTTTGGAGAACTTATACTTCTGTCAAATGGAACATCGTTATATATATTAATGAATT
Source organism: Tenodera sinensis (assembly GCA_030765045.1). Lineage (NCBI taxonomy): Eukaryota > Metazoa > Arthropoda > Insecta > Mantodea > Mantidae > Tenodera > Tenodera sinensis. The sequence continues at coordinate 25,940,751 of CM060963.1, forward strand.
AATGAATTACATCTATTCCTGGACATAGATATGACTGGAGTTAGTTTTACTTGTTATAGCTTCTTATGTGCAAGCACCGCCATTGAAAGGCAAGAGTATCTGAAACTGTAGACAATGCACAAAGAACAGAGTCAGAGAGAATAGTTGATTCTTCTGGAGACTGAGAGACGTGCGATGTAAATCCTGTCGTGACCCACTCTGTTTGTTTGCTCTTTTTATTCCATCAAAGCCATGGAATGCAGAGGGTTTTTATTGAGCTCCGGAAATGACTATTTAAAGAGGGCAGTGCAGACTGCTTATTGAAGCAAAGAGCTGTTCCTCGAAATTAAAATGAAAAAATTACATTTCTCTGAAATTGGTTATGTGACTAGACGCAGCTCTTGAAAAATGCTTCTTCTGAGGGAAAATTACTCAAAATGGCGGGTCAGCGGAGAATTCTCAACCATCTTTCGCTGCATACACGAACGTCTAAGAAAATCTCACTACACTTCACGTCTACGTCACATTTTCTATCGTTATACGAAGCCTTGGCCATACCATTGGTTGCTTTAGGCCACAGTGCAAGGGTGTGCCACTCCTTTTGCTGGATAACCTTAACCAATAACCAAAACAAAGTATATAAAATGGTGTGGAAAGAAAACACATGTTTACGCTTTCGACCGTATTGGCTAAAAGAGAAAGAGGGAGTGCGTGCATTCAGTTTGTCATAGATACCTCTTATGATTGACAGCCATACTCTATAGCCTGTGTAGGACAAGCCTTTGAAGGGGTTGAAAGCTAAAAGGGAAAACTTGATGAGCGCCCAGGGTAGGGAAATATATAATGTGTAGGTGTAAGAAGATTTTCAGAGGATGCAAATTAAAGCTTGAATCTTATACATTAAATACATAGCAAGGCAGAACTTAATAAACAAGGTAAACACAACAGAATTCTTTGTAACATCAATGTTTGTTGCTGCACAGTAGCAAAAATAAATAAATAACAGAATAAATGATAAATAAATAAGCATATTTTCCCACAACGCAAAATATAATTAGTTCATTTGCCTTTACTAACCTATTGCAGGAATATAGACAAAAATAGAATATAGTTTTATTACCATTACCTATATGTGTTGTCATATTCAAGTAAATATATTTACTTGCAGTTTCTAAACATGATTAATAGTTATAATAAAAGTTTTATTTAATTACGGAGTTCTTTATACTCACAAATGTATCGTACTTATATATCATTGTGTACAAACACAAATTATATTTCTATTATATGACAAGTTTGTGTCGGGATATTTTCAGAAAAAGCAAAGACATCAACCTTCCCTCTTTTCCCATTATTGCTGTGTCATAAAGCCATCACATGATAGGTAAGGTGAAAAACACGCCTCAAAACGTACCAAATCCGAAGATTTTCTTTGGCACTGTGTGTACAAATAGTTAAATACTCTCTTTACAAACATTAAGAATACTAATTTCCGATGATAAACCTCCAATTATGATGTGACACTGTTTATAACAGTAATGTTATATTTGCTTGCTCCACTGTAATATTTGACTAATTCTTACAATCTCTTCTTTTGTTTCAGGTGAGTTGATATCGTTTTACATCCTTAAACTTACCTAAGATTTTTCGGAACGCCATTATCTGAAGGTAAGAAAAATTAAACGTAACCCAGTAGTACATTTAATGCACAAACAGCTACAATTATTACAAAGTTGGATTCATGAGTGCATACTTTATCGTTTCTGAATCCATTTGCAACTGCTAACTAGTGTTTTATACACAATGCCAACACACCCTTGGGGTGTGAAGGTACCGGTGGGATGCTAGATTAGGGTGAGTTACCCAGAAAATGTTTGTTCGAGGGTTCTTTCTTGTCTGGACCCGGGATCATTTGAGGATTAGTTCACACTTGCATTCATCCTGTGATATAACCTACCAGGTTAAGAAATTTTGAGCAAGCAAGGCAAATAAAAACGAACAAAGCAAACTAAGAGAAAGAAGGAAATAAATAAATAAATAAGAAAAACCAAATGTTTTAAGGTTTCAAATCAAGAAGACATAATAGCTTTTTATTTAGCAACGCATAAAAACAAAGTTCAAATATATATGCTATGTGGTTATTTTTTTTTTTTTTTTTTTTTTTTTTTTTTTTTTTAATTGTGTTACAGCTGTTAAAAGCAATCCAGCTGGAAAACTGCACTCATGCCGCAAGTTTTAATACTCAATATAAACCACCTTAATCGTAATCATTTTACTCTTTAAATAAACTTTTCTTACATTATTTTATGATACATATTCATCTATCGCACTGTGGCAAATAAAATAAGTATTATGGTAAGTTAAAACCTATGTGAACGTTTGTAGTACAGAATTGAAAATCCATTTTGAGATTGAATTCCATTACATATTGGAAAGTTGAGTAAGACTTGAAATATTCATTTCCATGGCCGGGACTCAAACCACGGAGTTTAAGCCCTGCGTGCCGATGTTCTTATTGCTTGAGCTGTGTGTGTGTGTGTGTGTGTGTGTGTGTGTGTGTGTGTGTGCGTGCGTGCGCGTGTGTGTGTGTGTGTGTCATTTAGAACTCTGAATTCTGCACCACTTTACAGAAAGGATCATAGCTCCCATTTTCTTTAAATAGAGAGGTACATTTTAGTTCATCTGTAAGGGGAAATTTTGATTTGTAAATTCTTAACATCTCTTAATAGTATGTATATTTTTATTAATAAATATATGCGAGTTCTCTTTTCCATTATTGCTTTGATCAGTTGTTTCTGTTAATGGCATTATCTGATATAAATGACCCGTTTTCTCAGTTAATAATGAAGATAACTAAATATGTGAAGTGGTTAACCAGGAAAGTTTAAGCCTCTCTGTATCACAAATAGAGTTTTCTCCTCGTCATTAGCACAGTATGCACTCTTTCGTGCTATCACAACTAACTTCTTCTCATGACCTTGCTCAGTTCTTTTAGTGCCTTTTCTCACTTTCACCGTCTCTCATATACTGTGACGTCGTCGACGCTCATTGATCTTCTTACGACACACATACGACGATCCACACATGCACAGCTGCCTCACGCTCACTAATGCACTGACCAAATTATGACCGTAGTTCTAACTCTAAAACTGAATTCTTGTTCGGTACCTCGCCACCTTTTATAGATGGGCCGACGTTACACCGACCTATCGAGGAGCTCTCCATACACACGCACCATGATGGCTCAGCTAGAAGTCTTGAGAAGGCTCTAGAATAATCCCTTTTGTTTCTGCCACTTCCATTGTTACAGTCACTGAGAATGTTAATACATTTACTCTGGAAATAGAAGAAGATAAAGTTCTGCCTCAGTGAGATGTGACAATAAAAAGAAACAAGAATACTTTAGAATTTGGAATCTGTAGAAAACCTACGGGTGTAAACAACTTCATAAAATATAAATCCCATAATCCTATACAACACCAACATGCAGCGTTCAGAAACTTAATTCACAGATTGTGCGCTTTACTTCTATCACGATAAAAATTTCAAGAACTACCATATACTAAAAACAGTTATAGAAAATGGCTTTTCAATTTGTTTGGTTACCAATTTATTGAAAAATTACAGAAGAAAGAATAATTTAAAAATTCAAACTAATTTACAGCCAGTTAATGTTAAGGCAGGTATACGAAGGTGCCCCGAAATTAAACCGACAAACTTTGGGTGCTGATAGATAATATTATTATTTTAAACACTTTTTGTTAAGGAAATCTTTTGCTCGTTTAAGCGCTAGACGAGTTAATGTCAAGGATTACTGCCTCTCACTCAGTTTAAGTATTTACGGCAAAACCAACAATGCAAATAATTATTGCATTTATCTTTATAAGGTAGCACACAATCTTAATCCAAGAAACAAACACAGAACACATAAACAAAACATAAACAACCCATTGTTTACAGTTAATCACAGCTTTACTATTCAAAATTAGATCGACAAACTTTTAAACCAGAGAGATGACTGGTGTCTTTGCGAAAGTACGGCAGAATAGGGCACGCCGATGCACTCTTTGTGTTAATCGTAATGGGCGTGCGTTCCAACATTTACTTTGAATACTAAAGCTGTGATAAACTATAAACAATTAAATGTTTAGTGTTTTGTCTGTGTTCTCTGTTTGTTTTTTTGGTATTCCGTCAAACTTAAACAAATCGACAAATCAGCTGTAGCTCATTTTTGGACATTACAACATGAAATAGGGACAGAAATTAAATTGTTAAAAAATATTCAACTTTCACCAAAATTAAATATATGGGAAAAGATATTCATTCATAGCAAGTCGCATAAAATTGTTAATTTTGAAATCCTGCCAACTGTTGCAGTGCTTAAAGGTAGAAGCTCCAGTTTTTCACGTCAGGTGGCTGAAAAAGAGGTTCAAGAAACTACCACCAGAGTTCCCCATAGTTCAGAATTGGAGTATGAAGTTGAAGAGGGTCCATTATGTGAGATAGCAGTAACTATACGCTAAGGATGTGACAAAGGTTCGAAGCAGAAGTACTTCAAAAGTCAAACTACAGAATGGAGTAATAGTTCGTGTCGACAAGAATTAAGGTGCTCCAGTTTTGCATCAGTTATGAAGATAACATCACTGTTAGCACTGCTTCTAGTTACCTGCTGCAAATTCACTGAATTATCTCTTGCTCTTCGTAATAAAACCATTTTTTCTCACGTTTACCTCGGATTCAATGATCTAATGGAACAATAAGGGCTTTTTACGAATTGTTTGTACAAGTATGAGTAGAGAAAGTCTTATCACTGTAGCATATTAAACGTTTTTATCTTATGTACCATGAACAGAAATGTTTGTAATTTCTGAAAAACACTGTTCTTCAAATGTTCTGTTTCTGGGATGAAAAAATATAATTCTCAAAAAATGTGCATTGCTAATTTCAAATTTAAAATTAGAATTTTGCTATCAGATGCGGAATCGTAAATTTATAAAAATAGTTTAAATAGCTGGCAACATTAATTTTAGTACTTCTGATTCTTGATCATACAATAGTGTGATTGTTCAGATCGTGTGGCAAGTTAACCTCAAAATCACAGAGAGAAAGCACTGATTTCTAGCAATTTAAAGTGCATTTAGTTGGATCCTTCAAAGAGCCAAAATCTATATAGGATAGCTGCCTAATATAAGGGAAGCCATAGAGATTCAGGCTACTAGTGAATATATTATAGACAATAAATTAATGATTTTATAAATTAATAACATAAAGAGAGATATGACAGAGTTATGTATATAAACAACTATGCTCAAAGTAATTGGCACAATGAGCATAGGTTGTGCGATTTCAAAGTACTTACATTGTTATTGGGGATATAGCAGAGTTACATAAAAATACGGGTATTTCCTTTGTGATTGGGTAGTCAACATGCACTATATAAACAAGAAATGGCCTTAATGAAATTGGAAAGTTGATAAAAATGTACAGTGGGAAAATCTGATTGCTCGTGAAGATATAGTTAAGGTCATGGGTCCAACAGCCAGTGGGTTTGTATATCTTACTGACATCTATCAACTGCTAAAATTAAAGGTGGGACCTCAGATTTGACAACTTCAACAAGACCGAAATGTTGATGCATGCGTGACAGAGAAAGAAAAGCGAGCCTAAAAATGTTTCAGTAAAGTGAAAAGAAAACCTTGCTTGGAAGTAGTAGAGACTTATGAAAGAAATGATCAAATCTTATAACGTTTAGGTTGCAATATGTCCTTGAAAGTACATTTCATAGACTCACATCTCGACCTCTTTCCAGAGAGATATGTATTTATTGAGCATGGGTAAAGACATGGAGAAACGTATGAAGGGTGTTATCTAATTATTGGTGGAGTATAATTCGGGACAAGAAGGAAGCCTGGTACAAAAGGAAGAAATAAGACATGAAAATTTGTGGTGACAAATTTCTTTCCAAATTTTCCATTTTCATACACATTCCTGTGAATGACTATTCAAAATGAACATTATGTAAGTACTTCAACTATCACGTTCTGTTCTATCCTAATGTTTATAGGCTCCCTTAGCTGAATTTCTATCAGTATGTCTATGGTTCTAAGTTAAAGTTATGTGTATAGTTATATTAACTATTAAAAGAAACTCAAAATCGCATTACTGTTAAACTATTCCTGATAATTATATGAAAACTAAAAATAGATTTGTATTCAGCGTTAAAATGTGTATAGGAATCATTCATTTTTCCGCCAGAAATAGACAAAAATATGCTTTGCACTCACATGACGTTCTCTCCTCTTGTACCAAATATTCTTACAAACTCTTATTCCTCTATCTACATCATGTTAATTGGGATACACATTTGCAGAAGTTTAAAATGGCATTTTAATCAAAGTCGTTAGTCATTTTTGAGAAAATCAAAATTTACGAAAAATTTTCCATATAAAGGGTAGTTTAGGGTAGAGGAATTTTTTTCAAATTCTTCGTGCCGCATCCTTAAAATACATTAAGATTAAATACCAACTTTGTTTTTAACCGACTTTTACTTTTTGGGTTGTGCTGTTCACACACACATACATACACAAACACACACGCGCGCGCGCGCTCGTGCACGGACCTTTTTCTAAAACTGATTTTTGGGTTATGGGGAATATTGAGTAATTTATTGGTTGGACCATTAGTTTTAAATAAAGTATTATATCCGGATTCGAATTGTAGACTTTAGAAAACAGAGCAGAAGAGCAGAACGGGTTCCAAAAAGGTAGATCTTGTACAGATGGAGTATTTTCTATAAAACAAATCATAGAAAAAAGAAGAGAAAGAAATAAGGAGACATCTATTATTTATAGATTTAGAAAACGCCTTTGATAGAGTAATTAGAGAACTACTATGGAATACCCTGGAAAACAAAGGTATCCCTAATCAAATAATAGAAACTGTTAAGAGCTTATACTATGAGACAAATGTGCGTATAGACCCCTTGCTAACTAGAAACAGTAAAACGTTTTTTAAAATAAACCAAGGAGTGAGACAAGGGTGTGCTTTATCACCTATTTTATTTAATATTTATATTGACGACATTCTAACTGAATGGAAAAAAAAAACATTTTAATAAGGAAGGAATATTAATTTACAATAACGGTAGAATAAATGCCCTGTTATTCGCAGATGATGTGTTATTAATTGCAGAATCTGAAAGAGATCTGCAAATGTTAGCTTATAAGTTCCAAGTGGTGGCCAATATAACTGCAAAATATCAGTAAATAAATAAAAAACAATGGCATTTTTAGGTAAATATGGAATAAGAACTAAAATTGTTTTGGAAAATAAAATAGTGGAACAAGTAACAACACACTTTAAGTATTTGGGGTGCGATATTACATACAAAGAAAATAAAGACATAGAAAAGAAAATCTACAAATTCCAGGCTATATGTGGAACCATTAAAAGAACTTTAGGTTGGAAAACAAGAAAAGACTCTAAACTTAAATTATTGTATAAAACATTGGCTGTTCCTTCTTTGTTATACGGAAGTGAAAGTTGGATAATAAAAGCAAAGGATAGTGGTAGAATACAGGCAGCGGAAATGTTATTTCTGTGGAACGTAAAAGGATGCACAAGAGCAGATAGAATAAGAAATGAATCAATAAGAGAAGAACTAAATATCTATAAATTAGAAGACAAAATCAAAACAAATAACAAGAAATGGACAGAACATTTAATGAGGAGTGAAGAAAGGATACCTAAGAGGACCTTTCTATATAATCCAAGAGGAGCACGAGATGTTGGCCGACCTCGCAGAAGATGGACTTCGCCGGAACGGGCTGCATAGCCTAAACCATGCAGAAGAAGAAGAAGAAGAAGAAGAAGAAGAAGAAGAAGAAGAAGAAGAAGAAGAAGAAAATTCAGTAAAAATTGTTTTTCTGATGAGCCAGAATCACTGGCAGCATCAGTCCAGAGCCTAAAATCTGCTGCGTACTGCGGTCCTCCAAACATATATTTCCGGTGAAATCGCAACATCGAAATTTTGGGTCCGATGCAATACTTTCCCTGCCTACTATACGTAGTAGAGAATAGTGTAAAACAGTGGAACTGATATTGCTATTGTAATTCATGTGTTGATGGTTCTGGGAAACCATCAATACATTGACAATTAAGACATGAATGGTGTACTCGCTAACAAGTGGGCCACGTGATGATGTAAATAAAGTCAGTGCATTCGGTGGACGTATAGAAAGTGGGAGGTTATGAAAGTGCCCGCCAACTCAGCAAATGGCTACAAGTCACGATCCCACAACTTTACAAAGGAGTGACCTAACCCGCCAGGCTGTCGTTATTCTTCGCTCGCTACGTAACGGCCTTTTTGGGTCAGTCACACATTACGTGCAAAATTGGTGTGGTCCTTATTTTATGGTTCTTATGTTTCCGCTACCTCAGGCTTAAAGGAGAAGCCTCGCAGAATGCCTGGAAATGTTTAGCTATATGTGAGAATGTTGATTTTATGTAAACCATGTACAAAGAATTCCAAAGAAAATCTTCGACACATTTTGTATACTTTTCTGGGGTAAGCCTGAGCGTTTTCCAAATATAATCCACACGCACGCGCACACGTACACTCACATGTATACACACTCGCATATGCACCTTTTTTACTTTCTCTACTGGTAAGTAGGGGAAGTATTGCATTTCACCCAAAAATTCGATGTCGAGATTTCACCGGAAATACATGTTTTGAGACTCCCAGAATCCAAAAAAAGCATTTTTAAAAAAATCCGTGTGTGTGTCTGTGTCTGCGTCAGTCTGTCAGTCTGTGGACAGCATAGCTCAAAAACGAAAAGTCGGTTAAACACCTAAGTTGGTATTTAAGTTTGAAGTTCTTCAAGGATCCGACACGAAGATTTAGAAGAAAATAGCCCCACCCTAAACTACCCTTTACATGGAAGATTTTTCGAAAATTTTGATTTTCTTGAAAATGGCTCTAACGATTTTGATTAAAATGTCATATGTTTGAGATATTTTTATGACAAATGAAATGTATATCTTGAATTTTCTGGCTATAGCCCCTGTAGTCGTATTTACTCTGGACGACTTTTGCATAACTGGTAAACCGTTAGAGATAGACCAAATCATACTCTACATCAAATGTAGATCTTGCTAAAATACACAATTTATGTCCGAATAAATTTTCTTGTTATGTGTGTGTGTTTCGGAAAACTTAGAACTTTCGTGAAATGGATCATCGTTGTTCATTTTTTTATATGTTAAGTGCGCAAAGACAACAGAATCTCAAACATTTGACTATCGCACAAAGCCTACTGTATTCTAACATTCCCCTTGCACCTACAAGGAAATAAGCAATAAGATAATTTGTACGAATGTTTATCTTAACTAACAAAATGATATAGGAATAAGAGTTTGTAAGAATTGTTAGTACAAGAGTAGGAAAGTCATGTGAGTGGAACACATTTTTTGTTGGCATTTCAAACTGTCAAGTGTTTGCTTGAACTTTTAACGTTCATTCAATTTAAGTGAGTCTAAACTTCTTCAAATCAGCTAGAATTGATCGGTAATCTCTTCCTGGGTCACAGCCTGGGCTATAACGTTAATGAAGCCACGTGGTATATGTTTGCTCCCTGGAGTTCTAATCATTTTACTTTTGCACACTTGACAAATGTTGACTTGCCTGTGTGGATTACTTCCTAACTAGTTATTGCGGATCGAAGCAGAGCAGTTCCGTGATGTACCTACATCTTTGTATAACAAACACACTCAGCATACGGAACTTTGCTAATGTATAATTATTTTGCACAAACACTCAACTTCCCTATTTGTGAACTCGTAAACAGAGTCGGCTAGGCATACATCCGTATCCTCACAAATCGGAAGCTAAGCACATGACGTCGTTATAAACACTGAATTTTCTTCTTTTTCCCGTTTCTCCTTTAATTGCAAGCGCTTCTTGTAACGATGAAAACACCTGAAAGCTGTTTTTGCAAGATGTAACTATGACACCTTTGCTTACACTCAATGTAAAAATCTGTGGTAAGTCAAGAAAATATATCTATGTCAGGGATATCCAACCTTCTCGCTTTGGAGAACCTAATGCAGTGAGCGGTAATACCCCACTCCACTCCTCATTCGGAGGGAGAGACAGTAGTATCAGACGAACACAAACAGGTGATTCCATGGAAGTTTGTAAGTCATACCTTGAATTTTCTAGAAATGTCCTCAAAAGAGCTCTGCATTCTGAATTACTTTTGCATAAATGGTAAACGGTAACACACAGACAGAAGCGTACTAAATAAAAAAATGTGGATCTTATTAAAACACCTAATTTATGACAAATACTTATTTTTCTTTTGAGTGAACCATTTCCGAGATATTCTTATTTATTTGAATTTTCCAATAGGTAGCTAAACTTTTTTTCAAATAGTAATATTTTATTCGTTTTTTCATTCCTTGGCCTTTCAAAGAGAACGGAATTTCAAAAGGCATCGTACAGCAACCAGCACTTAAAGCATTTCACTGTCGTTGAAAGCCTACCGTATGCCCATGTTTGCCTTGCACTAAAAGGAAATTCGCAGTAAGGTAATTCCTGAACAGAGTTTGCTAAAACGAACAAGTTATGCCTAAATACATTTTTTGTAGAGTGAATCATTTCGGAGATATTCCTTGTTATTTGTGTGAGTTTTGGAGAACTTATACTTTTGTCAAATGGAACATCGTTATTCCTCTTTTTATATGTTAACCGTGTAAGGATAACGGAATTTGAAAGTTTTATAAGATCTATCGCTCAAAGTCTACTGTATCCCCATATTCTCTTTGTACCTAAGTACAAAGGATAAGTAAGCGGATATCTGCAAATGTTTATCTCAACTAACACGAAGAAGATATAATATATGTAGAGTTATACCTACTCACTCTTATACACATTACTCTTGCAAATGTTTTTGTCTCTATTTACTACATTTTAATCGACATACGGACGCACGCACGCGCACACACCCACACACAGACACACACACACTTTTTTTCTAAAACATTGTGTTGAATCATGTGGCTATCTTTTCTCGCTCCTCTAAAGCTTTTCTTACAGTTCTTTATTCTTTTATCTACTTGTTAATCGAGATAAGCTTTCATTACCTACGCATTTTATAATTCGGGTACCTATAAGAAGACTAAAAACGGGAAAAGACGAATAGCAACTTATTACCTGAAAAAGGCAGAATTATTGGACATTTCAAACTAATTGCCCGGCCGCTGCGTCCCCCACCTCCGCCCATCACGGGCGTCATAACTGGAGTGCCGTACTCGAGGTGAGACGTGGTCAGTATCCCAGTCCCTCCCGGCCGGATATTCGGCCTTCGCCGCTACTTGTCAATCTAGTCGCTCCTAAATTGGTCCCTCAGGTACCTAACAAGGCTGAGTGCATCCAGGACCAGCTCTCCTAGCGGGACAAAATCCCCATGCCGGTACCAGGAATCGAACCCGGGTCACCCGTTAGCAAAACAACAGCTCTACCGCCGCACTAAGGGGACGAACGGAAGTTTCTAACTAGTAGCAAAGAAGGTCTTGGAAAGGTTAATACAGCAAAAAATTCACATAACTGTATTCTGATGTGATCTATTTTCTTACTTTGTTTTTTTATTTTTATTTTTTAATGTTTATTCTTTATTTATTTCCTTTTTTTGTCTAGAATCTCATAGGTTTTTTGACTACACAAAATGTTTAAAATGAAAGCTTCACAGAGGGATTCATAGAAAAATCAAGATACGCATACTGTTTGCAATAAATATATTAAATATGTGATATTTTAATCAAATGCTTAGAGACATTTTTGAAATAATAAAAATGGGGCGATTTTCTTGAAGATTGTTCTAACGTAACCCTAAACCGTTAACCTAAATGTGAAGTTTGGCATGCACTAGAGATTTCATTTTTGAGTGTGTACAGAGGACAGAGAGAGAGAGAGACAGACAGACAGACAGACAGACAGACACACACACACAGATATTTTTCTAAACTGTCTCCTTTTATTCAAAGGCCTCAAAATGTGTATTTCGGTTTCATCTACACAGAATTTTTAGGTGAAATACAATCCTTTATTATAAGTACGTAGTAGATGAAATAATGTTTAAGGTTTCTAAGGAAGTATTTACTAACCAAGGAGTTCTACAAGGCACGAGAGTCATATAACAGCAAATTTCATTTGTTTGTATTTTTCACTTGTCTCCAGGAAGGCGACAGGCGATCACGTATGTACTCTTGTGTCCAGCACAAAAACCTTTTTAACTAATTAAAGAATGTTATTAATCTTCCCCCAGGGGGTTTGGACCTCCACGTGCGATACGCCACAGGGTCGTTACTCCGACCGACGGACTGAATGCTGCCGATGTATTACCTACTCTGCCGTCGTGACGTAATGTGTACTGTTATTTACGAGCAACACAAAGAGTACCTTCTCACGACGGATAGAGGCAGACCTGGTGGGAACGACCTGGCGCTGCTGGTCGTGACCTTGTTGCCCTTCCAACATCCCTTTCCTGTCCCACCATTTGCATCACTGCACGTTACAGATTCAGTATGCACTCAAATCCTTGCACAAAACCAATACAATTTCCATACATGTTTCACTACACTATATGGAAGTCACATCTCGACCTATGAAATCTGCATCTGTGAATTTCAAACGTTGTACGTTATTTAGCTGCAAATTACTCCGGTCACTATACATTAACAGTAATGATCCATTAGCTTCTATTTGTAAGTCCTCAGTAGGACTTGTGGGAAAGGCTCCCAACGCAATCCAAAGTGCGGAAGACTGAATGTAGTCGAGCATTTTAAGGCCAGTGGGACTAGCTGTGTTATATAACGGCTGATCCAAAAGACTGTGAACCGGCTGCGCTGTGTTTTGTCTGTAGGAGTCCTCTGCGCTCGTCGCCGACTGCCGCTGTCATGGAACAGCGCAGATAAAACCATACAACATTTTTAAAACTACTTTTAAAGACTTTACTTAACAACATGAGTAAAGCAGATACTGAAACTAGTCACCGTCTTTGTCCATACATTTTTGGCACCTCTTTGGGAAATTATCCATCACTCGCCGTAGTTCACTTGACAAATGCTGGAAATTTCCTGGCGGATACTTTGTTATAATTCTTCCAGGGTTTGACTTATACACTTTATGATTTAAGTTATCTCACAGATAGAAATCGCAGGGCGTTAGGTCGGAGGACCGAGGGGGCCACAAATTTCTACTAATAATTCTGTCCTGAAACACACTTTTAGTGTCAGTTACTTCTCTAAAAAAAAAAAAAAGAAGCCAAATTGTATTTACGTATGTGCGGGCGTCAAACGTTGACTCGTAAAAAATTGGGCATAATACTCTTTCTCCACTAATGGCGCACCATACACCAATTTTTTCGTCATGAAGGGGTGTTTCAGGATCAATATTAGGTTTCTCAGAGCTACAATAACAATTATTTTGTACGCACACACATTCACGAAGGTAGAACCAAGCCTCATCCGTGCAAAATATTAAATGTTGGCCAATTTCACCATTGTATAGACTATTGAGAGTCCACTCACAAAATGTGTGTCTAATTACAGGATCACCTAGCTGAAGAGCATGTGCCACATTTATTTTATATGATTTTAACTTCAGCAATTTAGTAGCTCTTTGCAAAGAGCCATATGAAATGCCTACCTGTTGTGAAAGACGCCTAAGTGATCTTTTTTTTTTGGGGGGGGGGGAGATTCTCCAACCGATGACCGATGTCGTTAATTGGCCTGGTGCCGGTACAAGGGGCCCGGCTTACAGGCTATAAATTTACATTTGTTTACAATTTTTTTTACAAGCTTATAGTTTTGGATATCACCAAAAACCCATACGGTGGCCATCTTTAGGCCACCGAGAATAGTTTTCGTTACTCTTTTGTTGTCTATTCCAATTATTTGTTGTTGTTTTTTTCCTTATATACATATATACATCTATATACACACATACACACACGCATTCACCCACACACTCACATTCACAAGCTTACAGATACACGTTCACTTGGCACAAAAGAAATATACGTCCCAGCTCGCGCACTGCACTATTTACAATATTTACATTTTCCCGCTGTTTTCCTGCGCGGGCAGGGTGTAGCTCCTGGGTGTTTTCCGAGGCGAGGGCCTCTGCCGTAACGTGTGTGTGGCCTAAGAGCGAGATTGCATGGACACGCATTAGTCGGCGAGCCGTGCCGCGCCTAGAACATTTTTATTCTAGTATGTTTGCGGTGCTTCGGCTCGCCTTTGCCAATGTTGGCGATCACGTCGTTTTCGTGGTTCCTAATGCGCGTCCATGCTGCCGTTGCTCTTTTTGCTATTGCCTCTGGGATGGACGGGATCTGAGTGTACGCCGTCTTTTATATTTCTGAGCCTGATCATTTCCTGTGGCATGAAATTTATTGTAAAGTTTATGGATTGTTGTACGGCTTGAAATTTTTATACCTGGAAATCTTTCTGCATGTCACACTTGCACCTGGCGAGCTGACAGAGTTAACAAATACGAATCATAAATAAATACACAACGTGCAGAAGAAAACAAATGCTGAGCCATAATACACCTTGTGACTAAGTACGGGACTAAATAATAAAGCACACTGGTCATAATGCAGCCGCACGATATCGCGTCAGCTCAATGGTGATTGTGAGCAGAGAAAAACAAGTCATGCTCGTGACCTTGTGTATATCAGCTGCTGTTATCGTGTTTCCGTCCGCACAGTGGAAAAATACCACGCAGCGATTTCCATGTATTTGGATCTCTCTATACAATTTAACCGTAGTCAATCTTAGATCGTGTAATCAACCTGTATTACGAAGTAGGACACTCATATCACCTCCCCAATGTTTGGCAGATAACGCTTTCAAAATATCCAATCGTCTTAGGCCGTCAAATCTCAAACCAAGGAAATGAATGTTTTAACAATTGGTATGCTATGTTTGTTCATTATCAGATCGGGTTGTGGCAGTGGTTTTCTTGATTTAGAGAAATCTATGCATTGCCTTTTTAAAGGTCAGAACTGCAGCTCCAACTATAAAGACTGGAGTGTCAATTCTAGCAGTTATCTATCATCACCTCTCTTGCCAAAAACAACAACCTGGACAGATATTTCCCTTTACCAGCGAATGTTTCATGGAAATTTGTGGAATGCATCAAAACTTCATTCCTATATATACTGATGGATCGAAAATGAATGGTAGTGATGGTTGTGCTGTGGTATATTCCGAGCGTATAATTTCCTAGTCTTACGAATTACTTCACTGTATACTCCTGTGAGCTTTTTGCAATAAGATTTATAATGAAAGCTGAACGTCATTCTTACATTATATTCAGTGCAGTGCAATTCCTGCCGCCCTGCAAGCCCGGCTGAACCCATGGTTCCCATCACGACGTCCTAAGTTTCCTGAAGTATGAAATACCTAGATATACTGGAATTCTATATCCAAAAGTAAATTAAACACCATAATATTCAATAATAGTTTAAATTACCCAGTAAAATCGTCTAAATCGTCGAGACCAGGTACTTCTCACCAGACCGTATTACACATACTGCTGTTACGCACTCCTAACTCCTTGCAAAGGATCGCCATCCTATACCTGTAAGCACTGTAATTCCATCCTTTTCAGAGTGTCCTTTCTTCAATGTGCAGCGGTGTTTCTGCTCTCTTGGTGTCCTTTAGTGCACCAACTTTGTGCCATAGTATAGAATAGTTTATAAAAGCAGTAAATTTATATCATGTTATGTAATCAATGTTAATACTTTTAAATAATTTTAATTTAAGACTTATTTTAAGCGACAATAATGATTCTCTTAAAAAAAACAATGATTCCCCTAAGTGTGTGCGTGTGTGTCTGTCTGTCTGTCTGTGGACAGCATAATCCAAAAACGAAAAGGCTGTTAGAAACCAAAGTTGGTATTTAAGCTTAATGTCTTTTAAGGATGCGACACGAAAATTTTGAAGAAAATTTCTGCACCCTAAACTATCCTTTACATGGACAATTTTTAGAAAATTTTGACTTTCTTGAAAATGGCGATTTTGATTAAAATGACATATGTTTAAGACATTTTTATGCCAAAACACACAATCTATGTCCAAATTATTTTTTTTAGAGTGAACCATTTCGCAGCTATTTCTTGTTATTTGTGCCAGTTTCGGAAAATGAACTTTCGTCAAAAGCAACATCGTTGTTAATTTTTTATAACTTAAGCGCGCAAAGAGAACGAAAAGTCAAAGCTTTAAAATATTTGATTATCGCTCAAAGCCTACTGCATTCTAATATTCCCCTTGCACCTACAAGGAAATAAGCAATAAGATAATTTGTACAAATGTTTATCTCAACTAACACGAAGAAGATATAGGAATAAGGGTTTGTAAGAATTGTTAGTACAAGAGTAGAGAAAGTCATGTGAGTAAAACACATCAGATTTTTAAGTTTTATGACATCCTCCCATCTTCCTCTATAAATACTGAAGCAAATTAAACATAACCTTAGCAACCATATTGTGCCATATATATTATAATTTTACGTTTTACAAATTAATTAGTTATTTTTACGTGTTTTATGCATAGAATTGCATAAAGCTTTGTGTATAATCTATTCATTGTGGCACTCGTAAAAAGTATACTTATATACTCGTGTTATAATCAGATTTTGTCGTTTAAAATCATTCTAAGCTATCGGAGTGTAGTAACCTACTGCAGGCAGAGAAAGTAATAGCTAATGAAATGCTCATCAGAGAAGAGGTGAATGAGCCTATAAAAGATACAAGGTTTCTTTCCCCGGTTGTAAGTGCATTTAAACACAAGTTGAGTGAGCCAAGTGGGTGAGCGAGTACTAGTGGCTGATGACCTCTGTACCGATACAGGCAAGCTGCAGCACATAGGGCAACGGCCGTGTCATTCTACTGAATGGACGAGCCGACTGACCGCTTACTGCCCCTGCAGGCTAGGCAACTCCCGGTCTAGTACAACCAGCTAGTCAGGGAACCTTATTCCTTCATTATTCCAGCTGGTGAATTATAAAGTACTGTAACAGAATAATATTTAAAATTATCAAAATATTGAAATTTTCATCGTTTGGAGCATTTTAGGTACGCTGCTGAAACAATAGTTAGAAAAGATAAAATTAAGGCTGTTTATATTACAATAAAAAGTTGAAAGTACATTATTCCTTATGTTTATTATGTCTGATATGAGTTTGAACAAAATCCGTTAATAATAATTGTAGAATTAAGAAATGTCACCTATGCGTACCCTTAGAAAGTGCATACGCCTCTAGTATTCCTTGTATTCCTGCTCTAATCGTGTTACCTTACTCCTGACCAAGTTTTTACTAGAAACAAACTCGAGTTAAGCAAAATCCACTTGGTTCCATGCACTTGGAAAACAAAACAACTATTTGCATATAGTTAAGGTAGTGTTTTGTTACTAATGAACCCATTAGGAAAAAAGTAGCATCGCGTGAGCCGCTTTATGGATGCCGCACGACAGTTAAGTATACGAAAATAAATATTTCGAAAACAGTGAACGCTACAAAAGTATTAGAGCTATATTTCAATGAACTCTAAGGTTCTTGTGCAGCAAGTTTCTGTCTGTTTCTTAAGGTTTAGCTCCTCAACAAAATGATACATTTATTCCGAACGAAAACAACTTTACACTTTGTTAAGAGAAAATTCAAAATGTTTATTTTATGTAATCCTACCATTAACCGTTGCATTACCCTACTGTAGTTTTTTAATTTCTGTCTTTTAATTTTTGGATTAAAGGAATGCAGTTAAGTTACTGTCAATCACTGTTTCTACGACTGAACTGCATACTTGTTTCAAATTTTTCATTGTTGGTGTTTTTGAGAAATAATGAAGCGTCAAGATGATCATAAAGTACTGCCTCGTTGGTATAATGTGATTCATGTGAAAACATAGTTTAACGGTCTCTAACATTTTCAGTAGTTTAAAAATGAGATGTAATACTCAATTTAAAAAAAAAAAAAAATTGTTTTAAAAATTGCTCAGATATTTTGTTACTAGTGATGCTCACGAAGTACCCCCACCCCCCCCCCCCCTTAGCACGCTTAAGTTAGGGAATAAGGCTTGATAATGTTAGGGTTAAAACGGCGTATTATGACGGCATAAATCGTAAGAAATTGCCAGAAGATGAATGACGTAATAGCCATGGCAGTAAGACAACAATGACGCCATCACAACCACAGCATAATTTGCTCCAATGTGCCTGTAAGAAAACCTGAAATCGTGCAGCAACATTCAAATACAAGAATCGCCTCCTTAAATATATTTTAAAATCAAAACCAACAACAAATGTCCGAAGTGTTGTACTCACATGACTTACTCTATTCTTGTACGAACCATTCTTACAAGATCTTATTCCTATATCTTCTTCGTGTTAGTTGAGATAAACGTTTGTACAAATTAGCTTGTTGCTTATTTCCGTGTAAGTGCAAGGGGAATATGGCTGTAAGCGATAGTAAAATATTTTAAAGATTTGAGATTCCGTTCTCTTAGCACGCTTAACATATAAAACAATGAGCAACGATGTTCCATTTCATGAAAGTTTTGTTTTCCAAAACTCACACGAATAACAAGAAATATTTCCGAAATAGTTCAATCTACAAAAAAGTGTATTTGGACATAAATTATGTGTTTTAGCGAGAACTACATTTTTTGTATAGTAAAATTTTGTCTATCTCTTACGGTTAACTAGTTATGCAAAAGTCATCCAGAGAACACAGGACTACAGAGGCTATAGCCAGAAAATTCAAAATATGCATTTTATTTGTCATACAAATATCTTAAACATATGACATTATAATCAAAATCGTTAGAGCCATTTTCAAGAAAATCAAAATTTTCGAAAAGTTTTGCATGTAAAGGGTAGTTTAGGGTGGGGCAATTTTCTTCAAAATCTTCGTGTCGCATCCTTGAAAGACATTAAACTTAAATACTAACTTTGATTTTTAACCGAATTTTCGATTTTGAGTTATGCTATCCACAGACAGACACACACACACCCACGAAAGTTTTTATAAAAAATGCTTTTTTTTTTTTTGGATTCAGGGGGTCTCAAAATACATATTTCAGGGTAATCTCAACATCGAATTTTTGGGTGGAAGACGACACTTCCTTCTACTTACTAGTAGAGAAATTAAAAAAACAATTAAGTTTTACAGTGTAAAGGACATGTTGAAATGGGGGAACTTTTTTAAAAATCTTCGTCTTGAACACCCTTCTAACAACTATAAGTAGGTGTTAGAACAAGTAACAAATGACCAAGTGTATATTTTTGCTCGTTTATAAGATAAATGCACGTTACACTACTTTACTTAAAATATTACAACTCAATTGTCCTCTTGTCTAATTAAAGCTGCTGTTAATTAATGAAGATATATATGTATAGAATGTAATTAAACAAAAGATATAGTACCTGCTAAGACCCAGCAGACGGGGATAAATAAATCGAACCAGTTTACGCTTGGTAGTTGAGGACGAAAGGGTAATGTTTTGCATACAAAAAGGCGTAAAGAAGTTCTAAAGAGAATAAAATTACGACGCTGTGGAAATTGTCAAGCCCTGCTTTCAAGAATAAATGTCCCTTGGTAGCACCACCCTAAACCATCCTTTACAAGTGCTTTATTTATCATAAGTAATGTCAAGAATGACTGTCAATTTATCTAGGGAACTTGGCTGTTACAAGTCGGGTTTATTACGACTGTTTAACGAATTAAACGGTGATGAAGCTTATGAAATGTTAAGTGTCGTATTGTAATTAGTAACCTCTTAAACGGCACACATCAGTGTTCATCGGCATGGCCTACAAGATTAAATATCACTGATCTAGTTCCCTTCCTGCACGAGCAGTTTTGTAAAACTGATTACAAACATATTTCCTGTTATATTGTGTGTTCTGAGGTTTTCTCTTCGAATTATTTCTTCTTCTTCAGCATTAGATACTTCACCGAAGAGAGACTCAGCCATTTTGATATCTAAACCTAGCGCATAAGCTATTGCGCATCTGCAAACATAAGAAAAGCAGTGGAAATGATAATGAAATTTAATAAATTTTTCGCGACTGAAGGCTGACATTTTAAATTGTTATGCATTTAATATGGCTGATTTTAACCAAATTACGCATTAGTGGAACAGTCGTTTAAATAAAACAGTCCATTTCTGTAAACTTTTACCTCGATTACCTGAATTAGTCAGAAAAAAACGCGCTTTGAGAGAATATTTTTTGTAGAAGCAATAAAAAATGTGAGGTGTTACATTCACGTTACGTTCTGTATCCAAAATACTATTAAAATAATTTATTGTACTATTTAAACCTTTTTAATTGAGATACGTATTTACAGCAACAGTTTGTACTCTCTTTTGTTAGGTACAGGAACCTGAAGTAAGAGTCAAATATTTATAAAGTGGGTTGCCAAATGCTGACTGAAATGCAACCACTGGAAACTAAAGAATGATGACTAACACTTAAAATCGTAAAGTATTTGAAAATGCACACTTCTATCAAATAGGAAGTCATTTTTTATGTCCTGGTCATGAAAAATAAATTAAATATCAAAGCCACCTGACAGCGACCAACTCTTAAAATATTTGACTACCACTTAATCCTACTGTTCCACTTCACCCATAAGAAAATGTATATCTGGATTGAAATGAACGAATAATAAGAGTTTTTAAGAATAGTTTGTTCTAGAGTGAGAAGAAAAAGTCATATGAGATTTTTTCACCTTGTGATTAACATTCTGGAGATGTAGTGATTATTGATTACATAGCCAATATAATAACAGAACTTACTTTTGGCTTGGAACAGCGTGTAAATTAGGGTAGAAAGAGCAAATGACCATCGGAAGTATAACCGTGCTGTAAAACCACCTCCCTTGTTTAACGAGAGGTAATCAAAAACCAGAAACCACAAGGCATGTAACTGTGGGATGTTCCTGTTTAGCTTTTTCTCTTTACCTCAACAACCATTTTAATGTAACAAAAATACTGCATAAACAACTTGTTAAGTGACATCAATCGTGATGCAATTCTACAAACTGGATCTGGCGGCTGTAAAGAGGTGCAAGGAAGTCAAGAAGTGAAAAAGATTCTGAACTGCAATCGCTAGTTGAAACGAATCTAGTTATTCAGTTTTTAAACGAGTTGCAGATTTTATTACAGCCTTAGGAATAGGACTAGGAGAGATACGCAGGGGATTCGGCACTAAAGCCAGGCTTTAGGCATCCAGGGAAGGATGAGGAGAGAGGAGACACCGGGCGGCCAGATTCAGACATTGACAGAGGTTTCCCAAGTTTGACGACACCTCGAAGTCTTTAAGTGTTCCTGGACCATCTCAGGGGAAGGGGGGCCTTTCGGCACGGGGTCTAGTGCCCCCAAATGCTATATTACTGTTTAAAATCTGTTCACAATTATGATTAATGTTTCCCTTGTACCAAATTACAATTTTATTTGAGACAGTAAATCCTCCACACGTTTAAAATTTTAAGAATCCAATCCTTTTATTTCAACAGAGTACGCCACAGCCAGTAAGGAATATGGCGGCTGACTTGGAAGCTGGAATAACATGGTCGCATAAAAAATAAGTGCTGAGAGTTAGAACTCACACGCTAAGGGAAAACTGTTTAAAAGTGGTAAAAAACAAATTGTATATAATATATATCATAAGCTAATGGAACACCATCCGTGTACACTTGTGAATGGTTTAGTAAAATTAACCTCAGAATATACCGGTTTAGAGCAGCCATCTTTGTTAATGTTCGTAAGGAGTTCAAAGGAACTAGCTCTGTTAATGAGGCCGAAATTACTATAATAAATCTGATGTGTTGCACTCACATGAGTTTCTCTACTCTGCTACTAATCATTCCTATAATCTCTTATTCCTCTATCTCCATGAAAGTTGAAATAAACATTTTCAGAAATTATTTTATTGGTTATTTCCTTATAGATACAAGGGTAACATGGGAATAAAGTAGGCTTTGGGCGGTACTGAAATCTTTTAAAGTTTTCTTTGCACGGCTAACATTAAAAAATGAATAACGATGTTCCAAAATTCACACAAATAACAAGGAATATCTCCGAAATGGTTTACTTTACAATGATATTTATTCGAACATAAATTGTGTGTTTTAGCAAGATTTACATTTTTGTACAGTAAGATTTGGTCTGTCTCTTACGGCTTACAAGTTATTCAAGTCATCCAGAGTAAAACAGACTACATAAGCTACAGCCAGAAAATTAAAAGTATACATTTCATTTGTCATAAAAATAGCAATAAAATATGTTTAATCAAAATCGCTAAAGGCATTTTTAAAAAAATTAAAATTTTCGAAAAAAATTCCATGCAAAGGGTAGTTTAGGTTGGAGGAATTTTCTTCAAAATCTTCGTGTCGTATTCTTGAAAGATATTAAACTTAAATACCAACTTTGGTTTCTAACCGAGTTTTCGTTTCCGAGTTATGCTATCCCCACAAACACACACACACGCACGCACGCACGCACGCACGCACGCACGCACACACACACACACACACACACACACACACACACACCAGTAGAAAAAGTAAAAATTGAAAAACTAAAAAAGGAATAGTTAAACAGTGCTAAATACATATTTATAAACATTACACCATATAATACCCAATTTTAAAGTAAATTTGTTTTAAAAATTGCTCAGACATTTTGTTACCAATGGTGGTCACAAAGCACATACCTTTTGTAATCTCAGTTATGAAATAAAGCTTGGCATTGTGGATGCTTTTGCTCTGGATTCCACATCTAAACTTAGGCAATCGGGCAAGAGTTATTAGGTGATAGTAATGGATTCAGAAATAGGGTGAATAGAAGGGGGCAAAAGCGATGTTTATGGAGGAAACACGCAATGTTATAGACAACAATAAAGGGCAGAAGTGAAGGCTGGGCAGGGCAGGGCAGGGCACGTGTTCCACAGATACACAGTTCCGTTTTCTTGCTCTATGTCGCATGTTTCCCACCACAAACTTCCCACGCGTCCTCTCTGAGAAACAACAGTCTGCGTCATGCTCGACCATGTGCTTGTCTAGGTACCTATCTCCCACCACCATTTCCAATATGAATCAAACTGATATTGTGATATAACTCTTACAACATCTGGGTAACCACTGCCTCTTTGTTCTCTGAGGTTAGACAAGCCCATATACTCCACTGTTAAAACACCTGATGTATTGCACTCACATGACTTTCTCTACTCTTGAACTAACCATTCTTACAAACTCTTATTCCTATATCTTCTTTCTTGTTAGTTGAGATAAACATTTGTACAAATTATCTTATTGCTTATTTCCTTGTAGGTGCAAGGGGAATGTTAGAATACAGTAGGCTTTGTGCGATAGTCAAATGTTTGAGATTCTGTTGTCTTTGCACACTTAACATAAAAAAATTAACAGCGATGACCCATTTCACGAAAGTTCTAAGTTTTCAGACACTCACACACATAACAAGGAATATCTCCGAAATGGTTCACCCCACAAGAAAATTTATTGAGACATAAATTGTGTATTTTAGCAAGATGTACATTATTTATATAGTATGGTTTGGCCTATCTCTAACGGTTTACCAGTTATGCATAATTCATCCAGAGTAAATAAGACTACAGGGGCAATAGCCAAAAAATTCAAGACATAAATTTCATTTGTCATTAAAATATCTCAAGCATATGGCATTTTAGTCAAAATCGTTAGAGCGATTTTCAAGAAAATCAAAATTTTCGAAAAATCTTCCATGTAAAGGGTAGTTTAGGGTGGGGCTATTTACTTCAAAATCTTCATGTCACATCCTTGAAAGACATTAAACTTAAATACCAACTTTGGTTTCTAACCGACTTTTCGTTTTTGAGTTATGCTGTCCACAGACTGACAGACTGACAGACAGACACGCACACGGACCTTGGAATCCGTTTTGGATTCAAGGGGCCTCAAAACATATATTTCTGGTGAAATCTTGACATCGCATTTTTAGGTGGAATACAATACTTCCCTTACTTACCAGTAGAGAAAGTAAAAATCGAATAACCTTCCATTTGAAAAAAAAAAATAATAACTTTAAGTATTGCAAATAAAAATATCTCCGAAATAGTTCACTCCACAAAAAATGCATTTGGACATAAGATAACTAACGTTTTAAGGAGATTAACATTTTTTGTGCAGTAATATTTGGTCTATCTCTTGCGGTTTATTAGTTATACAAAGGTCATCAAGAGTAAACAGGACTACGTGACTTATAGCCAGAGAATTAAAAACATACGAGTACATTTCATTTCCAATGAAAATATCTTAAATATATAACATTTTAATCAAACTCGTCAGAGGCATTTTTGAGAATATCGAAATTTTTAAAAAATGTTGCATTTAAAGGGTAGTTTAGGGTAGATTAGTTTTCTTCAAAATCTTGTAGGATCCTTGAAAGATATTAAACTTAAATATCAACTTTGGTTCTCGCCAACTTGTTTTTCAGATACTCTTCACAGACAGACACAAGTAGACACAAACGAACACACATACACACACTAACACACACACACACACACACACACACACACACACACACACACACACACACACACACACACACACACGTGTGCCTCTACATAGTGTAGTAAGATTTTGTTTGTCACTTACTATTTACCAGTTATGCAAAAATCATCCGGGCTCAAAGACTTCGGAGACATTCAAGACATACACTTCGTTTGTCATGAAAATATATTTAACTCATGGTATTTTATTATAACCTGTTAGATCTATTTTCAGAGTAGCAAAGTTGCATGTAATACAGCAGATTTTATCCCTGTATTTTTAACCAACTTCATAAATGGATTGGTCCAATACGATGGGTGATAAATTAATTTCTACCATGCACCTACTACGAAGCTGAACGGACCAGAAAGAAACTCGAATTTCCAACAATTTTAATTACAAAACTTACGTCTAAAATTGATATTTTATCAATACGGATACATCAGGATTGTTTTCATTGCTTCAATACAAAATTCAAGGCACCAAGAAAAATCTTCGAATTATAAACGTCAGAATTATCTGAATTACACTGTACTTCCATCATCTAGATCAAATTTTTGACATCTCCGAAATAATTAATGCCGATATTTAAGTTCCTTTCTGTTGTCTCAAACCTATCCAGCTGGACATAACAGCTATTAGGGGAGGTGGAGGGGGGGGGGCAATTAGTGAATTAGTTGTCTATACAATTTGAACTAACAGTTCTGTTGAATAACTCTATAACCAATAGCTTTCCAGTGCCTGGTATTTTGATACGTACATTATGGAAATTTTGTTGGTGTCTATACGTCTCAGTTACGAGAGGGGAAACAAAGCTGCATAATGACATGGCTCTTATCTGTCTCCACATCTTCCCATTTTCCTCTCCAGGAGGGAGTCTGCTGCCTCTCTAACCAACAGCTGTCACACGGAACCTGCCTGCCTGCTAGCAAATTTAGAAACAGGCAAACACAAGTCTCCGACCTGTCCGCACAGTTGTTCACAGGTAAGGTAAGGAACGCTTCGTGTAAACAAGCGATCGGCAGTTGTCATCCTATCGTACCTCAGTTCCGCTGGCGTTATTCTGTTAATTACCAAACTCCCTTCCTTGTTCTCTAATGCACGCATATTCAACCTGTGGTACGCGCACCCCCAGGGGTCGCAAAGACTTCTTAGGGGGTACATAAAATTTAAAATGCGTATATAATCAGTATAATGATCACAATAAAGTAAAATAATCCTGTTTCAGTATAGGAATTAGATAAGAAATCCAAGATTTAGAAAATTTACCTATGGATACCTTTATAACGTTTTCGAAATAAATCCAAAGCTTGATTTTCGTTAGAAAATATTGCTTTTAGGAAAGAAAGCTGAAATTTCTGTTGTGGTATTAAAACATCTGGTATTTAATAACACGCTATAAAACTCTCAAAGCGTTAAGTCGAGAATTGAGTGTAACTGATGTGCATCAAGCTCAACAAGAGCCACGTTGTGCCTAACATGTTCTGTTTTACTTGCCTGAAAATAAATAGTGCACGTCAGAGCTTTGCCCACGCTATTGACATGATAATTGAATGCAATATTTCACTGGCCATTTTCTGGTTCCTTTCCCATCGCTGTTAGATCGAGTTAACGAAAGCTAGCGATCTGCATCGCTTAGGGTGCTGATGTAGCCTCACTTCTATTATTTATTACATCACCGGCTACTCTCTCATTTACTAAATGTCTCATATCCACTCTTTCTCTCCTTCTCCCACTGCCCCTCCTTCTGTAAACAACTGTAATTTTCTAGTAAATATATTCAGTGAAAACTATAGAATTTTAGTTTCACAGAATTGCATTACCTTCTTTAGAAACGAAAGAAATTAAATAACTCCACGGAAATTGCAGACCAATACGTTTAATCATTTAGAGAGCACAATTTATACGAGATTTGATATGAAACGATTTTAAGAAAATTAAATGCACAGAACAAAGGCAGCTTTGAAACTTTAAAACACAAGGCGGTATACTAACGGATTTTCTTAAGAGTCCGAGAAAGAAACATGACTTCAAAGAAATTAAGAAAATATTTTATAGATGAAAAATAAAAGCATTGGATACGCGGATCTACCGACCATAGCATTAATTTTTTTCAGTCTCTCTCTAGCCCTTTCAACCTTGTCCTACACACGGCTAGCGTTTGCACAAATAGTTTTATTTTTAAACGAATCTGAGTCACAATAGAGTATGTACGGCCAAGGTCCACCGCCCGACCACTGTAGTCCCATTTCTGCCTACAGCGGGCGTCATGATTGGGGAGTGGTAGAGGAGGGTGGGACGTGGTTAGCGTTCGAATTCCCTCCTGGCCGGAGAATGCACTCTTCGCAAACAGGAAATGGAGTTATGAGATTAGAGGAGATTAAGACGAGTTAATGTGGATAATTTAGTCATTTTTGTATTTTTTTTTTTCAAAATGTCTACCATATATCAAAATGTAGACTGCATGATTTACGAATGCAGCAGAAATGCAGCGCTGTGTCGTTATGGTCTTGGGTAAACCACAAAACTGTTAAGATTGCGTGTTGGATTGGATTTTAAACTCGTGCGGAAGCTGAAGAGGCGGCAGCCGCTGCACTGTGCATGTAAGAGCAACAATAGGAGGCTGGACAGGTCCAAACTGGCTATGTAGAGGACAAAGGCCACCAGCCCTATGCACCACAAAGAAGAAGAAGAAGATAAACAAGCCTTGTTGTTCCTCCCTAAGGCCACGTCGAGCCCTCGTGCACCTCCGCCTTAATTCGGGTTCCCGTCCGTTCCGCTCAAGGAGGAGAGAGCTGATTTGGTTTGTTCTGCTCTTTGATTGTAGTGTTCCCCGCGTTGCCAACGTAGCGACTTTACTGCTGCGTCTAGCGGAATATGTGCAGTGCGTGCACTTTTACGCGCCAGTTAAACACCATGCTCATGAATTAGTAATATTGAATGAAAGATTGGCAACGAAGGAAAATGTTTATGGTCAATAGACGCAAAGAGATGGTTTACTCTCGCTCATCCATTTGTATTTTTGGCTATCATAGAATAACGAAGTCGAAAGTAAACATTCTGTCTTCTAAGAAACAAAACTTCAAAAAATTCTGCCGGATCACACTTGCATTTCATCACCACACATCATACAAGTCCATGAAAGAGATACTTGAGTAGGGTTGGGAATAGAAAAGAAATCTGTAACATTTGGAGCTACAATACAAACATAAATTTTGATGACGTAAGTGAATCAGAGGGCAAAAATGTATTCGCCAAACTAAAGTCATTAATTGAGCAAGATTAATTCCTCAGAGAAGCATGACTGATTTGATCACATTTAACATATATACACACACATTTATGTATATAGCATTTAAATTATAATTTTACATTATTTTTGCATGGACTGATTTTGTCCAACATTTTTACTTTCTCTACTATGTATGGCTTTGTATTCCACTGTAAAATTCGATGTCGAGATTTCACCGGAAATATATGTGTTGAGGCCCCCTAAAACCAAAAATAAAGCATTATTGGAAAAATGTCCGTGTGTGCATCTTTCAGTCTGTTAGCAGCATAACTCAAAAATGAAAAGTCGGTTTAAAACTAAAGTTGGTGCTTAAATTTAACGAGTTTTAAGGATGCAAAACGAAGATTTTGAAGAAAGTTTCTCAACTCTAAGCTACCCTTTAAATGGAATTTTTTTCGAAAATGGCTATATATTTTGAATTTTCTGGCTATTGTCTATGTAGTCCTATTTAGACTGGTAAAACATAAGAGATAGACCAAATCTTACTGTACAAAAAAATCTAGATCTTGCTGAGACATCCAATTTATGTCCAAATACATTTTTTTGCAGAGTGAACCATTTCGGAGATATTATTTATCTCTGTGCGTTTTGGAAAACAAACTTTCATCAAATGGAACATCGCGATTCATTTTTGTATATGTTAGCCGTGCAAAGAGAACGGAATTTCAAAGCTTTAGAAGATTTGACTGTAGCTCAAAGCCTGCTGTATTCCCGTATTCCCGTTGTACCCAAATGAAAATCAGTAATAAGATAATTTTTGAAAATGTTTATCTCAACTAACACGAAGAAGATAAAGGAATAGAAATTTGTAAAAATAATGGTTATTACAAGAGTAGAGATAGTCATGTGAGCGCAACACAGCAGATTTTTATCATTGGCTCTACATTTCCATAAAATAATTTAGTAACCCTACACAAATCTGACATCGTAGCCTTAACAGAATTGCACGATAAACGACTTTTTAAGAATGGTGCTCATAAAGGCTTCTTGTATTTTTATATTTCACGACCTATAAACCACTGTTTAATCATCATCTTCATCATCATCATCATCATCATCATCATCATCACCATCATCATCATCACGGTATAAAGCTTGTGGCTCGTCCCGAGTTCAAGGAAATTGATCGGATCATCTCATTCGTGGCCTGCCAACATTTCTTCTACCTACAGGTTTATACTTGTGCACTATTTGTGGTGTACGGTCTTCGGTCATTCTCTGCACATGATCTTGCCATTTTTGCCTTTATGCAATGATTGTTTCATTTAGACTCTGAGTTTCCAATTCTCTTCTAATATCCTCGTTTCTTTTCTTGTCTATGAGTCTATAACCTGCCACCTGTCTCAGAAATTTCATCTCAGCAGCCTCCACTTTCTTCTGTTGTGAGATAGTCAAGACCCAGTTTTCACACCCATAAAGCAGCGTTGGGATCGCCATTATTTTATACAGTTTTAACAAAGTTTGACGATTACAATTTTTAAAAGTTCTTTTTATTGTGCCACATATTGTTTGGAATTTGTTTATTTTGTTTTGTATATCTCTATTGCTGTTATATGACACAATATAGCCAAGATAATTAAAATCGCTTTGTTGTTGGAAGGGTTTATCAATTATGCAAATTTTTGCTCTTAAATGGTTTGTTCCTATAAAAGCCATTATTTTTGTTTTTTAATATGAAATTTGAAGATTATACTCTCTTGTAATATTATTTAATTCATGTATGGCTCTTTGTAAGTTATCTTCCGTCTCCGCAATTAAAATCTGGTCATCAGCAAACAGCAATGTGTCAACATTTCTCCCCTTTATTTTAAAATGTGTTCTAAGCATAGTTTGCCATATATATATATATATATATTAAATAGGGTAGGTGACAATGGACACCCCTGTCTTAGTCCTAAATTATATCTTGCAAATGCGATGAAATGTCTCAATTCTTAAAATTGTTCCTTACTACAAACATAGTAGATGCGTTTTATTTTAGTTACTTATATACCTAGTTGACATTACTTTTGTAATTGTCTCCATCCACGTGTTCACAGGTCTGAGCAGGTGTGTGGGTAGCATCACTTCTCAGGTGTCTTGTTGCGGATACATAATCGTCACCGTCACCGTCACCGTCACCGTCACCATCACCATCACCATCACCATCTACGTCTAACCATCTTATTCTTGGTCTGCCTACGTTTCTATGTCCTCTTGGTTTGTAATCTAACATTTTTTATATAGTTGGTCGTCATTCATTCTTATTATGTGTTGGTACCACCTCTTTTTTTTTTTTTTTTTTTTTTCGTTCTGTATTAATTTAGTCAAATTAAAGAGATCCAGTTGTATATTTTCACCTCTCTGGTGGTCACTACGAGAGTAACACCAGCCACACTTAGAAATTTCATTTCACTGCTTCCTATTTTCTATTTAGTTGCTCGGATAATGAATTTTGAACGACAATGCATAGTTCAATTTGCATTTGCGTTTTAACATTTTAGTTTGAAACAAAAGCATTGTGAATTAAGTGTTAACTTCGCACTTCCTTATTCTTCGATAACCAAAATGCAAATGGAAGAGTGATATTAAAGCATCGCTTTGCTTTGCCTCCACAGAACAGCAACCTGCCTCGTGAGTGTGAATGCTGCGTTGCCAACCTCTCATTCAAGGTTTTCTGCTAATTCACGAGAATACTCTTTGACTGTAGCCGGTGTAGCCATGTTGCCATAGAGAACTACACTTGCGGCTAGTAACCAATTATTCATTTTTACTTTGCCAGTTTCTTTCCTAACGACCAGTGCTCGGTTTTGAAGAGATTCTTAAAAAATTCCCATCAGACACCGAACAAATAGTTAAAATGTAGGTCATGTCCAGAAGTTTCCGGACATCTTGTAACCCCAATCATAATCCATGCCGTTTTTTGGACCAAAGAAAACTATTATGGTATTTGGACTGAAAGAACCAAATTCTACTCCAGTTTTGGACCAATGAAACCTCTGCATTCTGGCATATGGACTGAGTTAGACAATCATGTCCTACCTCATTTTTATTTTCGCTACTACAGTAAAGATGGTTAAAAACCAAAGTTGATATTTTAATGTCTTACAAGAATGCGACACGAAGATTTTGAGGAAAATTCCTCCAGCCTAAACTACCCTTTACATGGAACATTTTTCAAAAATTTTGATTTTCTAGAAAATGGCTGTTATAATTTTGATTAAAAAACCACTATATGTATGAGATACTTTTATGGCAAATGAAATTTATATCTTGAATTTTCTGACTATAGCCCATGTAATCCTATTTACTCTGGTTGACTTTTGAATAGCTGGTAAAGCGTAAAAGATAGACCAAAACTTACAAACAAATCTTATCTGTTGCGTTCATATGACTTTCTCTACTCTTGTACTAACCATTCCTACAAACTCTTATTCCTATAGCTTCTTCGTGTTAAGATAAACATTTGTACAAATTATCTTATTGCTTATTTCCTTGTAGGTGCAAGGGGAATATTAGAATACAGTAGGCTTTGTGCGATAGTCAAATGTTTTAAAGCTTTGAGATTCTGTTGCCTTTGCACACTTAACATATAAAAAAATGAACAACGATGATCCTTTTCACGAAAGTTCTAAGTTTTCCGAAACTCGCACACATAACAAGGAATATCTCCGAAATGGTTCACCCTACAAGAAAATTTATTCAGACATAAATTGTGTATTTTAGTAAGATCTACATTTTTTGTATAGTATGATTTGGTCTATCTCTAACAGTTTACCACTTATGCAAAAGTCGTCCAGAGTAAATACGACTACAGGGGGTATAGCCAGAAAATTCAAGATATACATTTCATTTGTCATAAAAATATCTAAAAAATATGACATTTTAATAAAAATCGTTAGAGCCATTTTCAAGAAAATCAAAATTTTCTAAAAATTTTCCATGTAAAGGGTAGTTCAGGGTGGGGCTATTTTCTTCAAAATCTTCGTGTCACATCCTTGAAAGACATTAAACTTAAAGACCAACTTTGGTTTATAACCAACTTTTCGTTTTTGAGTTATGCTGTCCACAGACTGACAGACTGACACACACACATGGAGCTTTTTCTAAAAATGCTTTTTTTTATTCAGGGGGCCTCAAAACATATATTTCCGGTGAAATCTCGACATCGAATTTTTGGGTGGAATACAATATTTCCTCTACTTACCAGTAGAGAAAGTAAAAAATGGAGATATTGCTAAAACACACCATTAATGTCCAAATAAATTTTTTGTAGAGTGAACCATTTCGGAGTTATTCCTTGTTATTTGTGTGAGTTTTGAAGAACTTATACATCTGTCAAATAGAACATCGTTATTCATGTTAACCGTGCAAAGAGAATGGAGTTTGAAGGCTTTAAAATAGTTGACTATCGCTCAAAGTATAATGTATTCCCATACTCTCCTTGTACCTTCTGCAACTAGCACGAAGAAGATATAGGAATAAGAGTTTGTAAGAATAGAGAAAGTCATGTGAGTACAACACAGATTTTTGGATCAAAGAATGCTCTCTATTCTGGCATATGTACTGACCAAAGAAAGCTCTGCATTCTAGTATAGTTGTGGACTGAGATAGACAGTCATATTGTGCAGATGGTTCCTGTTTTCTCTACACCAGGAACGCTTTACAATGCAAATGTTAAAACAGGTGTGTGACAGACTCTTTCAGCCCTTGTATGTCCACTTCCTAAGGTGGTGATGACCTTCCAACCAGACTTGTTTTCGAGTATCCTGTTAGTGCTATTGTAGCGGTACTGAACCTGAAGAAATTTCCCACCAGAGAGTCCTCTGCTTGTCCTTGGGTCACCCACCCCTCACGATAAGGATCACAAGGGTTGGACTACTGTCACTTGTCAAGTCCTCAAGGTTAAGCTATGAGTCGGCAAAGCCTTCTTCGACGGTCTTTACAAAGAAATCTATCCACTGAATTTCCTTTTTTAATTTAGATGAATAATTCATAGTATAATATACAAAGGACTATCTTTAAACCAAAAATAACATTTTAAAAATATGTTTGCGTGTATTTCATACAAGAATGGAATACAAATTATGAAATTTGATATACAACTTGCCTTGATCCCACTTAGAAAAATAAATATATGACATATTAATTACCTTCTAAAGAGAGCAAATTCTACTGGATTGTAACATCAAAGAAGGAGGGGGGGGGGGGGGGGGGGAGGAGGCAGGAATGTGTTATGTGGTACATTGATTGTATATTATTTGAAAGCAACAGACAAAATCAACCCACAATTACTTCTCGTAATCTTGCTCAGTCCTTTTAGTGTCTTTTTCGCTTCTTCTGTCTCTCATGCACTAATTACGACGATGTAATCACTCTCGACGCTCGTTGAATCTTTTTACGACGCTGTCTTGCACCCACTGACAAACTGGTCGATTTGTATATGTAACTTTAACTCTAAAACTCACTGTTCTGCTCTATTTTGGTCTCCATATATACTGGGATGACGTCACGCAGACTTTCTCAATTTCTACACACATACGCACCGGAAATGAATCACCTAGAACTCTTGCGAAAGTTCTTGACGTCCCTTTTGTTTCTACGTCCTCGATTGTTAACAGTCACGCACACACAGCAGTCTTGGGAGGCAGCCCAGCCTTGAACGTGTTTGCCCGCACAGCAGCACGGCATGTGGTGTGAAGTAGCTTGGCTCCCTCCGTCCTTTGTTGCGCGCCAAGTCCGACGTCACAATATTAACCCAACTAAATCTTTGCAGAAATAGTTTAATTACACATTTAGTTGTAGGTACAAGGGAGATGGCTGCGAACTGCATTCACGTACCGAGAGAGATTCAGGTCGCTAACCATGTCCCACCCTCCACTGCTTCACCCAATCCGTGGCGCCCCTGTTGGGCAGAGATGAAAGCGCGGCGGTAGGCCTTGGCCCTGCATGGGCTATTGTGCCACCTGAGTTTAATTTAGTTTAGTACATGGGGAATGCAGAAACCAGAACTTGGGTAGATATCGAGAGAAACAAATGAATAGCAGTACCACTTTTAAAAAGGGACAAAGGTACTCAAAATTTAAACCAATAATATTGGATAACTCGGATATGACTGAAGCCACAGAAAAAATTCTTTGAACAAATTTTGTTTAAATATATCTACATTTCTTATAGTATACGTTTGAGTTTGTATCTTTTGGCTAACCCGTTATGTAAAATTGAGTACGAGAATGAGAGCAATGCACAGGCTATTTCTAGAAAGTTGTAGATATACATTATATTTTTCATGTCAAGGTACACTATTGAAAAATAAGCATCTCTTTCTGTAAGCACTGTTTCAACCCTAAAATGCATGGTCTGCATTGTTTCAGTTTTCTGCTTTTCAAACGAATCTTCATTATTACTTGAACGAATACTTTATTTCAGTAACATTCCTACCTGTCAGACGTAAAGTTTCGATTCGTGTGGATTTGCCCGAGATGCTGGCCACCTCAGCAGTACGGTAAACGCACTGGGCGAATCTTTTGTTTACATCTGAGAGCACACGCCGGTCGGGTGCAACACGGCTGGCGTGTGCGAAGAAAATTCAGGTTGTCTTTACATTGCCAAAAACATGAACATTAAACCTCCTAAAACGGAACTTGGTATTTCATATCTCTTGCACCTGCATCCATTTGTCAGGTTATTGTGGCCGAAGCAGTATCTTCCATCCTGTATGAAAAATGTTAGAAAGCAAAAGTTCATAAGCATATTTTTTTCCGACAGGTTATATATTTTAAAAAATTGTGATAGTGTTTTCAGAATTTACATCAAATTTCCGTTACTATAGTTATTTTCTATTTACTTATTTACCTATTTAAATACCTATTTAAGTATTTATTAACCTATTTAAGTAACAAGTACTTATTCACTTATTTAAGTATTTATTTACTTACCACCCCTCCCTCCTTCCCACCCTCCTTCTCTTTCTTCCTACCTTCCCTCCCTTCCCTCCCTTCCCTCCCTTCCCTCCCTTCCCTCCCTTCCCTCCCTTCCCTACCCTTCCTTCCCTTCTTTCAATCACTTCCCTCCCTTCCCTTCCTTCCCTTCCCTCCCTTCCTTCCCTTCCCTCCCTTCCTTCCCTCCCCTCCCTTCCTACCCTTCCCTTCCTTCCCTTCCTTCCCTTCCTTCCCTTCCTTCCCTTCCCTTCCGTTCCTTTCTTCCCTTCCTTCCCTTCCTTCCCTTCCTTCCCTTCCCTCCCTTCCTACCCTTCCCTTCCTTCCCTTCCTTCCCTTCCTTCCCTCCCTTCCTTCCCTCCCCTCCCTTCCTTCCCTCCCCTCCCTTCCCTTCCTTCCCTTCCTTCCCTTCCTTCCCTTCCTTCCCTCCCCTCCCTTCCCTTCCTTCCCTTCCTTCCCTTCCTTCCCTTCCCTTCCGTTCCTTTCTTCCCTTCCTTCCCTTCCTTCCCTTCCTTCCCTTCCTTCCCTTCCCTTCCGTTCCTTTCTTCCCTTCCTTCCCTTCCTTCCCTCCCCTCCCTTCCTACCCTTCCCTTCCTTCCCTTCCTTCCCTTCCTTCCCTTCCCTTCCCTTCCTTCCCTTACCTTCCTTCCCTTCCTTCCCTTCCTTCCCTCCCTTCCCTCCCTTCCCTCCCTTCCCTCCCTTCCCTCCCTTCCCTCCCTTCCTTCCCTTCCTTCCCTTCCTTCCCTTCCTTCCCTTCCTTCCCTTACCTTCCTTCCCTTCCCTCCCTTCCTTCCCTACCTTCCCTCCCTTCCCTCCCTTCCCTCCCTTCCCTCCCTTCCCTCCCTTCCCTCCCTTCCCTCCCTTCCTTCCCTTCCCTTCCTTCCCTTACCTTCCTTCCCTTCCCTCCCTCCCTTCATTTATTTATCCTGTAGGTAAACTGGTAATCGCGAGAAAGAGTGTAGTTTCAATGTAATGATCAAGTGTAATCTACATTTGATTGATGCTTGTAATTAAAGGATAAAAATCTGATGTGTTGCACTCACATGACTTTCTTTACTCCTGTACTAACAGTTCTTACAAACTCTTATTCCTATATCTTCTTCGTGTTAGTTGA
Source organism: Tenodera sinensis (assembly GCA_030765045.1). Lineage (NCBI taxonomy): Eukaryota > Metazoa > Arthropoda > Insecta > Mantodea > Mantidae > Tenodera > Tenodera sinensis. The sequence continues at coordinate 25,976,675 of CM060963.1, forward strand.
GATAAACATGTGTACAAATTATCTTATTGCTTATTTCCTTGTAGGTACAAGGGGAATATTAGAATACAGTAGGCTTTGTGCGATAGTCAAATGTTTTAAAGCTTTGAGATTCCGTTCTCTTTGCACACTTAACATATAAAAATGAACAATGATGTTCCGTTACTCGAAAGTTTTAAGTTTTCCGAAACACACACATAACAACGAATATCTCCGAAATGGTTTACTCTACAAGAAAATTTAACCGGACATAAATTGTGTGTTTTAGTAAGATCTACATTTTTTGCATGGTCTATCTCTAACGGTTTACCAGTTATGCAAAAGTCGTCCTGACTAAATACAACTACAGGGGCTATAACCAGAAAATTCAAGATATACATTTCATTTTTAATAAAAATATGTCAAACATATGACATTTTAATCAAAATCGTTAGAGCTATTTTCAAGAAAATCAAAATTTTTTAAAAATGTTCCATCTAAAGGGTAGTTTAGGGTGGGGCTATTTTCTTCAAAATCTTCGTGTCCAATCCTTGAAAGACATTAAACTTAAATACCAACTTTGATTTTTAATCAGCTTTTCGTTTTTGAGTTATGCTATCCACATAGACACACACATTCAAGGACCTTTTTCTAAAAATGATTTTTTTGGATTCAGGGGGTCTCAAAACATATTTCCGGTGAAATCTCGACATCGAATTTTTTGGTGGAATACAATACTTCCCCTACTTACCATTAGAGAAAGTAAAAAAATGTAATTAGTATATGTTTTTAAAACTTTTCATTTTTTATGTTAAATTCCTGCTGGGTACTTTATGACAGCGTATAATCTTTACGTCAGAGGTGTGGAATTAAAACCATTAGCCTGCAGTAACTCCCCGCCCATCACAAAAATAATAAAAATATATTTTCTTCTGGAAACTAACACTCAGGAAGTAAACACCGCCAAAGAGTACATACCATAGCGTGAGAAATGAAGACATCCATTTGTTTGAAGATTCGCACAGGATAAACACGCATCTCCCGGCGGCGAGGCCCTTGGCGAAGGCAATTTACGTGTGGGAACCTGAATTTAAATACAAACGATACCGGAATGTCTGTGGGGTATTGTACTTGCATTTATGGAATCCTTAACCTCGTGTAGCAGATGTTTACATTGTTAAGTGTCGGTAATGATATCAACCAAGGTTTTAAGGTTAAACGGATCAAACTGTAAGTGCACAAGAAACCATGTTGGAATAACTTTTATCATTCACTTTGTATGCTGAATTCAATCCATATTGAGATCGACTTGGATACGGAAGGCTCAAGCTTAAATAATTAAAGCTTTCATGTTGGTCACTTGGTTACTATTGAAACTAATGTTTTTCTGCAATTATGTTATAAAATTTGAGAAAAATGTTAGCTAAAGTTATATATGGGCAGATGTTTTAACAAATTCTACAGTTTTTGGGTAATAACTTGCTGTTTTTACCCTTTATAAATTATTCAAAACAAAAAATTCCTTCAGAAATAAAAACACTTCACCAGTTATTCACAGGAAAGTCGTATTTATTATGTAAATATCTTAAGCAATGGTATATTTTAATCACAATAATTAGCCATTTATTTAGGAAATCCAAAGTTAATGTAAAGAGTGGTTTGGGCTGTAGAATGTTTTTTGGAGATCTTTGTGTCGGCTTCTTGGAAGATGCTGAATTGAAATGCTAAGTTTGGTAAATTTCGGATATTTTGTTTATTGCAAGACAAATGAGATGTAAATTGCGTCACACCTACTCACAAAATAAAATGTTACTTTTAACCCTTGTATCATAAATAACTATTTCCTCAACTTACTAGCTCCAATAATAAATTTTATGTCTAATCTACGATTATGTCGCAGTTTACTTGCTTCTCGAGAAAGGGTGATAAGAATTCTAGTTGCAGTTTACATGTCTGAGAATATTTAGTCTATATTAGGTTGCAATTTACAGACCTCGTCATAAACATTGCGTGGCCCGACCTGAAAGGGGTCAAAAGCCGTTTACGCAGCGCAAATTCGTTTAGAGATACTTGGTCCATGACGAGGACGGAGTGAAAGTTCTGGGTGCATGAATGACCTCATTAAGCAAGGGTCACTGTCAGTCAAGGTGACAGCTGAGAGAGCGCAAATTACGCGTACTTTGTTACAAAAGAGTACGCGTTATTTTCAACTAAACGATGTCAAAGTTCTGCCAACCATCGCGCTTTGCGTGAAAAATATTTTCAACTAAACCAAGCTCTGAGAAAGTTAACATTAAGAAATTGTTGAACTTGGTGAGATTTGAGTCTAGATGAACCAAGAACAAAAAAGTAGCCCTAAGAGAAATACAAAAATACAAGGCTAATCGATTGATAGACGACATACACTGAATTATTTTACGCCTAATTTTCTTTTTTAATTTCTAGTATTTACACTAACTTACGTATAAACAGAAGCATTGCAATACACCCAAAAATTCGATAAAGAAATTTCACTGGAAATACGCGTTTTGAGACCCCTGAGTCTTACAAAAGCATATTTAGAAAAACGTGCGCGTGCATGCGCCCACGTGGGTGTGTGTTTATGAACAGTATAACTCAAAAATGAAGAATGGGCTAAATACCAAACTTCCAGGGATACGATGCCAAGATGTTCAAGAAAATTCCCTACCTAAAACAACCGTTTACATAGAAAGCTTTTCGAAAGCTTATTTCCTCAAAAATGCTCTAATGGTTTCGATTAAAATACCATTTGTTTAAGTTATATTTTTATAACAAATGAAATGCATATCTTGAATTTTCTGGGAATAGTCACCGAGGTTCTCTTCATTTTGGATGACTTTTGCATAACTGACAAACCATACTACATAAAAATGTAAATATTGTTAAACCATAAATTTAGCAATTCTTTGTTATTGGTTTGAATTTTCAAATAGATACCTTCTTACCTATACTTTTTTTCAAATAGAAAATCGTTATTCTTTTTTATGGCCTGGCCACGTGGAGAGAAAGGAAGGTGAAAGCCAGCACATAGTGACCAGCTCTTAAAATACGTGGTATCTCAGACCAAGGAGGTGGACTTGATCTATCATCTATAATGTACCTACCCGAAAGCTATAAAAATATATATGAAATAATATAAGTTCCAGTTAAGTATGTATTCGGTATTTTTGCATTTAGTTCTGTGAAATCTGCATGTAAGAAGATACGTATGAGTTTTTAGCGCTACCCTGTAGCAAAATTCCAAATGAACAATTGACTCCTACTAGGCTAGCCCATTTTTTCAGCCTTCCCGGCAAGTGGCCGTTTGTTTCCCTTCGAGGAATGTTTGGTTAGGTCATTTTGACAGTTCAACAATAAACAGTCGCTCTCAGAAGCCAAGAAAACAAACAACTTTTGGTGAGCATTTGCTCGCTTAGGTTGGCAACGCTGCTGGCGAGAGCACATAATCGCAAGGAGGGTCTTCTTCTTCCACTCCAGTCAGCCTGGAGAAGGAGACGGAGCAGAACAACAAAAAGAAAGGTTGGTTCCGGGCCCCCCTCCAGCAGCAGCTGTGTTGCCGAAACCTGCGCGCGCATGTCTGTACCTCTCTTTGTTGTGTGGGTGGAGCGGTGTTGTTTGCCAGTCGCGGTGCGGTGTGCTTGGTGTGCACGTGTGTGGTGATAAAGTGTACTTGGTGATAATAACAGTGTCATGACGACCCAATAGCAGCACAACCCCGTGTTTCGACGTCGGCGACTGTATGGTGAGATTCCTTACATCATCATGTGCTGGTGGCGTAACGGCAGAGTTCATTTGTTTTATGTCCGTGTATGTGTTTACCATCTTCCGCAAAGTCGTTGCTCTTTTTCTTTTTATTCGTTACTGCCCTCTAATGTTTTTTCCCATCATTATTCATTTTTGTTTTGCCGCTGAAAAGAGTGCAGAGGCAGCAAAACATTCCAATGTTTTTCTGCAAATCAGTGAACAAAATAACCGGCTCCTTATGATGTTCAGAAGTCGAGATATGTAATAAAACTTGCCGGGAAAAAAAAAATAAATAAATAAAAATAAATCTACCACTCTTGACTTGGAAAGTTAAAGGTTGTAAATGTAAGTTTGAAATAAGAGAGAACTTCATACCAGAATGCAAGGGCGTAACCAGGAGAATATTTGGGGAGAGACCTTCATTATAGGATTAATGTCATTAAAAAGAAAATAAAAATTAATAAAATAACAAAAAAGTGGGGTTGAATGTTAATAACGTATGCAGTAAATGCATTTTGAAATATTAGGTATATAGCAGAAAAAGAGAAAACGCTTTAAAATAAAATGAAGTATAATAAAGCGTGTAAAAATAATACATTCCAATTTTTTTTATTTTGTAATGAAGTAATTAATGCAGATATTGTATCAGTATTTCTCTGTGCTCCTGTTGATGCACATTTTAAATGTCAATTATGTAATATAATAATAATAATAATAATAATAATAATAATAATAATAATAATAATAATAATAATAATAATAATAATAATAATAATAATAATAATAATAATAATAATAATAATAATAATAATAATAATAATAATAATAATAATAATAATAATAATAATAATAATAATAATAATAATAATAATAATAATAATAATAATAATAATAATAACAATAATAACAATAATAACAATAATAACAATAATAACAATAATAACAATAATAATATCCTTTAATTCCCATAGGGCAAATAGGAGGGTAGCTCTATCCATTAAATTATGCCGGCGTTTAAACGTAAAATTGAATTAATAACACGCATCAGAGCTACCCATTAATAAACTAAGGGAACACTGGGATAAAAATGCGTGGCATAAAATAGATTTAATTCACATGTATAGAAAATTGCTACAATGGGAATTTCCAGGTAGAAAGGCTGGCACATGCCTTAAAATTAACGCATCATTATTGAATGAGCGCTGTGTCTAGTAAAAATGGTATTACTTACAAAGAGAAATTAAATAAATGGGTAAAGAATAAAAACTATATAAAAATATAGGGTACTTTCTACACCTCCCCTGAATATGGGCCAAGTTGCTTGAGTTTGAGTGAAAATTTAGCATCAAAGCATCCTTTTCTGTACTATTTTTAATATAAACAAAATTGTTTGCTTGATTAAATTGCTTCATTAGCAGTATTGGTAATATAACATTCTTCATGTGCCCTTCAACTTATGAACTCAATGTATTCTAACTAAATAAAATGAAATGAAAGGTTAGAGTTTTATTTGAGAGGAAACTCCACTTTGGGGATTTAAATCGCAGCATTTCCGCAGTGAGTGTGGTATTGACATGTTAAAACGGCTCGAGGGCGTGTCGGCTTGCCAGCACAGCTGCTAGTAACTGCTGTCATAACCTCAAAGACAACACCCAAGATCCCCAACCTCAGTACTGAGATACATCAGTCGCGTTTGCTACTCAGCACATTGCATAAACTAGAGGAATGGACATTTACTTCAATAAAAACGAAAACATCGATTATAGCATTAAAGTTTCCTCTGGCAACAATGCACAATAGTATAAAACTATATTTAAAAGGCAGTGATGTTTTTTGCTTGCATCAGAACACAGATTCTTGAAAGCGAGCCTCAGAAAAACACTTTTAACCATTTTTAACTTTTAGAGGCAATTCATTATCCAGATTGATAAACCTAAATAATTGGAAAACAATGCTTTAAACAAAAGATAGGGAATATCAAATTCAATGGTTGCTTTTTATTTCGAACTTTCATGGTCAAGGTGAACATAACATGCTTTTAAAATGCAAAGCTATATTTTCCCATCCTGTTGCTGGAGAAATAAAAAGACACGAATAATTTTATACGTACAGTTTCAGTTTGGCATATTAGTCTTGGCAGTTATTGAAAAATTGATAACTGAAAGTCCCACCTTTTGTACAAAAATTATTGATAAATATTCTACATCTGTATTAGTTGTAAAAATAACCAAGTTTTCTTGTAACAATAATAGATTTAAGTGACGTACAAACAAGCTCCTGTTAAAGAATAGGCAAATTCTTCTGGTTAGAAGGTCATCAGGTCATCATTTTGAACTATATTACATGATACCTAACTGCTGAATGTTTACACTGAAATTGTTTGTTTTTAGAGGAATTGTATTCACTTTACATTAATGCAGTAACATTTTTGCCTAAATTGTATCAGAATAGCTAACACGGGCTTGGTTCCGTGCAAAATCTAGACTATTGTATATTTCTGAAAAGGCTAATGCTATGAAAAAAATTGGTGTCGTATTTTGTTTACATTTTTCCTCATTGTATATTTCTTACGACATATAAAGTACGACATTAATGACTTCACAGGCTATTCACATTTAATTCAACGCATACAATGTATTGACCATGTCAATCGAAAATTATAATGCCTTTCTATGGAAGTAAAAAGTAACTAAATATTTCCGATGTAAATGATAATTTGGGGTGGAAGAATTCTGAGAAGTTTTGTTTTGCACGTGGGCAAGAGATACCAAATCTGCAAAATCTGTGAAATCTAATATGGAAATTTTGTATTGGATACAATATCCTCCTTCCCCCACCTCTGTCATAGCTAAGGGGTAGAAAAAAGTATTGGTTCCCATTTAAAGGTATTATGACCTTCAAATGACCTTGAATGTCCCCTAAAGAAAGTGAAAACCACACAACAGAACTTAATTTGCTTAATGTTCCATGGCTTCTATTCAACATGTTTCCTTTTTCATTGTGTACTCTTCCTGGATCATGTCAGGAGCTGTTGCAACTTAATATAACTAAAACGCTGGTTTATTATCACATCCCTTATTAATTGTAACAATTTTCCCCTTTGGAAACTGTTACTGTGTGAAGGATGAACCAAACTGGCATGTTTTTATGTGATTTAGCTGCTTTTTGCTTTCTAAGTTGGTATTTCTATTACACGGATCCAAGTTTTTGTTAAAAAAAACAAATGAAGAACGTTGTGTCTTTAAGTCTTTGGAATTATTTTGTGTTAAAGTTAGTAAGTTTATTATGGAAAAATTGAAGCTATTAACAGTGAAGCAACAAGATTCTAAAGTAAGAACAAATTAGAAACTAAAAACTTCACTTATCTTATTGTTTTGGTGCTGACCCTGGGATTTCAAGCTATGTCCAGCTCATGAGGGAACACCCACTTTATTACTCATAAACACTCATTTTATGCTTGCATACTCTTTTGAGGGTAAGAAATAGTTCCAATTAAATAAATATTCTCTAGCCTAGAATCTAATGTGAGACCTCTGACCAGTCGAGCACATAGGCAGCTAATTGAGGTTTTCTAATTTGTTTAACAAAGGAAGTTGGTTCATAAAATAACTAGTTACAACTATCAGTCATTTAAAAATGAATGTCTGTAAATAACATGCTTTCTGTATTGTTTAAGCAACTCAATAAATTTTCGAATAACCTACAACTCCGAAATTTTGTCATAAGACATTTATTTTCAAGATTATATATTCTTTTCTACACAATACTGAGTGTAAATATTTATAAGACCATTGAGCCTGCCATTACGCCACCAAATATAATTTTAGTTATAGTCTAGAAATAAGTGAAATGAAGTGTTTACAGCTGGTGACAGAAAAACAAACTCTCATTCTTCTATTTAAACCTTCTATTGTAGTAAGTTGTTCTTATTGGCTGTAAAACTAACAAAAGACACTAACAGATGTATGTGGTGTTGGGTTCTTCTTCACTAACCTAACTGTATTAGAAACATTATTAGAGGCATAAAATGGGAAAGTATGTAAAGCATATAATTTGTGTGTTACTTTAGATTCTCCTGCATTTGTTGTTTTGAGTTAACAGCGAAGAAAGCAATCCAATCCATTCAATTAAGGATTATCGCTATCTTCGTCTTCATTGACTCCATTCATATGTTATTTCGAAACAAAAGCTTGTATACAGAAAATATGAAGTCGAGACATTCAAAGAATGGTGTTAAGGAAAGTGTTTAATCAAATAGTAGGCATTACACATAAATAGTGTTGATTTAAGTAGTGCAAAAAGCACAAAAATTGATCGTTTCAATGAAAACAAGTTAAATTTAAATATTAACAGTGTTGCCTTATCATTATGATGTTAACAGACTTTTTCTTTATCTGATTATCCTCCCCGTATGGAGGACTGACACCCTCTAGGACTTACAAGCCTCTGCCTAGGTTCAGGTGCCTGTTGTTGAGCAGACTAACCTATGGACCGGACAGAGTGAGGACCGGGAAGCTGGGGATCAGCCCAGCACCAGGAGAGTGAAGAAAAGGTTGCTATTTCATCTAGGTGAAATGTATGAAGGGAAAGATCATGGAATGATTGGCGGCGAAAAGCGGAGAAGCCGGAGAAAACCCAGTCAGACGCCGCTTCTTTCACCTCAAGTGCGAACGGTCTACTCTAACCGCTCGACCACGGCGCTGCACCCATGACAGGATAAAACTGATATAGGGTTAACATGGGAAATTAACTTTTTTTCTCTAATACTTTCTCCGTATTGATTTCAAAGATGTAAAATTGCATTGCTACTTGACTGAGAAGTAGCGGCCCGTGATTGCGAAGACTACATGTACCGGTCGGGAGGGACCAGGGCACTGACCATGTTCCATTCTCCAGTACTGCACCTCATTTATGACGCCTGTGAGATGCAGCGGCCGGAAGGACTGTTGCGCCGAGGGGTTATTGTAACAATGGTTGGCTACGTGGTCTTTCGTCACGTCGTGCGCGTCAAAGGGTCTCAAGGTCAAACTACCTCACAGCACTCCGTGTGAATACATGACTGACAACGATGAGCGCGGCAGGACAAATAAGTTTCCAGAACGTTCGCGAAAAGCTTCAACTACCGCCTTGTTTGTTCAAGAAAGGTGTATCCTTCGAGAGAATTTGCCGGTGATTCGCGTGAACTATAAAAGCGAAAGCACCGACAGTAGAGAGATTGTAAGACCAAGAGTAATAGTTCTTGTGATGGAGTTACGAGTGTGAACGTAACAGTTGTTAGCAGTGCGAGAACTGTACGTGTCAACAGTTTGGAATACGTCGCGTCGGAGACAGTCTTGAAGTAAAGCCATTTTAGTGAGTGCTGAGTGGTAGTACCGTCAAAGCCAGCTGTTTGTGAGGCAGAGATAGAGAAAGACAGAAAAGTGTGGGTCAAGATTACGAGAAAACAGAACTGTGAGTTGTAAGACCATGAAGAAATGTAGATTGTGTTAGTGACGGTTAAAGAGAACGATGGTTTGTGCTTCAGTTTTATAACACAAAATAATGTGACAGAAAAACTAATTTATACTTTTTTGTCTTTTGTCTAAGTGGTGTCAGAGTGGGATTTGTCAAATTGTCATATTTGTCACAATGATATTAAATAAGCGCCAATAACAAAAATAAGGATACAATGGTCGGCAAAAAAAGTTGATTAAATTCTCTGTACAGAATAAAAACAGCCCTAATAAGCTACTGAGCTACAAAAATGCACACAGTTTCAAAGTAGTCAATTATAGGCACTATAAAGTTAGTTTATTAAGCACGAAATATGCTTTTATATGCAAAGCCTACGATTCTGAACAGTGACGGTTCCTGAGCGATTGCATACTCGCAACTGCACACCCACTAATTTTCCTGTATGTGAATGTGTATTTACCTACATAGGTACGCATATGAAAAGGTACAATGTCGAACTTTACCCTATATGAACTTGCTCATTTAATTTTCCCGCGCCCTCTTTACCAACTGCCAGCGCATTCAATCAACAAGCTGTGGAGATGCATAAACAATATTTTGCGACTGGCGAAGGAAGCTTCTATAGGCGAGAGGTTGCGGGGAGTGAGGCGAAGTTTGCATTTAGGAGTTGACGCGCAAGCGCCCTGCATTCCAATGTCATTTCCTTCTCCGTTTTCCTTGCTACGAGCATCTTCCTTTCTGTCGTTTAGCAGAAGTTGCAATCAACCTACTACACGGTTAGCCAACTTGACGTTTCTGAATATAGTGTAGTCATTTTCTATATTATATTAATGTTGTAAACACAATTGCATCAATTTTATTAAACTATTATAAATGCATATAATTATTCGTCATATCAACATCCACTAAGGCCATTACTTCAGTTTGGAATAGTTATTTTCTTATCGCGTTTATTATTGTTTGTAATATTTGTGTTTCGACAGCAAATTACATGCAGTTATATCTGCTCATAGCGGAAAATTTGAATCTATGCAAGTGTGGATATGAATGGTATGGCGAAACTGAAGGAGATAAATCTTTCGGGTTTATCCTTAGAAGAGAAGCTGTTTTCAGTGCTTATTCTTGCGAATGAGAGAAACGGAATCTGGACAAATAATGGTTGTTGTAATTGGTCATGTAAAACAAAAATGGCAAAATATAAAAGGTCAATTGCCAATATGTACTGCGAATTAGAACTGTGTGTGTGTGTGTGTGTGTGTGTGTGTGTGTGTGTGTGTGTGTGTGTGTGTGTGTGTGTGTGTCAGAGTGAGAGGGAAAGAGAGAGAGAGAGAGTGGAGAGAATGTAATATACTGCATGCACACCCTCTGCGACAAGTCACGAGTCGCCACTGATTCTAAACAAATAAACAAAATAGACTTTGGGCAAATACCGAACTCTAGAATATCAATTTATACCAAGCTTTATAGCAATAATGTGAACAATTGACCACTGTTTAAAACCACCAATGTTTTTAAACGTCTAGTATTTCTAAACAGACCACAGAAGATGAAACAAATGCTTTTAATGCACACTACATAGGTGTGACGTATGTGGTCATTATCTTTTAACGTTAGAAAGCAAGCGTTTCTCTCGCTAAAAATATCGACGAACTTCCAAAATAAAAGGCACAGGCTGTCCTCTGTGAACTTTATATACACGCTTTCTAAAGTGTTAACTTTCTAGTTTTATTCAATTTTGCTGGAAGGTTAAAATGATTACCTCAAAGAATATGAAGCGTCATCCGCGCAATTTTGGTGTAAATTATGGGAATCTGCCAGGAGGTTACTTTCTATCAGATGCTAAAAATTATGTGCATTAGAAAGAAGAAAAGTGAAAAGAACCATCACAGTTCCTGACCTCTGTTTACTGCTCTATCATTGTAATCTAGCTGTACAACTAAGTGTATCTGATGGAAAACAAATCTTCACTTGCTATGGAAATTATGGAATTGAAAGATACTGAATTCCTAGGTTACTGTAGCTGAAAATGAATGTTAGTGGATGCTTCTAATTTGTATACTGCAAAAAATAGTTAGCCGGCCGTCATTGCCATGGTCTTTGGCGCTCCACCGGGCAGAAGGTCATGGGTTCGAGTCCTGCCTTGGGCATTGGTGTTTGTGTGTGTGTGTGTGTGTGTGTGTGTGTGTGTGTGTGTGTGTATGTGTGTGTTCATAGAAAAACAATCATCAGGATCACTAAATGATCATTGTGCACCGAAGGCCAGTTGTGTTTGCACAAAAAATAAAAATAAAAATCAGATGTGTTGAACTCACATGACTTTCTCTACTCTTGTACTAACCATCCTTGCAAACTCTTATCCTTCTACGCATCTTCTTCATGTTAGTTGAGATAAACATTTACAGAAATTACGATAAACATATGACATTTTAATCAAAATCGTTAAAGCCATTTTCAACAAAATAAAATTTTTCGAAAAATGTTCCATCTAAAGGGTAGTTTAGGGTGAGACTTTTCTACAAAATGTTCGTGTCCCATCCTTCAAAGACATTAAACTTAAATACCAAATTGGTTTTTAACCGACTTTTCGTTTTTGAATTGTGCTGTTCACAGACTGACAGGCACGCGCGCACACACGGACACACACGCTGGCTCACACACGTGCGCGCGGACCTTTCTTTAAAAAGGCTTTTTTGGGATTCAGGGATCTCAAAACATACTTCCGGTGAAATATCGACATCGAATTTTTTTACTACTTACCAGCAGAGAAAGTAAAAACTTAGTCCTTGCAACTAAGTGGGGGAAAAATAAAGAAATCATTGTTGTTTAGAGAGAATTTAGAGAGAAGGAAGAATAATGTTTAAATGATCAAGAACAAGTAAAATTGTCTTTGGTACATAGATAAAAAATTATTGCCTAACATAAGCAATGGAAAATGCATCTTACTAAAAGATTATTGGCAATAGTAAGACAAATGTTTCACAACATCTGGATATGAGGAGAGGCAGCAAAGAGGAAAGAATGAATGAGGCTGGAAATTATAACTAAATGGTCGAAATTTCTTCTAAAACTGCACTTCTAGCAATGACATACTGAGTAAGCAACAATTTCATCAATTATTACAATCAATATTTTCTTCACTTACGTAAAAAATATTGAAATTCTCTAGTCGAGATCCTTACAAAGATTTTTTTTTCTTACGTTAGCCTTCAGGTCCAACAAAAGACCAGTTTGATGCAGGTAGAGGAAAATATGAGAGCAGGCCGATGAAATCCTTTCTCCCGAATTAATTGAATGCTTTAGTGACAGGAAATGCCTGAGTACGCTGCAGTAGATGACGTGGTACACCCAAGGTTTCTTGCATCCATCAGAGAAATATGGCCAGTAATCGATGAAATGGACCAAATGTTTAAGCTTTTCTAACTGCTTTCTCTACCATATATCTCTAGTAGACAGAAGAAGTGCTTTATTCCGATAAAAAGTTCGATTTTCACAGAAATCCACGTCATTAGGTCCACAAAAACCCCTAAACAGGCGATTTGCGTTTCGAGGCTATCAAAATAAAACATCCGATGTGTTGCATTACATGACTTTCTCTACTAATTATTCTGACAAACACTTATTCATCTACCTACTTCATATTAATAGAGATTAACATTTCAAAAATTACCTTATTACTAATTTTCTTGTAGGTGCAAGGAGAATATGGGAATACAGCAGGCTTTGAGCGATAATAAAATGTTTTAAGAGCTGTTTACTATGCGGTGCCTTTGATACTCTGGTCTCTTTGCATGGCCAAAAGATTTAAAAAAAACATTGCCATTTGAGAAAGGTTTGGCAAATTCAAACAAATAATAAGGATATCTCGGAAATGGATCACTTAAGAAAGAAAAAAGTATTCAACATTAACTTGTGTTTTAAAAGGATCCACATTTTTATTTAGTACGATGTAATGTTTAACATTTATTCAAAGGTCATCCAGAATGATGGACTCTTCTGAGGAAATTCCCGAAAATTCAAGGTATGGCTTAGAAACTGCCATGGAATCGCCTGTTTGTGTCCGTCTTTGGATACTGACTGCCTGTTGTGGTTCTAACATCACAGGCACTAAACTGGTTCACCCTCCGACTGAAGAACGGAGGTGGGGAAGTAGCCGCTAATTACGTCAGTGTCTCCAAAGAGACAGGGATGTGGCTGTGATGGAATTGGCGCCTTCTGATCGAGTTTCTATGGAGATAATATGGGAATGCAACAAGTGTAAGATACTTTTGCCTACCAAATTTTCTGTAAGAGTACTAAGAAGAACTAATGTGTGAATTCATTGGCACTCAGTATAAAACACCTTAACGAGTTTACGCGGCTGAAAGATCTCAAGGAATCTGTTCTCATCAACAAACCTGACTCTACAATTTGCACAGTAAAGGCGAGGACAATGCCAACTTTAATTTCCTTGCAATCTTTTGTTAACCTCAGTAAACAGAAAAAAAAAGTACTGCTTTTCCCGGATCACAGATTAAGGTACTGACGAAGCGAATCTATTGTTTGATGCGAGTTTTTAACTCTGTTCATCCGTGCGATTCGCCGAGACTTGTCCGGCTGTCTGTTGACAGATTACAGCTGCTAGTAGGGTGAACGGCCAATGACATGCACCTTGGTCCTTACAGTGGTACCAACAGCTCCAGAAATGTTTACAACTGTGTGTATTAGTCAAGAAGTTCAAACTCATATCTAGAGGTTAATAAAGTAAATGTATAATGTTTTACGTAGCTATTGGGTTCTGTTCCTCCTAACTCTCGAAAGCGTCGTCTGTTTTAGAAGATTTTGAGGTTAGGTTTCCCAATTGTATTCGTTTCTCAACTAGTTAACCGTGTCCAATTAAGCAATGGAACAGTAAAATAAGACCAAATCGATCCCTCAAGGATCAGCATTGTGGGTTTTCGCTTTTGTAACACTTCAAAGTATTCTTAAATATTCAAAATTCTTCTTGGATCACAGTTTACAGCCTATTAGCTTGAAATTTGTAGTAGAGGCTCAGGAACTATGGATTTAAAATTATTTTGCGCTAGCTAAAAAGTACGAAATCACTTACTGAAATAACTACTGTCCATAATTCAAATTGAAAAAGCTGAAAAATTGAATGAAGGTTAAAAAAAAAGGTTATTTTAAACTAATTAAAATCAAGAACTGCTTCCACGACACTTCTGTATCAGGTTTAAAATTGGCGAGCAATAAGATAAACTGTAATTTAATACTCCTCAAATTCTGTTTAATTATGAATACAAAATTTCTATTTTAATAACGGTTTGACGTAACTCATTAGAATTTTGTGTGAAGCGTCTTTCTTTCTCTTTTTTTTCTTTTCCTTCATTTTCCCCTTTATACCCCGCCTTTCACTCCAAAGCGGCCGCTCCTATGGAAGAGGGTCTTTAGGATTTTTTTAGGATTCACACACACCTTCATACTCTCATTCAGACTCTAAAGAGGATAAGGAAAATCTTGGCTAGAGAAAAATTTCCTTCTCCCAGCTGGGAATCGAACTCGGACCCCTTGCACAGCAGGTATGCTCTACCGGCTGAGCTATGGGGCCATGTTTGTTTTATATCCTAGTGTGTGGTAAACAAGTGAAAGCGCCAGAAGAAAAGTGTAGATTTTGGATTTTCACAGCACATTGCCTCTTTTCCAATATAAATGTGAGCATCAGGGTGTTCCTGAAACACAGACAATAGTGGACCTCAGGTACAGGAGGTCCGGTCCTCTTTTGTTACGTTACTGCAGCACCTATGGGACAAAACCGCTATGAGGGGTGAAGGGGATACAACTTGTTGAGTTTAACGTTTTCTGCTTCAGTGGCGGTACCTTGCAACATATGCTCGATATTTATCAGTTATCGATAACTCAATTTCGCTTTGGTCACCCAGTGGCGACTCACACCAATCTCCTCGGTGACCGTTCGACCCGCCTAATGAAAGTGTCAGTTTGCTTTGCAGCCTGTTAATTAAACATTATTATACGATCACAAATCTCCCAACCGAGTACCTTTTATGGGTTGCTGCGGTAAAAATCTGAGTGCTGAAATAAATCTAAAGCAAATAAAGCCGCCTGTCACCAAGGAAAATGCCTCAGTAAGGTATATTTCAAACTTCGTACACTCTTGGGACCCTATTTAGAGAGTGTTATCTCAAAGTGAAGCCTAAGTAAGATTTGGCCACATTTAAATCTTTTTTTCGTACTAAGACCATTTTTATACATGAGTATAGGTTGTACAGAGAGTATTTAAGTGAGTATTTCTATAAATGTTATGAAAAAATCAAGCTCCAACCCCTGTTTGACTCCAATCCCTTTTTCAGCATCTTGTTTAATTGAAAATCTCCGACGCGAAGCATTTTATAATTTCTTACAGGAAACTTAAGACGAGCTTTAATTTCCTGCAAGGAAACAACTACATGTTACATTGTGACGCCGGCCGTAGCGCACAACAAAGGGCGGTCGGTTACCTCACACCAGAGGCGGTACGTGCATCAAATACGCCCAAGACCAGGCTGCCTCGCGTGACTGTTGCGAACACGTGACACCAATCAGAGCGGCAGAACTAAAACAGTTTTCCAGATTATTCGAAAGGTGCGGTAGGCGATGCATTTGTAGAAGTTCGAGAATGGTCCATGTTACGACATCCTCGCTATATAAGGAGGCGAAGCAACGAGAAGAGTGATTTACAGACAGGAATCAGTTTGTGTGTGTGTGTGTTTGTGTGTGTACGGTCGCGTAAAAAAGAGGATAGTGAAGCAGTTAATGCGTGTCGAGTGATTATATCGTCCAAGTCTCCTGTTTGAGAGACAGAGAAAGAAGAAAACTGGTTGAGTTGTAATACCATGAAAGACTGTTGATTGTGTTAACGTCAGCTAAAGAGAACATTGTTGCACAAAAGCTTTTGAAAGAGAATAAAGCGAGAGAAAAAAAGAAAACTACTGGACTATTGTCATTTTGTCACAGTGGTGTCAGAAATGGATTTTTCAAAATGTCATTTTGTCACAATATATTTTTTGTCCTGTAGAAGGATTACTCTTTAATAAACTATATAAATGATATATACTTTTAAATTATTTTTGTTAGTCGTTTTGATTATGACATGAAACTCCGTGGGACATTTCTGTTTTGTGTGTAACAGTGGAATGTATAAACATAAATTACTGAACCTGGCTGTAGGTATATCCCAGATTTTCCAAATTTAAAATATTTGTCACTGTCATTTATAATTTCTATAACCTCCGATTTTACTCTGTGAAACTTCCTTAATTTCAGCGTTATCTTAGTTTTAGAATAATACATTCCAAGATCTCACAAATTTAACATAAACAAAAGCACCTTCCTTACAATTTTAAGCATATTTCAAGTTGAATGTTCCAAAAGGAGTAAAAGGCTCAATATTATTCAGTATTGACTTAACTTCATCGTCACACCTACAATCAAATGTTTTTAGGATTCACAAAAAAGACACCATGGAATAGGTATATCTAAACGACAGTACTGTAAGAAATTCCCCTATCTAAACGAAGTAAGTGTTCAACCTTACATTTCAGGCTTCATTTAGAAATAAGTAGGTATTTGCAAACACTTCCATCCAATGCAAATAGATTTAATGGCCTATCATCTAGTTTGAAATGGATTCCCGTCTTGCATGTTACTAACACTTCAGACATGATGGAAATGACATATATACTTGAAGTCAAGAGAAGAATAACATCTACTGCGCATAGTAACATTTCGCTGTCTGAAAAATATGCAATAAAATAAAGCACGTAGA
The DNA here is from genome assembly GCA_030765045.1 of Tenodera sinensis. NCBI lineage: Eukaryota > Metazoa > Arthropoda > Insecta > Mantodea > Mantidae > Tenodera > Tenodera sinensis. The sequence continues at coordinate 25,993,668 of CM060963.1, forward strand.
TTTATACAAAAAAATGTGTTATTGTTTGGTATAAGATGCATTATTTTAGCTAGAAGCCATATTAAACATTATTCAATTGCATCAGAAATCTAAAAAGATAATTTCGCGAAAGTGTTTCTTATTTGTATGTTACGAGTAAACTTACATTCTTGAGGATCGACACTAAAAAAGGGCCGCATTAAAATAGCAGATAAAGCAGTTCAAAGAGGCAAATAACCTGCATCAGCCCATGTTCCAAAATAAATGCCCCCCACCTCTATCTTCACCTAAAATTTAGCCTAGGGTTCCTAAAATACACCAATGCTTGGTCGAATGACAAAGGAAGAACGGTAACCTCCCTGCTATGTACGCGCCGGCTGAGACGGTTGGTAAAATGCCCCGTGAAGCAGGGGGGGTGGGGCGGCACACATGGAACCAAGGACACAATACACACCACAAGGCGTGATAACAGGATGACAACCCCAGTTAATAAAATGAAGTTATGACGTCATAAAGTACTCTAGAAGCGGTCAAAAATGCGGCGGTGTGGCCAGGGAAAATTGTTGATTTCTTCCTGTGTTTTCTGTACTATAAGTCTTATAGCTCCTCAGTATAACAGACCAGTTGTCCGTATGTGGCTGTAGAGAGGTCTATTTGATATATAATTTTAAAGATTAAAGTGACGAGGCCAAAGAAGTAGTATACGCAAAAAAGCAGAAAGCATAGGCGTATATGTGGTGAGCTGTCCGCCACTGGCTGGGGTGGGAGGATAACTTGAACAGACAGACAAAAGACTTAGCAGTTACCTGCAGCAAAACCTGTCTGCCGTGCATGTTATTGCCACATGTTGGCTGCAAATCTGGGCACTTTTTCTCACATTCAGCACTTCTACAATCGCACGTAACATGAACTGGCAGATTTTAGATACTTCATCTTATTCTCTACTTCCTCCACACACTCTCTCGCGTGCACTGAAACATACGGCAAAATACTGTCAATGATTGAAACCAATAGATATGTAACGGCTGTAAACAGTGGTAAGGAATACTTCGGTTAAAATTAAGTTAACGTTCGTAAACAATAGCACTCTTTCTGGTTTAAACGACTAAGACCAGCAAAGCGCCTTCTAACGTACTTACAGAAAGCATCTTCCATAAAGGTCTGGTGTGTGTGTGTGTGTGTGTGTGTGTGTGTGTGTGTGTGTGTGTGTGTGTGCGCGCGTGCGTGCGCGTGCGTGCGTGTGTGCGTGTGTGTCTATAAACAGCATAACCCAGGAACAAGAAGTCTGTTACATATCTAAATATTGAATATCAGCATACTCCAACCATGTAACAGGAAGATTTTATATAGTAATACCACGAAAAGATTTCGTATGATAATTTTGTGAGCGCAAAGCGGGAGAAAAATTATATAAATATAAAAACCTCGAGTGGTATTTGATTAGAGTATTCCACGAATTAATTAATAATTAATTTATTTAATGCTGTTTAATATTAATAGTGATTTGAAAGTCAACAACATACTATAACATTTTTAATTAAGATTTGCTTTCACAGTTCGCACTACAACTAATCGTGTAGGCTATGGTTTTAGTGTTTAATCCAGGGAAATGAGAAATAAGAAATATGATGAATATAAACGAATTGCTATATTTATTGCTATATTTAAAATTAGAATTGTTTGACTTCGCCTCGTTAGTTAAGGGACACTGGGAGTGAAATTTTGGTCAAAATTGTCAAAAAGTCGAAAATTGTTTTTTTACCTTAAAATGTTTCTGGAACACCTGTGCATTTGGATCAGCTAACATTTTTCATATCCCCCACTCCATGTGGTCATTACGGTCCTTTCAAATAGTGCTCTTCCCTTAACGTACACAGAATGCTCCTATATAAAAGCCTGTTTTTCTCAAAACTGCGTTTCTGCACATTCCAAAAGAAGGTCGCGCCTGAGTTTTGCTTCAAATTCAATGAAAATTTCCAAAAGTATTCATAAATAGCAGCTAAACAAAACTATGCTTCAATATTGATGTTATCATTAACATGAATTCCAAAAACATTTTTTTTTGTATGACAAAAATCATTTTTTAAGATTAAATTTTCTTTGTTATTAAAAAAATATGTACAGCATAATCAGCAAATGTATTTGAAATATCTCTTCATACAATTGTTATCCATGTTTTAGAGTACCAGTTCTGGCAATATAATTGAATTTTGAAAAGTCAATAGACGCGAGCTCTATTTTGAAAATGTGCCTATTAAATTCATAAAATAATTTATATATCATAAACGAATTATCTAATTTTAATGAAATTTGGTGTACGTTGTATCCTCATATAAATACAAACACAGTAAAAATTTCAGAAAAATCTATCAAGAAATGTGGAACTTTCAAATTTCACTCCCAGTGTCCCTTAAAATATCAATATCATTACTAGAATAGTCGTCAAATGTTTTGTCAGCCATTTTTGAATGGCCGCTAATTGTTTTTACTGCGCATGGATGCTTCAGATGTTTAGAAACGTACGAAAATGTTTAGATAGGCGGAACCGCAAGGAGGAGGCACTAGTATTTAGTGCTACTGTCTGTTCACCAGCTCGTGGCCTTAGGGGACTGAGAGGAGAGATTCCATGTAGTGTTTTGTAAACATCCTAGACAACATTACTGCTGGTTAAGTTGCCAACTTTCTAGTAGTGGTGTGAAATCTACTGATATTGTGGTTGCAGAGCAAAGGGTTTCAGAGTTCTATGATATTTATAGGATGATTGAAACAAACAAACCTAAAGAAGGTTTCTAAAATCGACGCATTTTGGGTTTCATTGGACCACACTTTCCTTGCTTGCTCGAGGAAACAGACTGGCAGGGTTTTTGAAAATACATAGAAAAGGTAGAAAATTAAGACGCAGTAGTTGAAAATATCGTTTATGTTTTATACGCTAAATATACTGCGTGATCTAAAGAAAAAATTTAAGTTCCGCCATTTTGAGTGACTTCTTTGCTTGATCTAGCGTGAATACACATTCCAAGGTTGGTACTACTGTCTCAAGAATTGTTTACTGACGTACTGACTCGTTGCATTCCTGCCAGGGACCATGTGTTGAACAACTGTAGGGTTTCTGACATACACCAGTGCATGGTCGGACAACAAAGGGAGAATGCGCCACTCACGCACCTCTCTGCTGAGAAGGTTGATTAAATGCCCGCGAAAGCGGTAGGGATAGCACTAATGGAAGCTAGCTTGCATCCTAAGTTGGTGAAGTTGTCGCCTTGGTCCACTACCTCATTTGTCTAGCTCGGTTGCAGCTACATTGGGATTAGTCATGTTTAACACTTGCAGGTTTGGAAAGCACGGTTGATGATGCAACAGCTCCAAACCGCAGTCACGCACAATCTCGAACCAGAAACAAATTACTGTCGAGCACGCCCAAATACTCGGCTCCTAGCTTGTCTGTGATCTGCACAAGCTAATGTAATATTCAGGGCAGATGGATGTTTCTCCTTTTGTAACGGATACCGACGAGGTGCGTGACGAAAGACCTTGGCCCAATTTCCACAAGGTGACACTCAGTTCCATTTAATTGTTACGCGGAACACATTTGGGGTGTCGAGTTTCATGTGGGAGATGTTCCAACATTCTACTGCAAGGAGCTCAGGTCCCATTTCTGTGAGGAAGGCCGCAGGCGGCGAATCCTTTGTGTGCTTATGTTTGCATCTAATGTCCCTTTCATAAGACCGTGGCTGTCAGATTAGAAGACAACAAAGTATTCATATCCGGAGAAATCAATATCGAATTTTTCCATAAAACACTATACTTCCTCTACCTACTGTAGGTAAGCGGTAGAAAAAATCTGAGTTGCACTCACATGACTTTCTCTACTCTTGTACAAAGTATTCTTACAAACACATCTACTTGATGTTAATAAAGATAAACATTTGTAGAAATTATCTTTTTGCTAATTTTCTTGTAGCTGCAAAGGAAATTCAATAGGCTCTAAGCGATAGTCAAAACTTTTACGAGTGGTCGCTATATGGTGACTTTGAAATTCCGTTCTCTTTGCATAACCAAGAGATGAAAAAATTAATAACGACCTGTCATTTGACAACGGTAAAAAATTGCAAAATTCTGACAAATATCAAGAAATATCTCCGAAATGGTTAACTTCACGAAAAAAGATCATTTGATAAATTGAGATCTATATTTTAGTACAGTAAGATTTGGTTTATCTCTTACGGTTTACAAGTTATAAAAACTCAAACAGTAAACAGCACTACGTGGGCTATAGCCAGAAAATTCAAAATATACATTTCATTTGCTATATAAATATCTTAAACACATGGCATTTTAATCAAAATCGTTAGTCATTTTTAAAATAAAAAAAAAAACAATTTTCGAAAATATTTCCATGTAAAGGGTAGTTTAAGGTGGAGGAATTTTCTTAAAAATCTCCATGTCGCATCCATGAAATATATTAAACTTAAATACCAATTTAAGTATTTAACCGACTTTTCGTTTTTGAGTTATGCTGTCCACAAACTGGCAGACACACACACACACACACACACACACACACACACACACACACACACACAGACAGACAGACAGACAGACATACACACACGGGCCTTTTTCTATAAATGTTTCTTTTTTTTTTTTTTTTTTTTTTTTTGGATTCAGGGTGCCTCAAAACATATTTCCGTAGAAATCTGAGCACTGAATTTTTGGGTGGAATACAATACTTAGTCTACTTACTAGTAGAAAAATAAAAAATGATAATTTTCGAAAATTTTACAATGATAAAGGGTAGTTTAGGGTGGAGGAATTTTCTTCAAAATCTTCATGTCGCATCCTTGAAAGATATTAAACTTCAAATACCAATTTTAGTTTTTAATCGACTTTTCGTTTTTAAGTTGTGCTCTTCAGAGGCATACACACAGACACAGATACACATACCAACCTTTTTCTGCATTTTTTTTTTGGGGGGGGGGGGTGGGGATTCAGGATATTTCCAGCAAAATCTCGACATCGAATTTTTGGATCGAGTAGAATACATCCCCTACTTACTGTATGTGGTAGACAAATTAATGAACACCAATCAATGCGTGAAATTCTTCCTCCAGGAAGTTGCAGAATTAAAAGAGTGACCTGAAGTTTTATTTTATACCACAATTTGAGAAACTAAGCTCTTCTGGCTATAGTTAGTCTAAGCCTCAAGGAAAGTGCTCTGCGAAAACAGAGTTCGGAGCTTCTTGCTGTTATTCCGAAAGTTGCTATGATTTCTCATTTGCTGCCGTAGAAGATGACCCACTAGTGGTAGGTCACTGAGACGGAAAGTGATCGTGAATGGGGCTATGGCTGACTTTCAACTAGTGTTTAATCATTAGTCATCGTGCTTTTGTACTTTTCAAACGCATTTTAAGGTTAATTCTGTCCAAAAGGTTCACGTGGACATTCAATCGCATATCACAGAAATAGCTGTTCAGCTTTTGGTTTCGCTGTGGAGTGGTTTCCTTACAGGTGTAATGAGAATAGGAGGATATAGTAGGCTAGTCGCTATGTGATGGCTTTGGAATTCGTTCTTTCTACATAGCCAAAGATAAAAAGCGAATATTGTAGTATTTGAAAATTATTCAAACCAATAATGAGAATTATCTCAGAAAAGGCTGGCTTCACAAAAAAAAAAAAAAAAAAAAAAAAAAAAAAGAAAAGAAAAGAAAAAAAAAAAAAAGGTATGGTATAGAAAGTTTTTGTCTATCTGTTACGATTTGTGCAAGTCATTCCTAATGAAGTCTTCAGACGGTATTCTTAGAAAATTTAAGACATACATTTCATTCATTTTTGAGAAAATGAAAAATTGTAACATATTTTCACGAAAGGGTAGCTTTGGGTGGAGGTATTTTCTTGGAAATCTTCGTATCGCATTCTTGGATCTTTGGTATTTAAGCCACTTTTCTTTCTTAATTATCTGTTCACACACACACACACACACACACACACACACACACACACACACACACACTCTCTCTCTCTCTCTCTCTCTCTCTTCTTAAAATGCTTTAATCTTTCGCCTTTATTTAATATTAACTTTTTGGGTGGAATAACATTGTTATTTTGGTTACTGTGGGTGCGTAGTAGAGAAACTAGAAAAAAGAAACACGCGCTTTGCAGTAATTCCTTAGGCAATATTTATTTTATTTTTATTTAAGCTTTATAACTCTGTTTTATAATGAAGTAACGCGCTGAATTCATTTATATCATACAACGATTATTTTATAATACTACGAAAAAGGGTACAGGTTGTTGAAGAGTAGAAAAACAGTATAGAAATAGATATTTTGGGGTTAGGAACAGGTATAGGCATTTTTATTGTGCTAAATGCATCAGTTTCTGGACGTAAAAACTAATTGAGGCGTGTCAGATGTAAACAAAACGTTCCCTTGCACAGTGCTATGTGTGTCCCTCCCCCTTGTGGTAAATCCATACATATATGCTTGCTAGGGTAAAAGGGGCAAGTATTCTGTTTACAATCATACTTCAGAGATTCCTGGTATAAAAACCTGCAAAATACAGTTTTGTAAACGTATTCATGACTATTGAAAATGTACAAGGTTTAACATTCGATACTTTACATATTAATTTGGTAAACCCTTTTGGAAAATGCATATGTAATATATAAGCTCGCTAGAGTAAAAGGGGCAGGTATAGTTTTGAGGTCCCTAGCATACGAAAAGCCTACAAAATAAAGTTTTGTGAATGTGTTTACCATTAGTCCATTATTGCAAATCTACAAGTTTAACATTTACTGTTTTACATTTTAATTTGACAAACCATTATGTTTGCTCGTAAACGTTGCCTTGATGTTTTAGTTAAACGGGTTTCAAATATGGTTAAGTAACAGGAGGGACGAATGGTGTCTGAATTATGACGCGAGTACGGTTTATGCACTTACACTTGTATCGGTCACATAAAGACTACACTTATTTAAGTATGCACTTGATCATTATGCCTTGGATTAGAAACTGAAACCCTCTGCGTAAGTGTGTTGTAATATACATATACGAACAAGCACGCTGTGGTTACACCAGTCAGAAAATGTTACCAAAACTCTGTTATGGAATACACCAAATTATGCTCTAGTGCAAAAGGAAGCAACACTTACCGCGGGGGATAGAGTCGCACGCCACTGGAAGGCAGTCGACACGCTCGCAGTCCGAGCTCGGAGCTTTCACTTCCCCACACATTCAATTACACACTGACCAGCTTCACTGCGACCAGAGCGCTCTGACTTCGAGCTACTTACGAATGAACTAGCGCTCAAAACATCAAAGTGAGCGATTTTTTAAAACATGCCATTGTTTGTATAGTAGTATACAATCGACGTAACTAAATGTACAAAGAGTATAGTTCTGGACATTATTTTTTTTTACGGTTTATTTTTTATTATGTGTGGTAAGTAGAGTATGAACAGCATAACGCAAAAACGAAAAGTTGATTAAAAAACAAAGTTGGTATTTAAATTTTAATATTTTTAAAGGGTGCAACACGAAGACTTTCACCTTAAACTACCCTTTACATGGAAAATGTTTCGAAAATTTTGATTTTCTTGAAAATGGCTAGAACGATTTTGATTAAAATGTCATATGTTTGAGACACTTTTATGACAAATGAAATTTATATCTTGAATTTTCTGGCTATAGCCCCTGTAGTCGTATTTACTCTTTTGCATAACTGATAAACGTTAGAGATAGAACAAATCATAGCATACAAAAAATGTAGATCTTGCTAAAAGACATAATTTCTGTCCAAATAAATTTTATTCTAGGGTGAACCAATTCGGAGATATTCCTTGTTATGTGTGTGAGTTTCGGAAAACTTGCAACTTTCGTGAAATGGAACATCGTTGTTCATTTTTTATATGTTAAGTGTGTAAAGAGAACGGAATCTGAAAGCTTTAAAAGATTTGACTATCGTACAAAACCTACTGTATTCTAATATTCCCCTTGCACCTACAAGGAAATAAGCAATAAGATAATTTCTGTAGACGTTTATCTCGATTAACATGGGTAGATAGAGAAATAAGCGCTTGTAAGAATACTGAATATTGTTGAGTGAGTAGAGAAAGTCATTCGAGTGCAACCTATCAGATTTGTTATATTAAGATTCTCCAACGATGAATCACATCAGTTAAATGAAGCTCAAATGAACCCTAGATCCATAGATCATCTTCTCAGCATAAGGGAAAACCTCGAGGGAGGGGGAACCTTATCCGTATAACTCACCTTAACCGAGATTCGAAGTAGGTATCTCTTGGATGTGAGACGCACACGCTATCACTGCTCTACAGAGGCACTGCAATATATATTATTCTCTGGCACCTCCTTAAGGTATGTAGAGGAAGTAATGCTTCCACCCAAAAATTTGATATCATAATTTCACTGGAAGTATATGTTCTCAAGTCTTTTGGAATTAAAAGAAGCTCTTCTTAGAAAAAGGTTGTGTGTGTGTGTGTGTGTGTGTGTGTGTGTGTGTGTGTGTGTGTGTGTGTGTGTGTGTGTGTGTGTGTGTGTGTGCGTGCGTGCGTGTGTGTGTGTTTGTCTTAAATTGAATAGTAAATTGAATGCTTTACTGGTGTCCATCGGAACTTTATCTTTTAGTTCTAAAATTAGGTATATTGTTTATCTATACATATGTGATATAAAGGTACAATTGTATACCTTGTCAATAACAATATTTCCTTCCGCAATACACTCGTCAGCGCCAATTTCTTGACCTGGAATTTACACTAGGCTCAATTTTATACCCTGTGTGGTTTATCTTGTCTCTGGCCTAAAGAAAGAGAAAGAGATATGTCGAAAAGAGACGTATCTGTTGTTCTCAGGAGGTGGGAGAAAATTCGGCTGCTTCTGTCCAATCAGTTGTAGACTGAAGACAGAATTCTGACGTTTCTGCACGCAAAACATTTTTTCTACCACCTGCCCCTAACCGGGGTATGTAGATGAGAGTAAACACAATAACATGGGCTATTGCCAGAAAATTCAAAATTCTTCATTTGCCATAAAAATTTAGCTGTAGATGAGATTGTCGCTAATATTGACTATTATGGAATAAATCAAATTATTCCAAGTCCAAAAGGAAAGAAAACTGCAAGACACCGCGTTTACTTCGGAACTATTTGATCTTTTAGGCTGCTTTTTAACTTTTTAACGGCTTATGTTCTTACTGATCAGTTTTTAAGTTTTCCTGTTTTAAGTTTTAGCTGTTTTAGGTTAAGGTGAGGCTTCACAGGTTGTGGATTCCTTGTTTTTAAACTTTGACCTCGGGACCTAATGACCTAATTGTCGAGGGGCCCTTAAGTCCTCACTCCGAAAATCGTCCGTTATTTTTAACAGTTCACTCACTCATACACACGCAAGGTATATACCACTAACCCCCTATTGCTGCTTCCGCTACGGGGATTTAGGGCTTATTTCACCCTTGGGTTTATCTCACCCTCGAACTTATTTCTCTATAGCTGTTTGAGGGGTGTTCCTCTTTAGCAGCAATTTATTTTTTCTGCTTTCGAAAGTTGTTGTAGTGTTTAACGCCCGCTTTTACTACTACGGCACCGCAGGCGGTGACACTGATGATACATGGAATGAAGATGGAGCACTGGTGGAATGAGATGGCGGGGGAAACCGGAGCACCCGGAGAAAACCCGCCCTGACGCCGCTTCGTCCACTACAAATACCACATGCGGGTCCCTGGGATCGAACCCGGGCCGCCTAGGTGTCTGCTTTCGAAAGCGACAGGATTAAGTACTCCTTTTTCGGCTTCATTAAGATTTGATATTACTTAATTCGTTATTTCCAACTGATTTTTGTGGATATGCCTTAAAGTGTCATGAGTCTGTTGCGAACAATAATGTGAGAAGCTAATCCTACATACCGAAATACTAAATAGTTCACTACACTTGCCGCCACTGCTTTGAATACATGGTGAATTCATTGGAAAATGCTTGAGAAGACGGACAGGAAACAGATATTGATAAAGCACCGAAGGAGGCGTGACTGTCGGAATGGAAGAGTTTCAGAAACAATAGACAACTTAGCCGGAAGTATCGATGTTCATCTTTCGTTAACGGTCGCCACGCCACATCAATTTGTCTATTTCCTTTTGTGATTGGAAGAGACCCTGGCCTCTTTATTGGACAGTGAAAAGGAGGTAAAACCAAACGTGAGGGAGCTGCTTTCCTACTTTTCATTCAGCAATTACCGTATTTTCTTAGAAAAACATCTTATGTGCTGCACTCATATGACTTTCTCTACTCTTGTACTATTCTTACAATCCCTTACTGTCTTATTTCTTCATGTTAGTCGAGATAAACATTTGCAGAAAGTATCTTATTGCCAATTTTCTTGTAGTCCCAAGGGAAATACAGTATGCTTTGAGCGATAGTCATATCTTTTAAAGCTGGTCGCTACAGGAAAACTTCGAAATTAGCTTCTCTTTGCAGGGCAAGAGGTAAAAAAGTGAATAACGGCCTTCCATTTGAAAAGTTTAACTATTGAAAAAGTCACACAAATAACAAGGAATATCTGCGAAATAGTTCATTTCACCAACAAAAAAAAAAAAAAAAAAAAAAAAAAAAAAAAAAAAAAAAATCTAATATGAATTGTGTTTTAAGAAGAACTACGTTTTGTGTATAGTATGATTTGGCCTATTTTTTCGCTTTACCAGTTGTGCAAAAGTCATCAAGAGTAAGCACAGTAACATGGGCTATTGCCAGAAAATTCAAAATTCTTCATTTTCCATAAAAATTTATTAAACATAGAGGGATTTTAATCAAAAACGTTGGAGCCATTTTTAACAAAATTCAAATTTTTGAAAAAATGTCCTTAAAAAGGAGTTTTCTTCAAAATTTTCGTGTTGCATCCTTGAAAGATATTAAATATAGGTAAATATCAACTTTGGTTTTTAACCGACTTTTCGATTTTGATTTATGCTGCTCACAGATAGATACATACACACGAACATCCACAATAACCTTTTTCCAAAACTGCTTTTTTTATTTAGGAGGCTTCAAAACATATTTCCGGATTTTTCAATCGAATACAGTATTTCCGTACTAACTATACGTAATAGAAAAACTAAAAATATTTAGTCAACTGCAGCTAATATAATTATTGCAACATGGTCTCGTTTCATTGTAGCTGAATCTTCAAGAAATGACATTTTAACATGCCTTGTGGCTTGTTTCTTCAAGAAAATTGATCTTCCCATCTCATTCGCGGTTTACCGATACTCTTTCTACTTATTGGTTTATAGTTTTGTACTTTTTGTTGTGTACGATCTTCATTCATTCTGTTTACATGATTATGGTATTTTCGTCGGTATTTTTAAACTAGGTACCTTTTATTCTCAATAATTTTTAAGGCTATGTCATACATAGAAGCGCTAAATTAGTATCATAGGAGTACTTGGTCGTTCTTTTGTTTTGTACAAATTATCACCAGACCATTGTTTTGTTTAGTCAGTGTCGCCATCTGTACCCATAAATCGCTGAAGAACAAATTAGTATACATTATAATCGATTAACGATCAAAATAGCACTCCATTTCTATTTGGTAACTGTGTTTTTAACAATTGTTCTTTTAACAATTGCATTTTTCCGGAAGAAAGGTTATTTGTTTTTTATATTAATGTCCTCCAGCGTAATACGTTATATCACACGATGAAAGAATGAAATTAGTGATTTTCCCTTCTCAGGAAAAAACCCACTCTAAACGAGATTCAAACTCGCGACCTCTTGAAGGTGAGAGAGGCACGCTACCACCACACCACGAGGTGGACTAGTTAATATGAATGTTAAAAATGAAGTGAGATTTACTTGAGATTATAGGCTGTTATAACAGGAGAAGATCGAGGTTTCTTCAGTTGGCACTACTGACTAATGTATACAGTTTAGGTTATTTTTTTATAGAATTTAACATTTCTTGGTCAAATGCTTGCGAATTAGCATTTAAGTTCGTAGTTTATTGTGAAATAATCCGTTGGTCTGACCTTATATTAACTTATCTATGGTAATTTCCATAATTAAAAGTTTTTACAGTATAGTAATGGAATCTGCTTAATGATTGTCTTGTGTTCCTCGTGTGAGTTTCATTTTACTAACCTAGAAGCACAGACAAGGCTATAAAATGAGCGATTTATTGCATACAGAAAGTGTATCTGGAAAGTATAGAATTACGGGATATGAAAGCATTATCTTGTGTCGTCACTTCCGTTTCACGTTTTTCTTTCTGCTAGCTGTAAATGACTACACACGCATTTAACCTTGCCTTTCCTCTGTTTTATTATGACTGAGACAAGCGAGCATCGAAACACAACAGATTACTGTTGAAACGACCAAAAGAACAATAAAACATTCCTACAATTATTTTACGGAGTAGTCACATTAAATTAGGAATTTAAATGAAATTCACGTTTTGTAATTACATGGGCTGAGATGTCGTGATTCTTCGCTATTAAACATGACTTCTCTACAGCAGTTACTTAACGACCCTGCTCGAATTCCGTTAGTCGTTCAGGTTTACATCTTTTTCTTTGTGCTACCGAACGTTCTTCCTTTTCCGCGAGACGCCGCTAAAAGCCAAACAAAAATGGTACCATGTCACGCAGACGACAAAAGAACCTATTATGGGAAAAAGAAAATGCGGTCCAAGCCACAAGGTCGCACCCACGACCTTGTACTGAGCTGCCACCGGCTTACTAATGCTTCTAATGGAGCAACGCTCTCGAGGCGTGACAGTTCCGTTTGATTTTTGCGGCAAAGCGGTTATAGGCAACGATGTCGTTAGCGTTACTAACAGTTGATGACGCATAGTCGTGTTGTGTTTTGTTTCTTCTCTTCGAACTGAACTTTTGGCTGTGATGTGTTGCATTTACAGTTCCGCTTTACCAAAACTACCATTCTGTAGCATTGATAGAGAAAGAAACAACACAAAATACAACGAATTAAGAAACAATGAAAAATTCTAACATAATGATCACCAAAAACTGTCATTATGGGTTTGGTCACTGTGATAAAAATAAAAACTGTACTTTCTGTTCAAAATAACATTACTCATGATCAAATTTTTTTGAAGACACTAATCTTCTTAGGTTAAGTGGTCATTTATATACCCTCTCTTAGTTCGAGAAAGTTCTAAGTTCAACGCTTCCGGTCTCTAGAGGAATCCAATGAAACATGAACAATGCGATCGATAAGAAGTAACCCCCGATAGGTATGCAACCCACCTAACGTAATGTGGGAGGTTCTTAACTGATCAATATACCTTAGTCTATACTACTTGCGATATAGTCTACTTTAGCTACGCGTGTGCAGTTCGGCCGCTTCCTTTGAGGAACCCTGATAATCGTTTTACAACTCGGTTGCTATTGGTCTTCAAGGACAGGGATAGGGGTTTGCCTTTTGTGAAGGTGGAGATGGATTTGACAGTCATTAGCTGAGGGTAGAAAAATTTCCTTTGTGACCCAACTGCACATGCGTTGACTCAGCAGACTTTACAACTCTAGTTGCATTCGTATGACTTTCTATACTCATACTATTATTATATAATATCTTGTTCTTATCTACTTCTAGCGCATAAACTTTCATTACATATTTACTTTTAGATTTAAGAAGGTTGAGATGAGATTAGGTAAGCACATGGGCCACCGAGCGCTATTGGTTCTTTCGTTCGTACGCCCCGGGAGGAACGGATGAGATGAAGGAACCACAGAAGGCCTAGAAACGTTGCGGGAGCGATCAACGCAGGCGACAGAGACGCGCGGAGATATCCAACAATTACTGGCTGGAGGCACTAAATGTTGACCCGCCCAATCCACTGGAGGCTGGCCAGGAGCTCTTGTCCAGCGGTAACCGCGGAAAAATCGACTCGGCAGTGGAGGCTCGAAAGGCTATCCTCTTCTGGAACCGAGAATACCAATTCGCAGGCCTCTGCCCGCCGTGAATCCACAACACCCACGGAAAAACCCATAGTTAGAGTGGGTTTCACTAGGAATCGAATCTGAGACCCGAATGCGAGCCTTGCGCTTACCACGGAGCCATCTTCGGTATAAGAAGATTAAGTAGGCTAAAACGATACTCAGATTTTTAAAAGATAGAGCGTATGTTTTGGCTTTGAAGTTGCATCTTGCTTGAACGACTGTGAGACTAAACAAATGGCGGTTTATAACGTATACGAAAATAAAAACAAATAAAAAGCATTCCGAAAATGGCAAATGCTACCAGAAATGTATATAAATTATACAATATTAAAATGGTGCAAGGTTAGAAACGTATTAACTAACAGATCAAATTATCAAGGCCAACAAAGGCATGAGGAAATACTATAAAACTAATAGCATTCTTGAAACGGATGTTTGAAGTTACCAGTTATTTTATAATTTTTTTATAATCGTTTTAGGCCATCTACGGACCACGTTAAGCAACCCACTGTATTTATATTGACTTCTTTTCTTTTTCCTTTCTATCTTTGCAATATTTCTTCACCCTGTCACTGTGATTTTTCTTCTTTGTTCTGTTCCGAGTAGCAGTTGTTTTCTTCTTTTTCTTTTAACTGGAAACCTTCGGCATTTTGTGTTAACTTTCTTAACTTTGCTTTAACCTGTACTATTTCCTCTTTTACGTCATTTCATTTAGGTATTTCCTTTTCTATTGCTTCCATTGGTTACCATTCTTACTTTTGTATATGTGCTTGAAAATTGTTTATCATCATCATCATCATCATCATCATCACTATATTTGCAGCCTTCTTCTTGTTCTTCTTCTTCTTCTTCTTCTCCTCCTTCTCCTTCTCCTTCTGCCAGTATAAAATTGAGTTCTTATTATTCATTTTTTCTCTTATAACATTATTTCTTACGTTTTATCAGTCTTGAATATCTTAGAAAACCCATTTCCATCGGCATAACCTTTGATTCTAAATTGTTAAAGTTCTATGTTTCAGCTCCGCATGTGACAGTAGTTTTTACAGTATTGTATAATCTATAATTTGTCTATAAATATTGAGACTCTCTAAAATGATCCAAGAGACGCACGTTTAAAGCAATGTTATTCTGGTCACAGCGTAACATTTCGCGTTTAGCGCTTGTATCTTAACTATTGGCAAATAAAATGGCGTACTAATTAACAATGGAAACTTTCTCACAAATTAACATGTATCGGGAGTGTATGTTGATAAAAACGAATGGATATTCTCTCAAAAGTAGCCAATAAGACAGACGACAACAGAATGCTCCGAGTACACACGCCAATACTGGAGTTGATTGGGCACATACTCTGCCATTCAGTGGCACAAGCGTTCCACAATAGGCGTCCCCGAGAAGCGATAAGAAAGCCATTGTGCTAGTTCCTTAACGAGCTGGGTGCTACGTTACGGAAATAAGACCATGTGATGAAACACCAAGTTAAGTATTGAAATTACCGGTACTATTTTGCAAGAGTTCGGCCATCGACACGAAGCAAGAAAAGTGGGCTGAAGATGAATGAACATGAGACACTAACCGCTACACCACTGTGTTATTCTATTTTTACGGTGCGAGCGAGCAAGCGAGATCCCACGCAGCTCGGGTTGCCCAAGTAAGCGGACCCCACACCTTGCTCAAGGTCTACCTCCTTCTTTCTGTTCTCCATGTCGCCTACCGCATTCAACAGCTGTTTACAACACCGTGTAGGTACCATCGCAAAACTGGCTAAAATCGTTCAGTGCTTTCCCATCTCCAACTATATCCTTTACACTATTTCAGAAATGTATATGCAACACTATATCTCTAAGCCAATTAGTAAGTCAAACAAAAGGGCCGTCGTCGTTTGTTAAAACAAATGAGTGTCTACGGTTTGCTGTTACTAAACCAATGGCGATTTAAACTTGGCCCGGTAAAGGCTGTTGTGCTGGGGTTTAGTTTAGTTTTATTAAAAATAGTAATTGAAATATATCGCTATCTTGTTGCTGCGATTACCTTACTGGTCATTATTTTACAAAAGTATTTAGAACACTAAATGCCTATGATTTTAGTAAGCAAAACTTGGACTGTCGCTTGTTAAAACAAATGACGATCACCTTCGGGTTCTTGTTGGTAAGCCTGTCTCATATTTGACGATTTAATCGTAGCTATTTAAAAGGTTATGTGTGAACTCACATGCTTTTCTCTACTTACTTTTGTACAAACCAGTCTTAATTTGTTGTTTTACCTACTTCATGTTAATCAAGATAAACGTTTGTATAAATTGTGTATTACATAATAACTGAAATAGCCAATGTTGCCCACGGTTTGACAGCCTTTAGAGTCTAGACTATCGTTGGGTGCTACAAAGAACCCAAAATACACAAAATAAATAAAAACATAAGGAAAACACTATGCAAAAGCACTGTTGAACAACCCCAAATACCAGAGGAAGAAAAGCAAGTAGAGAAAGCTTTGTGAGTACAAGACGTTGCATTTCTATGTCTATCATATAGAAAATTGTTTGAATTATTAGTAGAAGAGAGAGTGGAGAAAGAAATGCGATTGGGTTTTGTAAAAGAAACATGAGTAAAGATAATCAATTTCAATTTCAAATATATGGAGAATTTCGAAATGATCGCTCAAGCGGTTTAGAAGCGTATAGAAGACAAACATACAAATATTCTTTTATTAAAATATATATTTTCTTGTAGGTACAGTGACAATAGGACAATACAGAGTCAAATATTTTAAGAGCTGGAATGTCAGAGATGGTTTTGACATTCCATTCTCTTTGTATTGCTAGGATCCCTAAACTTATATAAAAAAAATAAAAACAAAGAACAATTATTCGGGAGAAGACACAAGAAAAGAAAAAGATATTGTGATATAATCGCTATTCGAAGCAACCCAAAGCACGTGGTTGTATTTTTCGCAAAGCTTCTGGCCTGATCAGATCAGAACCACACAGGTAACACCATGTTAACTTACGGAGTCTGTTTCTTTGAACTACTGCCGTAATTGGCGAGTCCTATCTGGAGTGCAGATCGCCAGCAGGGCAAACCAAGTTGAACATGTTCGTCTATTCTCGTGGCCATTTCCAGCGTTTATTCGCAAAGAGCGATTTCTTGAACCACACTGGGGATTTAAACACAGAGTTCTCGTTGCGATTATATCCTAAATGTATACTTACTCCCATTAATGAAGAGAAGGAAAGGTGGAAGGGTAAATACACCTGACCTTGGAGAAATATTGTGTTCTTTAGGTTGATCTCTAAATTCCTAATGCCTATTATGGAGAAGATTACAAATATTGCTTGAAATAAGCGACTTTATCGAGTTAAATGAGTCTGTGTTATAAGTAAAGCCACAATTCTTAGACACCTGACCGTGTGCATGGGGCTGTTTTGTTCAGTGCTGATGGCTGGCCTCTCGGGCTGGGCGAACACACTCACGGCATAACTGACACTCCTACACACGATGCGGTATTAAAAATTGTAGCTTTAGTTATAAGAAAAGCTTGAACTTTGCCCTCATAATCACAAAAACGTGTAAACCTTTACAAGTATAATGCAATATTATATTGAAAAGTATAAAAACGTTTAATCCTACAAATTCTCCCTCTATTTATACTGGAGTTATAATTCGTATCGAAATATGTTTGTCTATTACGTTACATTATAATTCAAGTTTTGCTTCCGTATGAAAGGTTTTCTTTCAGTATCTAACCAATAAACAGCCTTTCCTGAGTGAGGTTAACATTTAATTACATTTTTGTAAATTTGTAGTTTCTGAAATTTGTCGACCTGTGTTACGAGCTTACCATAGACCAATAGTCTGACCAGTGTAGTTTCTGATGCACACGATCTGGTGTGAAACAAGCAACAGTTGTACCTTAATGAGTAACTATTTAGTGAGGCATCAGATATAATCAATATTTCCCTTTCATACCAGCATGCCATTGGTTATAACTATGTTCCGCCAGTAGCATGGATACCGCTCAGTCATTGGAGAGGAGCAAAGAGAGTCAAAGAAGGGGAAGCTACGAAGGCCTAGTTAAATAACCATGATACCCTTGTACTTTACAGTGATATAACAATGGAATTTTTATTTCTTCCCTGTCCCTTTCGTTACCTTTAACAAATGATTAGAGCTTTATAAATGTATTGCAATTGAAACACATGAAACTTACTCTCCTATGTTCTCAACTGCAAACCTTTAAATACATGTTCGTCAGACAAGACAAGAAACACGATTTAGGGAAGTAATAATCCCAGAGCGACAAACTGATGGCATAAAACAGACGTATTCAGCTTGGGATACGCGAAGTCTTCCCAGGAGGTACATAAAATTCAAAATACACACACAGTGTAATACTTTCCTGAAAGACCAGAAATAAAGTAAAATAATACAATTTAAAATGTGCATAAAATCAGTATAAACTGTTTTCTGAATGATCACACAGCGAAAAATATTTCAGCCAGAGAGATTTGCGTTACCCTTTGACCAAGAATCCATTTTGCTTAGTCTACCAGTTAGTATCACTGATACGCCTTTGGAAATAATCAAGTTTCACCTAGAATATCTCAGGTAGCAGTTTTTATAATATTTTCAGAAATTAGGTAGTCAGTTTTGCACCACCGCCATCAATCGTTCTGATCTTTCCAGAACATTTAAAGATGTCTTTTGGAAATGAAAATAAAAATCGAGAACATTTCAATTTGTGACTTCGGGTGTTATGCACGCTTGTTAAGAAAAAGGCCTTTACACGCCTTCTTCCATCCTCCTCTACTTATTTGTGTGAGTAGAGTTTCCCTGAATTGATAGCAATCAAAACGAAACAAGAAATCCAGAATCATAGTTGATACTGGTGCTAAGATTCAGCCATGAATAGAGGAGCTGGTGTGTAGAAAACTGCCATATTATTAACAGGTCAGAAACATATTTTCTTTTTTTCGAGTGGAGGAAAAATCCATTTATGAAGGGCACAGTGGTGAGTGTCGGTTTCGCCGCTATGGTACTATTGGACTAAAAATCCTCCACCGGATGGGAATGTCGTAACTTTTTAGAGACGATTAGGATAAGGTTTGTGCGGTCCCGCATAGCACCCGCGTTAGTCTGTGTGTAATTGGATGGCTTCCGCCTGGTGAAAGGTAGGGTCCTAGGCTGCGGCCATGACAATGTCCTGATCGCAGCACTAGAGTGTTCGAGGGTGATGATGGTAAGGATAGGTAAAGGAGAATTAGGGGTTGTTCCTTCGTGTCTTTCCTTGTGCGCAAGAAGCGCCGGTGGTCTGGAAGTATCTCGAAAGACTGCGATTGACGTGATTGTTGTGGAGGTGATGGTGCCGACTGAGCTTCCGGTGCCTGCAAGCGGGTGGTGATGCTGTCAACGGCGGTAGTGCTCTCTTGTCGGAGGTGCTTTGCCTTGAGAGCCGCTTGCAGGACCTGGAATTTGTGAACGATGGATAAAATGATCTCTACCAGGGCAGTTAAGAGGGCAAGTTCAGCATGGAGGTCCTGAATGACTCTAGTTGAGGGTGCTGATGGTGTGAAGCGGTGGCTGGAGCTGGTGTGCGTAGCTGTGGCGGATGACGTGGCTGCAGTGGCGGAATAGAAACATATATGAATTAATATGCTTTTTGTGTGTGTCTTTGCTATCTGTAGAGTGGTTCCTATATTTATTTTATACATTTATAGCATAATACTCCTTGTAGTATTTAATAAATTGTAAAATTTTAAATCTATTTGGATGTGGTTTTCTATAATTTGAATTAACAATAACTAGGACTAGGTCTAGGGGTACAAGGTGCAATAGAAAATTGTTTTGGGGGATACGTGAAGAAAAAAGTTGGATACCACTAGCATTAAACAGCCATGTGAGGTTGAAATTCAAATGCTTACGTTTTACTGAGGAAAATTACAATGATGTAGTAAAACATTCATTGAAATATCAACATAATCTAAGAGCCATGTGGTTAAAATATTTTCTTAAACAACGATTTCAGGAATGTTGAACCATTTCCTGTGAACCTTTGTGACGTGGTGTGCACAGAGATCATATAAGGTCCTAGTAACATCTACGATTCACAACACACAACAAGGCTAGCAAAATGCCTACCATGTTGGGGCAACGGCTCTGCAGATAATGCACGTGGTCCGCGAAACCGGTCTTCGAGTGATGCAGTTTCCCGGAGGAGCAAGCGTTCAAGGTCAAAAGGCAATTATCGCCATCTACCACCCAAGTTGCATTGCTGTCTGTACACTCCATTACTCTTTCATACAAGCAATGTTTTCAAATGTTTATTTTCGCGATACATACCAACACTAGCTGCTGCCAAATGACATAGCGGTGTAAACATGCATGTGTATAATGTGTTTCATTTAGATATTGCAATCTTAAATTTATTTCCAGGAAATAAATTTACAGTTTGCTCTGATGTTTATAATTTGTTCAAGCTACAATTTTATATTTTATATCAACCCATGCACGCTATCCAAGAATAGAGGTTTACTTCATCCAGCAGAAGAATATACAGTTTTCAAAACATGCAACTTCTTGCAACATAATGGAACAGGAATACTGCTACGTAAACGGTCTTTAAGGGAAACAACCTATGTGAGAAAAATTGTTTTTTAAGTGTAAGAATTTATTATTCATTATTAATGTATTTTGATGGTTTACCTACGTCTTAAGGATAACTCTTCCATTTATGCCGGGTTATGACTTCTTGGGCATGGTGAAATCACGTTGGTTACATCAACTCCTTTTCTTATGTTTCTGAACATCTGAAGTATCCAAGCGCAGTAAAAATAACTAACGGACCATTCAAGAATGGCAGGCAAAAGATTTGACGAACGTTCTACAGAAGATTATATTTTAATTGAAGAGGCGAAGTCAAAAAAAAAAAAAAAAAAAAAAAAAAAAAAAAAAAAAAAAAGATTGTAATTTTAAATATAGCAGACCTACCTTTAATGAAGCTAAATTCGTTCAGTTATATTAATCATATCACTAATTCCTAACTTCCCTGGATTAAACGCCAAAATAAATAACTAAACAAATATATATATAATAATGATGATAATGACAATGAAGAAGATGATAATGATGATAACAACAATATAAATAATAATATAAATAATAATATAAATAATAATAATACTAATAATACTAACAATAATAACAATAATAACAATTATTATTATTATTATTATTATTATTATTATTATTATTATTATTATTATTATTATTATTATTATTATTATTATTATTATTATTATTATTATTATTATTATTTCAAAATGTTGACAAATGTAGTGATCTTTAAATTAACATTATATTGAAAATCAATTTTAAAAATCTTACACACTCAATAATAAATAAATAATATTAATTTTATTGTTGCATTCTTAATTTTTAATTCCTTAATTTAGAACTAACCCTCAGCTCTGCACAGAATAAAATAAATGTCACGTTCTGTAGGGCGATCAGTAAGAAGAATTGCAGTAGCAAAGTTCTAAAAAGGGAACAATCTTCTATTTGCACCTAACATTACGGACAAGAATTAGATGTGAAAAATTGTCTTTGGGACGACTTCAAGCATACCTATATGCGAAACTGGAATAGAAATATACAATATGACAAAAATACGAAAATGTAAGAGAAAATAGGGCTATGATATGAAAAATGACAAGCAAATTACAAAAAACGTTAAAAAATAAAAATATGACTTTATATGACCCCATGAAAATTGCATACTTTTGATACCATTGATAAAATCGTAATTCGCTTATATTTTTCATGAAACAAAAACCACAAACAAAAAGTATGACACGTCATAAACATCCGGGTCCCACTTATAACCAATTGGTTTTTCTCCTACAATCTCCTGCACGATTAACATGAAGTAGATAGAAGAATACGCTATTTTAAGAACGGGTAAAAAAAAGTGCTTGAATGTAACACATTTTTTTTTAAATTCCCTGGATAAAAAATTTTATTTTTTTGATTTCTACAGCTGATTTTAACTTCTTTGGTGATTTCGGAGACTTTGACTTCAAAAGCAATTGGTATTACTCGTTGAGCTGTAGAATTTTTAATGTGGTTTATTATTATTCACACTTGCAGACTATACGAGGCATAGGGAATGACTCCGATTAAAGAAAAATGCTACGCCCTAGTGGGGAATCCAACCCAGTACCTCCAAATTGATAAGCTACTTCACCATAGAGGTAGTAAATTGCATTACTTTAAAATCTCTCTCAATAAGAACATTTCTTTCCTATAAATAATGGCTAAAATTCAGATATTTACCAACTACACGAAGCCTCATATTCTCCTTGTACCTACAAGGAAATAAGCAATAAGATAATTTCTGCAAATGTTTATGTCAACTAACACGAAGAAGATATAGGAATAAGAGTTTCTAAGAATGGTTAATGCAAGATCTTTATTATTAAATTTCCTAAGTTAATTCCTCCCGTAGTTATTTGTTTCAATAATCTTATCCTGTCAAAATATATATTAAAAAGAATGATTGACAGTGGACAGCTTTGACTCCTCGTGCTTCTCTTTGGTTTATTTTTACTTTCTCTACTGGCTAGTAGGGGAAGTATTGTATTCCATCCAAAAATCGATGTTGGGATTTCACCGGAAATATATGTTTTGAGGCCCCTGAATCTAAAAAAAGCATGTTTAAAAAAAGGTCAGTGTGTGTGTGTGTGTGTGTGTGTGTGTGTGTGTGTGTGTGTGTGTGTGTGTGTGTGTGTGTGTGTGTGTGTGTGTGTGTCACTGTGGATAGCATAACTCAAAAACGAAAAGTCGGTTAAAAACCAAAGTTGGCATTTAGGTTTAATGTATTTCAAGGATGCGACACGAAGATTTTGAAGAAAATAGCCCCACACTAAACTACCCTTTAGATGGAAAATTTTTCTAACATTTTGATTTTCTTGAAAATGGCTCTAACGATTTTGATTAAAATGTCATATATTTGAGATATTTTTATGACAAATGAAATGTATATTTTTATTTTCTGGCTATAGCCTATGTAGTCCTGTTTACTCTGGATGAACTTTTGAATAACTCGTAAACAGTAAGAGATAGACAAAATCTTAGTATACAAAAAATGTAGATCTCGCTAAAACACACAATTTATATCTCAATAAATTGTTTTATAGGGTGAAGCATTTCGGAGATATTCCTTGTTATGTGTGTCAATTTCGAAAAACTTAAAACTTTCGTGAAATGGAACATTGTTGTTCATTTTTATATGTTAAGTGTGCAAAGAGAACGGAATCTCAAAGCTTTAAAAGATATGACTATCGCACAAAGCCTGCTGTATTCTAATATTCCCCTTGTACCTACAAGGAAATAAGTAATAAGATAATCTGTACAAATGTTTATCTCAACTAACAGGAAGAAGATATAGGAATAAGAGTTTGTAAGAATGGTTAGTACAAGAGTAGAGAAAGTCATGTGAGTGCAACACATCAGATTTTTGTTTTGATACCAATGTATTAAACAGTATTTGTTTCTTTCTGTCTGTGTCATTTTTGTTTCCCAATCTGGTATTGTCAGCCGCTATCTGCTCTTGGGATTGTTTATCCAGGCAGCTGGGACCGAACTACTTTCGCCACAGTTGTGAATCTTCATTACAACGCAGCGATACTATGTTGCATCACTTTTACATGCTACTAGGAACTGTTACGCATTTACATACTTCCTGCCATGGTCACACATGGTCACTCACCTTAATCTGCGCCTTAAAACTGAGTGCAATAAGGCACTAAGTATACGAGCAGCTGTAACATAAATTATCCATTAACAGACGAAAACTTAGGTCTCTGAGAAACACGGCGCAGCATTCTGACTAGCTTTCTCACGTCTTTGTATATATTCCTCCTCGTAACTGCTGTATAGCGATGGCAAAGGCGACATTTAACTGTGTCAATTGACTTCTTTATTTCTTCTGAACCTGGCAGAAATGACATAAATCTCACAATTCAACAAATAAATCGTGCATTCTACAACAATATTGTAACTTCACTCCTTTGTATAACACAGATACAGATATATCCCGTTACTGTTAGATAAATTAATATATGAGAGCTTGATTTAAAACTGAACTTCCGTATTATACTTCATACACCAATTTTATGAGACTATTTCTCGTACTTTTAAATTTCTTATTTTATCTAATCTTTTCTCTTTTTATGTTCCATTTATATTCTACCTTTAACTGCAAAGGTCATATTGGCGGTGTTTTTAGTACATTAGATACATTAGCTCACACAGACACGCACACACATACACATTCACACTCTCATTCCACACATATTCCCAGACTTTAGGGAAGATAAGGATAAAAATCACTACACCTTGCTGAGGATCGAACCCGGAGCCCCATGCACAGCACTAGGTGCTCTACCAACTGAGCTACAGGGCCATCGTTTGTCTAATCTTGTATGCCCTAATAATGCTCTTAGAAATTTCGTTTATTATCCTGTATCATTTATATTCTCTCTGCTTGACCCGAAAATCCAGTCATGCATAAAACCAGCAACACCATAACTTTATAGAATTTCAATGGAGTATCGGCCCTTGTTGCTTTTAAAGTTTAACTGATATTTACTTTTATACACACATAAAGCTATTAACACTGAAGCAATATGATTTTTACCTTGAAAATGGCACAGAGGGAGTGCTGAAACGTACGTTGGTTGTATATTGAGTTTAACTCAATTTCATTGAAGTTATTAGTCTCTAAATATTTTGGATTATTGGTAGTATTTACTCATTTTATTTTGCATATCTCTGTCATTTTCAAAGAGCAGTTTAAACCCCAAATAATTAAAACGTTGAATGTTCTGCGTAAGCTAAAACATTAAGACTAATTCCTGCTACTGAAATTCCAGCTAGTGCACAACATATATACCTATGTCTGGAGTGGTGTCCCGACCATGTAAAAACAAATTTATTCAAAAGCCTCAAAAAGTAAGAATCTAACTAGTCAATTTTTAAATCACTTGTTCGTTGTTTCGTTTATTGCATTTATTGGATTATTTTTAAGTTTTTGAGCCTTTTAACTGGTTAGGTCATATCAGGTGATGAATCAAGTAGTTGGAATTGTGCTCAAATGAGCCCGGGGTCAATAGAGCTTAGAGTTACCCAACATATATCTTTCAGGAAAATTATGGAAAAAGACTTATCCAGGTAACTCACTCTAACCGAGGTTCGAACTCAGGACAGCATAGAGGTGGGATATGGGATCATTTAGTTGCTGTTGGAAATCAAGAAATTTACAACTGGCAATGCATTTGCTAATTTAGATCTGCTGTTCAGTGGATTGCACATAAATCCCGTAATAAGCCAGTTATTAGCAATAACACCAAAATAGCATTTCGTTGTGTGCAAACACTGTAAAGGATCTTATGTATCAACTTTTAAAATGCAAGGAATTTTCCATACTTGAAGAGTTTGCTTTCGGGAATAAATTAGATTCTTAGCGGCTGGTTCTGTGTGAAAGCAACCGCCGCGACTGACTACATAATGACCACGCAAGCGAGCCAGGGTCCAGAAAATGAGCCGTGATTTAAAGCCCCGAAAAGAAAAAAGTTAAGATATAATTTCAATAGTAATTGGAAAGACGTGAGAGCCAAGTAAATTAATTCGCGGTGGAGGGGGATACGTTACCATGCAAAGTAGCGGTGTTGAAATTAAGTTATGCGTTTTTAAAACCCTCCACGCACAGTAAAACAATCAGGGCAACGCCGATGATTACGGTATAGGGTTCCGCACCTGGGAAATAAATCGAAATGCGCAACATGAAGAAAGGACAAAAAAAAGTGTTTTCGGGTAGTTTGTGTCGCACTTCCCAGAAACATTGCCGCAGCTGTTGAGTTTCCAAAGCCCCAGAGGCTAACTTTGTGTCCTCTGGAGGGGGGTCGATGACGTCACAGAGTTTTTCGAGTTATCTGCATAATTTGATGATGAAAGGGCGGATGTTGATGCACTCTTCTGTATTATTACACTATACATATGGAGAGGACATTGACCTCATATGTAAACAGCAGTAGAAAAGTGCATTTTACTCATAACGAAGGCAGCACAATGGCTCCCTTTCTTTCTAAAAAAACAGTCTGTTTTGAGGGTGTTCTTCACCTTATCTATCACAGAGGATGTTGACTTGATAACACAGCAATAAGGGGAAGGGGGTTGAGGCCTTTGCTTTTTCTAAAAAGATCAACTGATACATTTATGAACACACACACAACTTGCCACATATGTATGGCGAGGAAGGCATGTTGTATTATATAGGTGCTTACAACCACTAATAATGGAAACCAAATGGAAACAGCAATATTAAGGACTATAAAGGCCACCTCCGTAGCGCAGTTGGTAGCGCGCTTGCCTCTGGCGTTGAGGACCTGGGTTCGATCCCCGGTACCAGCATGGGGATTTTATCCTCTAGGAGGTCTGGGACGGGGTACGCTCAGCGTCGTTAGGTCCCGGGGGGATCAATTGAGGAGCTGCTTGATGGAGAAGTAGCGGCCCCAGGTCAAGAAGGCCGTATAACTGGCCGGGAGGGCTCAGGGCGATGACCACGTCCCACCCTCCAGTACTACACCCACTAATGACGCCTGTAGTGGGCAGAGGTGGAGGACGCAGCGGCTGGACTACCAATTACGAGGTGAGGTCTGTATGACAAACTAAATTCACTCACTACCTCTTTCTCTTTTAGCCAATACAGTCGAAAGCATAAATTATGTACTCCATTTTGTATGCTTTGTTTTGGTTGTTGATTAAGGTTATTTAGCAAAAGGAGTGGCAAAGCATCGCGGTCTAAAGCAACCAATGAAATGTTCAAGGCTTCGTATAACGATAAATAATGTGACGAAGACGCGAGGCGCAGTGATATTATCTTCAGTCTTCTGCTGCAGCAGGTTTAGGGCCGATTCACAAAGAAGACGTTGGATTAATGCAAGACTGCACGTATTTCTATATCTGCAAATTGCATGTGGAAATCTTCGAGGCGTGCCGTCACTTTAAAATTGAATCACATCATCAATAATGTCCAATATGAAGCGTCATAGTCATAAATAGCACATAAAAACTGCTGTAAGAAGCAAATAGCAGAACAGCATTAGCTTTTAAAGTGGATCGGCACGGCCAAATGGAAACACCATTGTGACTTTACTGCACTTGGGATAAAATATCGGAACACTATCACGTAGTGTTCAGAACCTAGAGAAATGCGGTTCTTCCTTTCTGAACGTTAAGCAAGCATAAAGTTTGTAGTTTGCAGTCTTTTGGATTAGTAGCACTTTACATGACTATTGAATACTTCCGTTAAATAACATGGGACTCTGGAACTGAAAAATGCTGGAAAAATTATGAAATTGCCAATTTTTAGGTTCATGCATACAAATAGTCCCCAAAGTTTAGTCAGCGGTTGGCAGTAAAATCTTTTATATTTCGCCATTTTTAAAGATCTAGCGCAGGATTTTAAATACCATGTGCACTACATTTAAACGCCTCTTTTCTGTTTAAACTTTCGGCAGCATTTGAGCAAAATATGGGTCAAATAGGGGCTAAAAAACAATCATATTTAGCGGAAAGGAGTGGTTATGTGTTATCTCGCCGCAAAGGAAATGCCTTGAACCTGAGGAGAGAGGAAGGTTCACAAACAGGTAACCTGATTCATGTTCATAATGCATATGTGTAGAAAAATTTTTTCCTCGGTATTATATTTTTAATGTTTCATCTGCTCAATGTACATTAAACTGCTATGCTCTTAGGATTTTTCTAGGATGTGTTCCATTTATGTGACTTCAACTTCAGTCTTTTGTTCCAAAATCTGAAAATTTGTTGAACTTTAAAAAAAAGTTCAATACACAAAAAAGAGTAAAATATGTTCAATGTCCATTCAAAGCAAAGGAATTAATTATTTTTTCTTCCTGTCAGAGATTGGTGTGTTTAATGAGCAATTAGAGTTTATAAAATTGTAGTTTTTGATGCGCATGGAATATTTTGAGTATAGGGTAAGATATCTTCGCACCGTAAACAAATTCAGTAATTAATTTCCTGAAAACTACAAGACAGGGTGAGTGGTGGTAGCTAAGGACCCGCCGACAACTAGGTCACTAGGGCCCAAGTTCAAAGATAAAACCAAAGAACTCTTAAAACCTCAGCCCTAAAAAGCTAAAATGTGAAAGCTAAAATAGCTAAAAAACGGAAGTTAAAAGGACTAAAAGAGAACAGAAAGAAAAGGAAACGAAAGTTAAAACCGCTAAAATTTAGAATAGGTAAAACGTAACGTAGTAAAAAGTAAGCTGCTAAGACCTTTAAAAAGATAAAGACATGTAAAATGTTCTAAAATTATAAAACCGCCAAAATAAAACACACCTTACACTTGCTTACCAGAATCAATATTTGCAATAAACCGCAGTACTGTAGTTACAGCTACTGGTTGTTGCCTAAAACTGAGCACAGTGTAAGACCCAGGCCAAGGGACTGGTGCTACGGAGAGTGGAACATTGCACGTCGACTATAAAACAGGTTGTGCTGGAACTTCGTGTGGTGGTTATAACATAAACACCCTTAAGTGTGCAAAATATTGATTTCATACCTATAAAAATATAGGTATTTTGGTCTTTCCTAATGACCAATGACAAATTTACTCTATCACAGTTATTTCTTCTTCTTCACCTCCTGTTCCCTCCCCCCTCTCACTCACTCACTCTCTCTCTCTCTCTCTCTATCTATCTATCTATCTCTCTCTGAGACTGTGTGCGCGCAGGCACCGTATATTTATCTACATGGGTCAAGATTTTTTGACCTGCCCTGACCCGCCCTCATACAAATCGAGGCCAAAAACCATCTATCGCATTATTAAACTTATTCTCTACAAGTTGCTGTTAAAAACAGAATTAGATTATTTACAAACTACATCACGTGGAATATTTCAATGCAAAAGTGTAAGAAAAATCTGATCACATGACTTTCTCCACCTTGCATTATTTTTACACACGCTTATTCCTCTATTTACTTTATGTTACTAGAGATAAACACCTGCAGAAATTATCTTATTGCTAATTTCGTTGTAGGTGCATGGGAATACAGTAGGCTTTAAGTAATAGTCAAATATTTTAAGAGTGGTCACTACATGATGACTTTGAAATTCCGGTTTCTTTGCATCACCAAGTGAATAACGACCTCCCATTTGAGAACGTCTGTACCTATTGCAAAATTCTGACGAATATCTCCGAATTGTTTCACTTCACAGAAAAGATCATTTTAAATAAATTGGGTTTTAACGAGATCTACGTTTTTTCTAAAGTAAGATTTGGTCCATCTCTTACGGTTTACTAATTATGAAAAAGTCATCAAGAGTAAGTAGGACTACATGAGCCAGAAAATTCAAAATATGTGTCTCATTTCATTTATTTCATTTTAATCAAAATTGTTGGAGTCATTTTTGAGAAAATCAAAATTTTCGAAAAATTTCCCATGTAAAGGGTGGTTTAGGATGGAGGAATTTTCTTTAAAATTTTCGAATATACTAATTTACCACTTTGGTTTAAACCGACTTTTGGTTTTTGAGTTGTGCTGTTTACTGAGACAGACAGACAGAAAACACACACACACACACACACACACACACACACACACACACACACACACACACCGACACACACACACGCACACACACACACACACACACGCACACACACACACACACCGACACACACACACACACACACACACACCGACACACACACACCGACACACACACACACCGACACACACACACACCGACACACACACACACCGACACACATACACCGACACACACACACCGACACACACACACCGACACACACACCGACACACACACACCGACACACACAGCGACACACACACCGACACACACACACACACACACACACACACACACACACACACACACCACGCGCACCTATATTTTTCTAAACTTATTCAGGGGGCTTCAGAACTTACATTTCCGGTTACATTTTACACTTCCATATTTCAAAGTCGGTTTTGATATTACTCTGTAGATTCTTAGCTTTATTTCTCCCGCATGTTCTTGCCAAAATGTCTTCTTAAGCAACCATTCAGCTTACATTTTTTCAATGTTATCTGCAGTTTCCACATCCCCTTCAATGACTGATATTTTGCTTTCTAGGTATCTGAAAATTTGCATTCAGTTTTACGGTTACTGTTTATAAGTCTTCATCTTCAGCCAGTAATACCTGATCGACATGTTGGAAACATCATCAGTCATAGAAGAGGAACTCTCAACCCTGGGGAAAACAACAAACTCATATTTCCTTGCGAGCAAAAAGGCAGAGCTACAGCTGGTTCATTTCATTTCGCGTTGTCTGCATGACAAAGGTTCTCATTGTTTGGACGGGTCCTCGTTACAGTCATGAATCTGCGGAGAAACACCCCTGCCACGGTGCATTATTCTAAAGGGAGCTTGTAAAAAGGGTGATAAAGGATGAATCATCAGTATTAAAGTAATGCAACAGAAGGGTAGCGAGGAATCTATTGTTCTAGTTGAGTCATACGTGTGGGCATCGACAAAGGAATTGGACACACATGTCACTATATCAACAGCTTCAGAACCGCCGAGGATTCTCAGCATTCTTCAGCGTAGACCTCACCTGTTCCGGAAGGCGAGCACGGTGAATGTGACTTCTTTAAGTGCCAATAATCAAGACGGGTAGGGGAAACACCTGCTGAACCAAGTCAACACAGAAAGTTATAATTTGAAGTTATAAATAAACACCTGCAATTGTTTTATGCCTCTGATTATAGTGGTATTTGACACTATATGCTTTATGTTTTGAATTAAAATCCGGACATTAAACAGCAAACTTTCCTGTTTTTGTAATTTACGAAAACTTCTATCTGCCACTCATGAAACAGACGTCTCGACGAAGCCATTACTCGCCACAGAATGACGTTGAATAGCAGTGAAAGGGAGGGTTGGCCGGTGGAGTGGTAACAACACGTTTCAGTAGAGTGAGCATTTTTAGCCGATTTTGACAACCCTTGCCCTAGACCACAGAGGACGATTTTGATGCTTAATGCAGAATGAAAACAAAACCCTCTAAGGTCCATGAATGTTGTTCTTAGCTAATCTGATCAACACTTTAGCTTCAAACAGAAATAATTAAAATGAGATATTGATATTATTTGTGAATGCACCAGACTTTGTTTCGTGCCCTATATTTAAAAATCTGATGCGTTGCACTCATATGACTTTCTCTACTCTTGTACTAACCATTCTTATTCCTATATCTTCTTCGTATTAATTAAGATAAACATTTGTACAAATTACCTTATTGCTTATTTCCTTATAGGTGCAAGAGGGAATACAGTAGGCTTTGTGGGATAGTCAAATGTTTTAAAGCTTTGAGATTCTGTTGTCTTTGCTCACTTAACATATAAAAAAAATTAACAACGATGATCCATTTCACGAAAGTTCTAAGTTTTCCGAAACTCACACACATAACAAGGAATATCTCCGAAATGGTTAACCCTACAAGAAAATTTATTCATACATAAATTGTGTATTTTAGCAAGATCTAAATTTTTTGTATAGTATGATTTGGTCTATCTCTAACGGTTTACCAGTTATGCAAAAGTCGTCCAGAGTAAATACGACTACAGGGGCTATAGCCAGAAAATTCAAGATATACGTTTCATTTTTCATAACAATATCTCAAACGTATAACATTTTAACCAAAATCGTTATAGCCATTTTCAAGAAAATCAAAATTTTTGAAAAATTTTCCATGTAAAGGGTAGTTTAGGGTGGGGCTATTTTCTTCAAAATTTTGGTATCGCATCCTTGAAAGACATTAAACTTAAACACCAACTTTGGTTTTTAACCGACTTTTCGATTTTGAGTTATGCTGTCCACAGACTGACAGACTGACAGACTGACAACACAGATTGACACACGGACCTTTTTCTAAAAATGCTTTTTTTGGATTCAAGGGGCTCAAAACATGTATTTCTGGTGAAATCTCGACATCGAATTTTTGGGTGGAATACAATACTTCCCCTACTTACCAGCAGAGAAAGTAAAAATTAGTAAAAACTAGAGCAATGCTATATGTGTTTGTAGTTTTGATGTTTATCGAACTGTACAACCTACAAACTGTTATGTGGGCTTGTGTGTAATGTTGCTTTCTTTTCTGCGAGATAATCATCAACTTCATTACAATTAATCTGCAATGTGGTGGTACCCCTATGCTTCAATTATAACCAGCATTAAAAGTCATGCACACTGTCGCCAAACCGGCTAGAAGCACGTAGGGCCAGTACGAGTATTTGTTAGCAAGCCAGGTTGGGGTTCATCGTCCTTTACTTTTTTGTTGCAAATTAAACGAAGGTTAGATGGCTACCAAACAGTAATCGTACAGACGCCATTGTAAGGAATGGCCTTGGCTGACATCAGAGTGGTGTGCTGTATTTCTGTTGGACTTCGAGCAAAGGTCAAGTTGCCAAGCAGCGGCCACAGAAAAAGAAGACAATCACTTTGCGCCACGCCCTGAAGAACAACAGAGCATCGCCAGATATGATGTTGCTTTTTGATACCAACTTTTGAAAAGTAAGCTGCACCTATATAGCGAAAAAGTTGCACATATTTGAAGTCCTAAGTGTTTGTTGACAAATTAGAAGTTCAACAGTTAATTTGTAAAAACCCTGATGTGTTACATTCAAATTACTTTCTCTATCCATCTTCAACAAAGTATTCTTCTATGTACTTCATGTTAAATATATAAATCTTTCCAGAATATTATATATTTGCTTAAAGTTACAAGGAAATGGGGTATAAGCAGGTTTAATCGATACTCAAAACTTTTAAGAGCTAGTGATTATGTAATGTCTTCAAAACTCTTCTCTTTGCATGACCAGGAAAAGGAAAAACTAAAACGAATAGCCACTTCCCATTTGAGAAAGGTATGAGTATTGGAAAAATAAATCCAGTAAAGGAATATCTAGGAAATGCAAACATAATATGTAATCATAGAAGGAAGAAGTGTAACACAGTCGATAAAAAATGACGGGCGCTGACTAAGTTTGTGCACATTTATATGCAAGCTGAAGTGTAGGATAAATAACAAATTTGATATCTTGGATTTTGATCAACATACGATATATTAAAATATGTATATAATAAAATGTATCGCAAGGAATAATGTAGAATTTTGTGTACCGGTAAACGATAATCAGATGTAAAAATCTGATGTGTTGCACTCACATGACTTTCTCTACGCTTGTACTAACTATTCTTAGAAATTTCTTATTGCTGATTTCCTTGCAGGTACAAGGGAAAATGGGAATACAGTAGGCCTTAAGCGATAGTCAAATGTTTTAAAGCTTCCAAATCCATTCTCTTTGCACAGGGAAGACATAAAGAAGTGAATAACGACCTTCCATTTGAGAAAAGCTTAAGTATTGCAAAACTCACAGAAATAACAAGGAATATCTCTGAAATGGTTCACTCCACAGAAAAACCATTTGAACATAACTTGGATTTTAAGAGGATCTACATTTTTTGTACAGTAAGATTTGGTCATGTGTTTTAGTTTATCGTAGAGTGAGGATATAAGCACTGTTACTCGTTTCCACAGGCTTCAGTATTTTTGGCCATGGCAATAATTGTTTTGTTCCCACAATTATATGAAGTACCTTTGTGTTTATAAGCAAGGTTTCTCCAACAATAAGCCAGCCACATGCATGTCGCATGTCTGTTTCTTGATTCTTGCGAGAGAAATTGTGCGACATCTAGGAACGGACCTCAGGTTATGCAACAAGGTGGAAAGGAAGGGTCGACTTTTGTTGCCATTGTTACAGCAAGAGCGGCGCCGATCGTGCAAAGTGAGAGTGAGTGACGTCATTTGGCCCTGGAGGGCGGGCGGACAAGCTGGAGCTGGATGCAGCTGGAGAACAGAAAGATCTGAGCAGCTGCAGCCAGTCTTCACTCGCGCATCCAAGTCACTAGGCTGAATTTCCTCTACTCCACCGGCAACTAGCGTCGCGAAACTAGCTAAAAGGAACTGCATCCACCTCAGCGCGTGAGTTTTAAGTTGAAATATGATCATTTTGCTGCTACCTAACAGGCTTAGGAGTGCGCTAATGACGGTCCGGTGCTGTGAAACCAGGGTTGCCAACTCGTACGATAATTATGGGGGTGTGAGATAATTTGAATGTATGATAGTTCGATATCGGCGAAATATCATTTTCACTGGTTTGTCACTCCAGCGAAGTGAAACTAATTACAAATGACACTACTTTTGTCCTCATAGTCTGTCTCCACCCCATAGCTACTAAGCCTGCTACCCTTTATCCTCTTATTGCCAGTGTGCCCAGATCTGATAATATCAATGAAGAAGGCACTGTTCAGAAAATTGACGATCAATGTAGAAAACTCGGAATACGTGCTATTCCGTATGAAATAAAGAGCATGCCTGAACTTGGCAGTTTCTGGAGTGCTGTTAAACATGTCACCTCGGTGGAAATACTGATTTCAAAGAACTAGCGCCGTTTGCATTATCAGAGGTTTCCTTGCCCTACAGAAGCACTTCTTGTGAAAGAGGTTTTTTCTAAACTGGGTTTAATAAAAATCAAAGTTAGAAACAGATTAGCACTAGATACGGTAAATGAACTCATTTTGTCGTCTCAACTTGTGAAAGAACGTGGTAGATCTTAAAATCTGCAAGTCACCGAGAAGATGTTAAGCTTTATCTCAACAACAAATTTGTGCAATGCTGCAACGGTTGAGGAAGCTGAACTTTCAGATGAATAGTGCGAGAAACATAAGTGCCAAAGTTGTAATATTTGTTGAGGTTATCAATCTTGTAAGTGGATAAAATAAACATCATTACTCTTATATTTTCATAAGTATTATACTGATATTTTTATTGTTGTAGCATTTGCTTTATGATGTACGATAATTTTGAATCAAAATCTATAATTTTGAGTGACTGGTACGATAATTTTGCTTTTAAATGTTGGCAACCCTGTGTGAAACACTGTCACTGTTACCCTTCACTGCCTAGTCTCCCAGTATCAGTTGTACTACATGTAATATTGTCGCTCTTTTGTCACTGAAAGATGGAAGATATCCTGATATATTTAGTATTCTGTTACGGTGGCTTCCGTATTGTTACAAGCGGATAGAGGGAAACGAAGAAAACCTCTGCAATCTACATTTTTAATAGTAAGTTTCAATATTAAAGGTTTTCGAGATTAGGCAGTTAAGGATTACCAACTGGTACGCTGAATATAGCGCTATCTCTCTCTACTTTCCATGTTTTAACTTAAAGCAAACGCACAAGAGGCGTAACTTAGTCACATACGTGTTTGTAGTTCTAAATTGTTGCTCAGCTTTATTTAACAATTAACTGGAATGAAAACAGCAATATCTGGCAGTCGGAGCTCATAGCATCTGTTTTGAAACACAGAAAATTAAGATTCATAATTAAATGTGATGCCCAAATATTTAAAGGAAACAACAATTAACCTGGAAAGGTAAAATCAAACTATAATATGCAACGCTACAGCAGGGATAAGAATCTGAGATTCTCGGCTTACCGAACTGCTGCTATAACTGGACCACCATGGTAAAATGCCGACAAAACACTAAATCCCTCAACTGACTCATAGCTTTCTTTTCCAGTGTATAATGCGTCCTCAAATTCATTTTGAGATAACCTAGCCCAACGGCGATTTACCGTCAAAGTTCAATGGTTCAAATTCCGACTATGATTAAATTAAAAATATTGAAGCTGATCATCGTATGAATTTTAAGCTGCTGTCAGCGGATGAAGGCAATTAATGTGCGTTAAAATATGCTCATGGTAGCTTAAAAAGCTTTTGGTTGCTGCATATGTTTGGCATTATTCAATCATATTTAGTTGGCCGTTATAAGGAAAAAGGTGAAGTTATTTATACATTTTTATCAGAAAGAATATTACCATATCTGCAAACAGCATAACTCAAAAACAAAGAAAACACAAAACTTGGCATTTCAGTTCAGAATCTTCCAAGGATACATACAAAGATCTTTTTAAAAAATATTATCATCTCAAATTGCTCTTTACACGGACGACCTTTTGGAAAATTTTGATTTTCTCAAAAATACCTCTGACGATTTTCCATGACAAATGAATTTTTGGAGTAGTCTGTGAAGTTCTCTTCAATGTGAATGATTTTTACATAACTGGTAAACCGTAACAGATAGACAAAACCTTACTACACAAAAATGGATAGCTCATTAAAGCAAACAATTTGTGTCGAATATTCATTTATTCTTTTTTTCTTTTTTTGAGTTAGTAATTTCGATATATTTATCATTATTGTTGCCATTTTAAAGCACTTTTACTTTTCTCAAACAGTAAGTAATTATTCCTCTCTCTGCCTCTGTCTCTTTCTCTCAATCTATATTGGCCATGCAAAGAGAACGAAATGTCCAAGCCAAGCCTTATCTTATTCCCCTTTGAAATAGGCAATAAGACAATTTTGCAAACGTTTATCTCGATAAAACATGAAGTAAATAGAAGAATAAGTGCACGAATAGTTTGTATAAGAGTAGCGAAAGTTATGACAGTTTTTTATTGTGTGTTTACATTTCATTACTATGTCATTACTGATAAAAGGAAATGTGCATTAGGATCTTCTTAAACTCGGATATCGATTTAGGCTGCTCAGTTGGTTAGGCGCTGGTCGCTGGTTCAAACATGGCCCGGACCGATAATTTTTAAGTGTGCTTAAAGGTGACTACCCCATGGCTGTAGATTTAGTGGCATGTAATGACGAAATTCTTCACACTGGGGGCGATTCTAGTAATCGACAGCGTTGTCAACAAACACAATATTTAATTCTTGAACTCTGGACACTCTATTTCTGGTCGTTTAAAGTGAAAAGAGATTCTGAACTGATGAACTAGTACTTGAATAGAATGCAGTGTTTTGAGCCCCTCAATTAAACATATTTTTAAAAGGATTATATAACATTGAGAAGTCTGACTTTAGTGCCCATCTAGGATTTAATATTTTCACCTTGAAGTGTGTGGAGAGACTATGAGCCGTCTACAAGTGTTATGCAAATAGAGGATGCTCTGCAGATAATCGGTTCTTCTGGGTGGTCTTCACCAAGCTGATTCATAAATACGGCTCATTTTGCCCCCTCTTATCCTTAATCAATACAATCGCGCCATTATTCGTAATATTCCCACGACACCCAGCGAGGTGCGCGCTCGAGTTCCGGAAGTCCTGGGCTCAATTCCTCTTGACCTCCTAGTCTTTGATTAAGAATAAAAGCTTGTACAAACTTAATTAGAAGAGCCCTTAGCGAAATATTACTTCGTACTGGAGCTATTAAAACATCTACATACTTTAGCCTGGTAAACAATATCAGGAACCTGGCCTGTTGATTACTTAATCAGATTAAAGGGAGTAATTTACTGGACTAAAAAGGAAGAATATGGGTAAGTTTTTGAAATTACTGGAAAAAAAGTGTTGTACCAAGCGAGAAGTTTATTAAGTACTTATTGCAGGAACAGCAAGAAGAACGGGACAAGTCAGATGCAGGAAGAAGGGTATATGTTTTATTTCCAAACGAAAAGAAAGACTACGGCTAGATTATATAATACCAAGAAAAGAGTTTTTTCCCTACGTTACAGGTCATGACCCATATAATACATATACTTAAAAAGGATAGGAAAAGACAACTTGCTATTTGAACAAACTTTCTTTTTATAATTGCAATGTAATTTAATAATTCATAATAAATCTAAAATTTAGAAATAATGTCCCGGTATAAGGAAGAAGGTGCCGGAATGGAAGTTTTTCAGAATTTACATAGTTTATTTATTTACTCTCTGAGTTTTTCGTAGATTTAGATTGTCGATATATGGAACTGAAATGTTCAATTATTTAATAATATGGGAGAAGCTGACAGTAAGCGACATGGAAAAGCTTGAAAAAGTTAAACCAAGATTCCTAAACAAAGCCATTGGAGCATAGAGGAATGCACCTCTGGTGTTTCTCGCCAGAGAAACTTCTTCCTGGAAGACATGGGATACAGGATGTTACTACCAGCTACAAGAACTTACATCGAGTCAAAGCAAGGAGAAAGCAAACGGAAAGGGAGATATATACCAACTTCTTCGGAACAGGCGCCATGGTGAGCCGGGCATGGACCAACAGCAACCAAGAGCAGAGACATGCAATCATAGAGCTACAATTCACGGATGTCATCACAAAATGTGCACAAAGGATAAATACCACCTACCCAGACGACCAAAATGTGTAGCCGGTTGAACTATACCATTTCAACAATGCAAAACAGAAACACAGATTGAACGAACCGCATACATACTCTTTTGAGTGCACCTTCCACTTATTATATTGTCGGTAGGCGATACTGGGGAGATTTTCCATCTGCCACGATTTTCTTTCTCTCATTTTCGTTTCATTCGGCTTCAGTTTTTTATGGTTGCCCTTTAAGTGCTATGGTCTTCATATCCCATTCAATATAAGACCTGAAATAATGCTTAATTTTGCTCAGAGGCCTCATTTCATACGTCGCCATGAAAGAGAAGAATTGATTACTTCTGATGGCTCACTAAATCGTTACTCAACTGTTGCTTGTTTCACACCATATTGTGCATATGAGATGCTACACGTGGATAGGTTATTGGTCTATGGCAAGTTGGTAACACAGCTCGACAGATTTAAGAAACTGTGCGGTTTACAACACGGGCCTTTCCTTCGCAGTCCTTTCTGCAGAGTTTCAACCTCTTAACAGGACTCTTTGCTATAGTCATCCTCATTTAATAAAACAGAAAAGAAAAACTGGAATTCAGAATTTTGGCAACTGACTGTTACTTCCTTACAATTAGGGTTGCTATTGGTCTTCAGAGACAGCAATAGAGGTTTCCCTTTTCTGAAGAGTGAAGATGGAATTATGACGGTCATTAGTTGTGGATAGCGCACATTTCCTTTGTGGAGCAATAACACTAAAGAAGCCACTTATGGAGTAGAGGTAATTCCGTCTGCCGCTGTCCGGTCGAGCGCGAGCAGCTGTTAACTACGTTAATTAGATGGTTTTCCGTCTGCGTAGGGTCCCTCCCATGGGTCATGGGACCTCGCCAGGCCCAGGCGCCATTACGTTTCTGATGCATATCTTGGCACTAAATACTTAATTTGCCATTCAATCTGATTGCCCAACTGGAGGCGAAAACATTGAAAGCATTGGCTTGAGGGTATGCTGGAGGTTTTCGCTGCAGTCTTGAACGGAATGAGAGCATATTATCACGTCATCGGCATCTTCTTTGCTCCAGTAAGCCATTAGCACTCAACAAGTTAAAACAAAAAAGAAAGCGCAAGGCCACTCCAGTTCAAGTTCTCTGTAATGACCGCCGTAACTTTAATTAACATTATTACAGCCTTGGTAAAATATCTGAGTTCCATCCGTGTTATAAGAGACAGGGTTAATTAAAAAGCTAACTGCAAAATCTTGCAATTCCTGCCGTTTTTTGCTTCGTAAAACGGAGGCCGCGTTTTCATTACTGTGCGCTCATAAACACGCATAGTTGCAAGACGTCTTTTGACTTTGTACCACTAATAACAGGCAGCACCTACAGTGAACACTTTCGTAAGTAATGTGCATCAAAAGGCTGGCTATGTATGTACCAGAACCTTGATGACGTAGGTCTTTTAGCTCCCTGTTACAAACGCCACGAAACTCAATTACGTTCAGCGTTTTGATGCTATATTTTTAAAGGTATTTTGTTCTGAGAGTAGCTTAATAATACTGTACTTATTTTTTCAATTACGTCCTTTATTATTTATTTTCCATATTTATATTAGGTGTAGTTTCACATACCCGAATTACCACAAACAATGAAAAATTCGTTTTACATTCTGTATTGCGTATGTTAAGTATTGTATACGACCCAACATTTCGATGTCAAGATTTCGCCGGAAATGTATGTTTTGAGGCCCCCTGAACCCAAAAAGGCAGTTTTAAAAAAAAGTCCGCGCGCGCGCGCGCGTGTGTGTAGACAACATAACTCAAACATGAAAAGTCGCTTAAAAACCAAAGTTGGTAATTATATTTAATATATTTCAAGGAGATTTTGAAGAAAATTCCTCCACTCTAAACTATTCTTTACGTGGGAAATTTTTCGAAAGTCTTAGTTTCCCCAAAAGCGGCTCTTAACGAGTTTGATTAAAATGTCTTATGTTTAAAATATTTTCATAGCAAAGGAAATGTAAATTTTGAATTTTCTGACCATAGTCTATGTAGTCCTGCTTACTCTTGATGACTTTTCCATAACTGGTAAGCCGTAAGATATGGACCAAATCTTACGATACAAAATGTTGATCTCGTTAAAATACACACTTTATGTGCAAATGCATTTTTTGTGGAGTGAACTTTTCAGAGAAATTCCTTGTTGTGTCAGCTTAACAATGCTCAAATGGAAGGTCGTTATTCAGTTTTTTATCTCTTGCCGTGCAAAGAAGACGGAATTTCTAGCCTTTAAAAGATTTGACTATCGCTCAAAGCCTACTGTATTCCCATATTCCTCTTGTATCTATAAGAAAATCAACAATGAAGTAATTTCTGCAAATGTTTATCTCGACTAACATAAAGAAGATATAGGAATAGGAGTTTGAAAGAATGGTTAGTACAAGAGTAGAGAAAGTCATGTGAGAGGAACACTGGCATCTGAACAAAGCTCTGTATCAGGCAGATTTGATACTAATGATTGTAACACTCAGGAAGGATAATGTGTTTTAAAAAGTAGTAAGTTTAAACATCCGGGTCTAGCTGATTCACTAGAACTCGCTATGGGTGTAATCTGTTACTCCCAATATGAATGAAAATAGTGACGGAACTGATAGTCTCAACTGAAGGTGGATTATCCCACCTTATGGGTATTTGTCTTCCAACCTTCACTCTGATTCGACAGCAATAATAATGTTTAGTTGGGCTAGGCTATTTTATAAATATTAATACAAAGAAACACATGCAGCGATTATAATAATGAGAAACAGAATTGTAAAACTATGAATAAATAAATAAAAAAACATCATATGCAATCTTTTCATTACCATCTACAAACATTCCTTTCGTATTATAATACAATTAATGTGAAAACTAGTTTTGTATGCTGTTTACAGTAGTCACAATGAACCACGAAATGGTTTCATTAGACAATACAGAGTTAAAGATCCATAAAACAAATTCTTACACTATAATAAGTATTTATATTAGTAGTTAACTCATGCAAAAAGCAAGGACTGCAACTTCAAATATCTTACTTGTAAATTTAAATCTAGCAAAGCTGGAACTTTCATCGCGTACGGAGGCTGTTCTAGGGTATAAGTGCATATATTTTCATAATTGTTACCTTACTATGAATGTATCCCTTAGCTGTCTTTCCTCTTCGTCTAACAGTTTTCCCACAAAATAATCACATAATTTACTACGTGATGTTTTTTGCACGAAATGTGCCACGAAAAGTACAGCGCCGGACTTATATACTATGCTTTTGCTTCACAGCTCAATATGTGACCTACTGGCCTTGGTACTGTGAGGTATTAGCCCTGCAGAAAGCGTTGGGACTGGGTTCCGGTGTACCATTCGTTATCACTAGACCGGCCAATTCTGCGTCAAGCCTTTTGTACCACGCCTACTTAGAGATAGTAACCAATCTGAGAGCATACTGCTCTTAATAAGTAAAATTATAATTTCGCAAATGAAGCAAATACCTATGCAACATTGTTCATTACAGTGTTCTCAGTTTTAGCGACGGACCCTTAAACCCTGCCCATTCACCTACTGTTCTCAATTACCATTCAAAACATCTGTGCTTATATCCTTAGGCATTGTATTTCAAAATAAAAGTAGTATTTACATGGACATGCTTTTATTTCTTTTTTTATTTTATCCTTAATCCTTCTCTTTTCAACAGTTTTTCTTGCTTCACACAAAAACAGCAAAGAATGAAAATAGTAGAATAAAAATGATAGTTAAGGCAGCTTTTTGTTTTTCTAAGCCCTCATAATTAAATGTGAAACAGAGGCATTGGAAAGTCGTTCTTCTCTTGTTACATAAACAGTAACGATAAAAGAAGATACTGAATAGCAAAAATTGTAATTTTGTTACATAAACTGCAAGAGATAAGAGACTATAAGAATTGTAATGTTGCGTATTGATATTTAAGTGTGAACATACACCAAGAAGAAATAAATTACTCGTTACGAGCAATTTAAGGAAACGAATTCTTTCTTATAAACTCCACATCGATTCGATACCACGACCAGAGATATAGGAAAGAAACTCACAGCTTTGCCACTGCAGCTAAATGAGCTATATTAGGATAACTTAGTAATTTACTACGACTAGTGCCTCCATGCGGGATTACATAAAGGAACAAGCTGCAGTAGTATTATTTCATATTAAAATACCCGCATAATCAAAACCTGCTAGATAGTATATAGAAATAAAGCATTGTAAAATGATTTTTTCCATTCCTTTTTGTCTCTGTTTAATAATTCCTGTTTATGTGCTATTGTTACCAAGAGTAAACATTAAAATCTCGAAGTCCTGATGACCCTGAACTGAGAGGGTCTTTCATGACTAGATCAGGGTGGCCGAAGTCGTTAAAACACTGATGCATAAACTGTAGATCCGCAATTCAACGCGCACTACAATAGTACCCCAGACTGGGGCTTTTTTCTAGGTTTTCCTCCGCAATAAATGGCAAATGCTGTGAGGTACCCTAAACTTTTTTCCCAAAGTTCCTTCCCCAAACATCATCGCCTGTGGTGCCGCATGAAGTAACAGTGGGTGTTTAACACTACCAAGGTCAGAGAACTTTTGAGTCCTAGACTTATATTTTCAGGATAAGACAGCCTCCAAACATGGGCGCTGACAATTTCGGGCTGCTGAGGGGGGAGGGGGGCGCATGTTGGAATCTTTGTTATTGTCACATGAAACTCGATTTTTAGACAACAGTGCCATGATTAATTTTCTTCTCTACCTGTTTATCCTCCCCTTACGTAGGACTTACAAGCCAGTGTCTATGTTGTTGTTTAACGACCCCGTCAGTTACCATTAGCGTCGCCGGTGTGCCGGAATTTCATCCCGAAGGAGTTCTTTTACATGCCAGTAAATCTACTGACATGGAGTTGTCGGGGGGAAACCGGAGAATCCGAAGAAAACCCGCCCAGACGCCGCTTCGTCCACCCAAAATACCAC
The DNA here is from genome assembly GCA_030765045.1 of Tenodera sinensis. Lineage (NCBI taxonomy): Eukaryota > Metazoa > Arthropoda > Insecta > Mantodea > Mantidae > Tenodera > Tenodera sinensis. The sequence continues at coordinate 26,036,936 of CM060963.1, forward strand.
ATGTGGGTCCCTGGGATCGAACTCGGGCCGCCTAGATGGTAGCCGAACGGTCTAACCGCTCAGCCATGATTAATGACGTTCTTAAACTTCATCCAACAAATATGAAATACTTGAACTCCCTCGAGTTTGCTAAAATTGTGAAGAAAATCCAAGAAACTGTTCTTTTCATGAAAATTAAAACAATAGTCTAATAATTGATTGCACATTAAATGCATTAATTTACAAGGGCGCCGTGAACCCTCTTTGCCCCCCCCCCCTTCGCGACGCCCAAAACTACGCTCTTATTTAAGAAACATTGGCATCCTTGTGAGCGATAGACACGAAAATTGACTTGACGTTAATGACGGCAGTAAGGTTGGCTATACTGGAGTAACCACTTTACTCTCTAGCGTTTTGTTGCATCAACGAATTCTATCGACCTCAGCTGGGATTGAACCTATGTCCTTGGATCCAAGGGCAAGCACTAGATCACGATCAAGAAGCGGCGGTGCAGTGTGGATGGCAACCTACGCGATACCAGTGATTTATAGTTCGTATGCAATGTTTTAAACTTAGTGGCATATCCTGTTTCTCTTTCAGATACGCGGGCCAACTTATCATACGAGATGTATACTCAGTTTTGGACAAAAGTACGTCGCTTACTGAGTTTAATGCTCGTTGTCACTGTCCTGAAGCTTTTTCTTTCTAAACACGGTCAATGCTAGATGAATACTCATTCATACATAAGCTTATTACTTTCTCTAATTTATAATTCGCAGGTTCTCATATGTAGATCAGAAAATGGTTTACAAAAATCTGATGTGTTGCACTCACATGACTTTCTCTACTCTTGTACTAACCATTCTTACAAACTCTTATTCCTATATCTTCTTCGTGTTAGTTAAGATAAACATTTGTACAAATTATCTTACTGCTTATTTCCTTGTAGGTGCAAGGCGGATATTGGAATACAGTAGGTTTTGTGCGATAGTCAAATCTTTTAAAGCTTTGAGATTCCGTTCTCTTTGTACACGTAACACATAAAAAAATGAACAACGATGACCCATTTCACGAAAGTTCCAAGTTTTCCGAAACTCACACACATAACAAGGTATATCTCCGAAATGGTTCACCCTACAAGAAAATTTATTTGTACATAAATTGTGTATTTTAGCAAGATCTACATTTTTTGTATAGTATAATTTGGTCTATCTCTAACGGTTTACCAGTTATACAAAAGTCGTCCAGAGTAAATACGACTACAGGGGCTATAGCCAGAAAATTCAAGATACACATTTCATTTGTCATAAAAATATCTCAAACATATGACATTTTGATCAAAATCGTTAGAGCCATTTTCAAGAAAATAAAAATTTTCGAAAAATGTTCTATGTAAAGGGTAGTTTAGGGTGGGGCTATTTTCTTCAAAATCTTCGTGTCACATCCTTGAACGACATTAAACTTAAATACCAACTTTGGTTTTTAACCGAGTTTTCGTTTTTGAGCTATGCTGTCCACAGACTGACAGACTGACAGACTGACAGACTGACAGACACACAGACACACACACGGACCTTTTTCTAAAAATGCTTTTTTTGGATTCAGGGGGCCTCAAAACATGTATTTCCGGTGAAATCTCGACTTCGAATTTTTGGGTGGAATACAATACTTGCCCCACTTATCGGCAGAGAAAGTAAAAAGCGCTACATATATTAAATAACACTGTCCATCAAAATGCAGAGAGATCCAAAAACAACCGAACCGCTATGCGATGTTTTTCCACTGAACACACAGAAACATCATAACGCAGCTGTTGTACACAATTGACTTGTTTTTCTCTGCTCTGAAAGTGCAGTATTGAGCTGACGTGTTAAAGTGTGGCTGAGTTATTACCAGTGTGCTTGATTATTTTGTCATAAAGTGTATTATACTGCATAGTGTATATTTATACTTATGATTCAGTCAGCTCGTCAATTGAAAGAGCGATTTGCAGAAAGATTTCCAGCTGATCTGCGATTTCTATATCTGGATATCTTAAAACAAAGTGTACAAGACAATCCCACACACCCTGGAATAATTAAAACAATATATCCACCAGGAAATTGCCAGCATTTCTCAACGTGAACTACGGCGAGTGATGGATAGTTTCCTAAAGAGGTGCAAAAATGTATGGACAACGACGGTGGCATCTCCTTTAAGTAAAGCCTTTAAAATAGTTTTAAAAACGTTGTATTGTTTCATTCGCACTGCTCTATGACAGCGGCAGTCGGCGACGAGCGCCGAGGACGCAGCCGGTTCGGAATATTTTGGATCACCCATTAGTTTAACAATGTCTCTAAACAAATCAAAGTTTTAACCTTCAATGGACCAAATCCCATAAGAGCCAATATCATATTAGAAGGAAAACCCATTGAATAAGTCAATTGATCTTTGTTGCAATATCTCTTATTTTAAAAATAATGACATTTTAAATAGAATTAATAAATCTAACAGCGCATGTGGCATCATAAAGAGAGCTTTAAACAATACGAGAAGAGAAACTAAATGAAATTTTTGTACGATAATGGCAGTTCCTGTATTATTATACGGCAGCGAATTTTTAACTTTAACCAAATGATTGAAACAGCTTAAATTAAGTTTTTAAGGAATGTTGCAGGGTTAGTCTGCTAGATAAAAAAAGAAATGGACATTCGAAACGAATCGTATATCTTTAAGTTAACAAATAGAATAAAACAATAGGGAAATAACTGGAAGGAATATGTCAATAGAATGAGTGATATCCGCATCCAAAAATTATTTTTAGATTACAAACCATTAAGTGAAAAAATATTTGTGGACCAAGAAAAAGATGGATACAACACTTCTAATTAAATTCTATGAAACCGGAACGAGCCTTGAAAGCCTAAACCATGAAATAATGATTATGATTAAGATGAGATACTGCTTTCTATCCATAAACCGACACGAATTTCACTAGAAAGACACGTTTAGAAGTCACCTTAATACAAAAATAACTTCAGAAAAAGGAGTGTGTGTGTGTGTGTGTGTGTGTGTGTGTGTGTGTGTGTGTGTGTGTGTGTGTGTGTGTGTGTGTGTGTGTGTGTGTGTGTGTGTGTGTGTGTGTGTGTGTGTGTGTGTGTGTGTGTGTGTGTGTGTGTGTGTGTGTGTGTGATATCGTGGCTAGAAAAAGACATGTTTGTAACATGATCGATCGATCGATCAGACAGATCGATAGAAAAATTATCACATTGACGATTTTTAGGTTTATGCATATAAATGGTCCCCAAACCTTCAGTCATCAGGTGGCAATGAAATCTTTTAGATTTCATCATTTTTAAAGGTCTACGCAGGCTTTCGATGCCATGTGCGCTACATTTAAACACCCCTTTTCTACTTAAATTTTCGACAATATTTTAAATAAAATATGAGCCAAAAAGGACTGAAAAACAACGAAATTCAGCGCAAAGAAGTGGTTAAGCCATGAATCTGAGGAGAAAGTCTACTAGACAACAGAGGGAAAGTGTGCCAAAACAAAAAGGTTTAAAAAATATTTTCAATGTCCATCAAAACAAAAGTTATTTAGAGTTTATAAAACAAGAAAACTGTTGTAATATTTTAGTTTTTGATGTGCATTGAGTATTTTGAATACCGAGCTGTTTTTGCATTGTGAATAAATTGAATAATATACTCCCTCAAAATTATTAAACTGATGTGCTGGAACTTTGTGTGGTAGTTTATAACATGAATACCCTTAAGTGTGCAAAATCTTAATTTTATACTTATGAAAATATAGAAAATTAAAATGCCAGTCCCAGTGTCCCTCAAAGATATATAAAATATTATGTGCAGAAAATTATGAGATAATGCGCAGGAAGAAGTGAATGAATCTGATCGGTGTGCGGGCATTATAAGTGGTAAAACGACCGTGCATGCTTGCATAGCTGCGTGGTTTGAATTGGTTTCCCGGGCGGCCCATCTTCAAAGTGATCACAATGTAAATTAGATTTCTTCAAGGTTAAATGGTATCTACACGTATGATTAAACATTCCATAAACGTCATAAAGGTATTTAATGATGCAAAGCAGAATTTGTGGCTCTCCGCAAACGACAGAGAAAACACTTAATGATAAAAGGTGTGTTGGAAACATTAATTGACCATCAGAAGCAATGAACTGGTCCTGCTAACGACTATTTGCTATAGCGAAGCACATTTACGCAGCTATGGAAAATCTTGTGTGGCCCGGAGCATGTTTCTAATTGGAGCGTGCTCGCTTGTAGCGCCCAGCCTTCTTGGTAGGTAGCTACCTCTGCAAAATTACCACTTGACACTCTGAAATGAAAAGGCGAAGACATAAGACAGGCTAGCAGGGGCGTGATTTAGCCTCGAGCGACCAATCTGTTGGCAAACTAGCCTGCTCTTCTCAGCGGGAATCCCACCTCACGTACAATTCGGCTAATTCGGAAATCTGCTGTCAGGAACTCTGTAGCCAAGTTTACATGCTTAGCGCATTAGTTACACAAATTATTTTTTACTAGCTGTCTTACTCAAAGGTCCACCGGGAGTGGAACATCTGTATTCCCCTACAAATGACAGGGTTTCTCTTGAAAGACGCGACTGGTAGACCGGCGCTCTCACAGATCTGCTACACGCATGCGCCCGTCCACTAGCGGCGAACAGACACCATTTTCTGCCCTAGATAACACTATAGATGCGAAACCGTTTACACTTGCCCACTACAAAGTGTTCCCACTACAAAGTGTTGGAAGTATTGCCCCTCTGCCTGGCATACGTTGAACAAACAAATAAATACATAAATAATTGAATAAATAACTAAGTAAATAAATACATGAATAAATTAATAATATTTGAGAGGTGGAACTGCAACTTGAAAATTCAATGCCACAGCTGGGCTTGTGTGTTTAAAACACCAAAAGTAAGTTTGTTGGCATAAATAAATAATATTTACTAAATAAGTAATATCTGAATATTTTATCCCAGTATCTGGGTTACTACACCGGATCATATATTCAAACTTTAACATTTATTTCATAATAGCAAAAACTTTTACGTTTAATTTGCATTTAATTTTTTAGATAAAAGCTACAACTACTAGAGTAGCTAATAAAATAAAACCTTCAAAGAAAAATTTAGACGTTAGATAAGAGTCAGAGATGTAGCAATAAAGGTATAGCAGAAAATACAGAAATTACAAATTTTTACTTAAACCACTGTTGCCGGAAACCAGCAACCAAACCAAGTGGTACCCAGCAAATGATGTACTTTCAACTTCTATCACTATATATGTTTATAAAGTTATCTACTTAATTTTTACCTTTATATTTATATCCTTAATAATTTATTAATAATATATATATATATATATATATATATATATATATATATATATATATATATATATATTTTTTTTTTTTTTTTTTTTTTTTGCTCCACATTTTATTAATTGTAACACTGTTTAATACTCGACGATTTGAGGAATTTCTGCAGCCGAAATATTGAAAAGCACTCGCCGATACTGTCTTCTAATTCATCGGGCGTTTGGCGAATTCTTTAAACCTTATCTATAAGAGTTTCCCACATAATCATAAGGATACAGATCTGTAGAGCGAGTAGGTTAGTCAGTTACTCTTCCATCAACAACACACTGTAATGCGAGGTAGCGGCTTTTTTGGGCTTCTTTCCACAACATATCTAAGTTTTTCTCGGCTAGATGTATATACAGGCTTACCCTTGTCTAACACAGACCGAGTATGTCTAAAGGACCCTAATAATGTAAATCGGGCGTATCATTAAATGTCTCCTAGGAGTCACCTCCCCTTCTCAGCCGTGTTAGGCTACACGGTGTAGTTCAAACTAGTAAACAGTTTTGGACGGACCTTCAAAATAACTACGCGCGTGTTTCATGAAGAAGACTATTTTTGTATTCCATATAATGAAAAACAATTTTGTTTAAATTGTGACTATTCGTTGCTCCATGTATCTCAGTTTAATATTAGACGACATATTAACAAAACGCATATCAATGAATATGGCAAGACTATCAGTATGTTTATATATTTTCTTAAAACATATAATAATTATTGCTTATTACTTACATTGATATAATCATTATCATCACATTGTACATTAATATCAATATCTATATTATTTATACTACTCGTGCTATCACAATTTTACTTTCTCTGCTACGTATTGTATTCAATCCAAAAATTCGATGTCGAGATTTCACCGGAAATATGTTTTGAGCCTCTGAATTAAAAAAACATTTTTAGAAAAAGGTACACTGTGTCTGTGTGTCTGTCTGTGTGTGTGTGTGTGTGTGTGTGTGTGTGTGTGTGTGTGTGTGTGTGTGTGTGTGTGTGTGTGTGTGTGTGTGTGTGTGTGTGTGTGTGTGTGTGTGTGTGTGTGTGTGTGTGTGTGTGTGTGTGTGTGTGTGTGTGTGTGTGTGTGTGTGTGTGTGTGTGTGTGTGTGTGTGTGTGTGTGTGTGTGTGTGTGTGTGTGTGTGTGTGTGTGTGTGTGTGTGTGTGTGTGTGTGTGTGTGTGTGTGTGTGTGTGTGTGTGTGTGTGTGTGTGTGTGTGTGTGTGTGTGTGTGTGTGTGTGTGTGTGTGTGTGTGTGTGTGTGTGTGTGTGTGTGTGTGTGTGTGTGTGTGTGTGTGTGTGTGTGTGTGTGTGTGTGTGTGTGTGTGTGTGTGTGTGTGTGTGTGTGTGTGTGTGTGTGTGTGTGTGTGTGTGTGTGTGTGTGTGTGTGTGTGTGTGTGTGTGTGTGTGTGTGTGTGTGTGTGTGTGTGTGTGTGTGTGTGTGTGTGTGTGTGTGTGTGTGTGTGTGTGTGTGTGTGTGTGTGTGTGTGTGTGTGTGTGTGTGTGTGTGTGTGTGTGTGTGTGTGTGTGTGTGTGTGTGTGTGTGTGTGTGTGTGTGTGTGTGTGTGTGTGTGTGTGTGTGTGTGTGTGTGTGTGTGTGTGTGTGTGTGTGTGTGTGTGTGTGTGTGTGTGTGTGTGTGTGTGTGTGTGTGTGTGTGTGTGTGTGTGTGTGTGTGTGTGTGTGTGTGTGTGTGTGTGTGTGTGTGTGTGTGTGTGTGTGTGTGTGTGTGTGTGTGTGTGTGTGTGTGTGTGTGTGTGTGTGTGTGTGTGTGTGTGTGTGTGTGTGTGTGTGTGTGTGTGTGTGTGTGTGTGTGTGTGTGGCATAACTCAAAAACTAAAAGTCGATTAAAAACCAAAGTTTGTATTTAAGTTTAATGTCTTTCAAGGATGCGACACGAAGATTTTAAAGAAAATTGCTCCAGCTTAAAGTACCTTTTACATGGAAAATTTTTCGAAAATTTTTATTTTCTTAAAAATGACTAATGATTTTGATTAAAGATATTTTTATGACAAGTGAAACGTATATCTTGAATTTTCTGGCTATAGCCTATGTAGTCCTGTTTACTCTGGATGACCTTCCCATAACTGATAAATCATTACAATACAAGAAATATAGAACTCGTTAACACACAAGTTATATCCAAATGCATTTTTTGTGGAATGAACCATTTCGGAGATATTCCTTGTTATTTGTTTTATTATTTGTTTTATTATTATTATTATTATTATTATTATTATTATTATTATTATTATTATTATTATTATTATTATTATTATTATTATTATTATTATTATTATTATTATTATTATTATTATTATTATTATTATTATTATTATTATTATTATTATTATCATCATCATCATCATCATTATTATTTGAAACGTGTCAGCAGAATATTCATATAGAATTCGTAATAAAGAAAAGCCACCATAAATTGTAAGTTCATGTTCAAGCTGGACAAATATTTTTCATATTAGGCCCAAACCCGGCCCGTGGGTCGGGGTGACCATAGGCCCGAGGGCTTGACCCGAGCCCGCGCATACCCCTAATATCTGTCGCCAACTCCCGACTAGTAAACTCGCAATTTTTTGTCCGTCCGCGGAACCTAAATTGCATGAGATTACATGAATGCCAATAGCGTTGTCGTCACAGAAAGGAAGCGCTAGGTAGCGAGAGTAAAACATGCCCTAGATTTGATGTTGCAGCAACGCCACCTCCTCCACATTAACAAATGACAGTCGCTGAGCAGCGCGAAGTAAAGAAATGAATCAAATGAAGCTATCTTCGGTTCATATCTCGGCTGGCTTTCTCTCGGTGGACAAGATAAATTGGGAACAAGTTCGCTGGAGACGTTGATTGGTAACTGTATCCCAAACCCAACGGGGTAAATTTATGGCTTAGGTTGGAAGGTGACGCCTTAACAGAAGGTTTTAAATGTCACGTGCTAGCAGGGCTGCGTTCCAATTATGCAAATCGAGATCAGGCCTCGAAATGAAGCATTGGATTGCCATGTTTGTTTCCTTTTATCCGTTTGGGACTGCATTTCCGCGAAGCACACATTTTTAAAAACCGGTTGTGTGGCAGAGCCCAGAACCCTCTTGGGAAATCTACCCTTTTTATTTCAAATATAAGATTAAGGAGCTAAATTACTGTAGTATTGAGTCATTCAGATGCCATGCATAGCTGAAGGAGACATTTCTTACCGAGCGGGATGGCTCAGATGGTAAGTCGCGGGTTCGATCCTCAGTTTGAAAGCATCAGTAGAGTTGCCGGAAGGATGTGCTACGGTGGAGCTTTGGCTCTGGAAATACGGTTTTCGGCTGAGGAGAGGTACTCCGATCGGCTTGTCGCCGCCAGGGGACTGTCTACCCAGCCAGACCTGGATGGTGGCGCGCCTTACGGTGAAGCCTGGAACTCTGTCAGGCTGAAGAGTTGCCTAAATCTGTTAGGTAGCCTCTGCCTATGATGCTATATGGCCGCCTGTAGGATACTCTCATCTCATCCTTCCTCTCGGGGTCTGATGCACAATATGCCACTGGCTGACGTGCCGGGACCCCCTCCGTGTCAAGACAGAGAGGAGTAGATTCTTTGTTATTTTCTCTATTGTTACCCTATATTCCATTCAAAACTTGCCGAACGACAGGCTACGAAGAAGGCTCGCCTTCAGCAGGTCATGGGTTCGATTCCCGTGGGGCTAGTCATTCTGACCATGGGTTTTTTGTTGTCTCCCGAATCAGTAGATGAATATTGGGCTGTTCCTCTTCTATCACCAATTTTGTATCTGTTTCCTTTCATTGTTTTACCAGATCTGTTCCAACGTTGTAGGACCAGGTTGAGGCAGTACGTTGGAGTCCGCGCTTTAGGAACATACATCCTTGGCTCTTGGTGAGGCCGCTGGGCCTTCTTCCTTAATGAGAGTGTCTCGTCTACAGCAGGTTACGGTTGTGACTGCGCAGGGATAGATGGCGTGCTATTGCTCATCGTAGTCTGGATCTGATCGCCCTTCGGGACAATCCTTAGTTCCGACGTCACGCGGGGAACTACTAAGGGCCCACTATGACCTCGTGGGTGCGACAATCCAGACCCTCTTGTCTCCCACTTCTTCCTCCAGATCCAGAAATTCGACATCGAGATTTTACATTATTTAAGGTCCCCTAAATCCCAACTTTCTACACGACAGTTTTGATTGGTTTTAAGCTTCATTTATTTATTTTATTATTATGATGTAAAATCTCGTAAGTATTTTTAGGCTATAACATTTTTAGAACCGCATTGTCTAGTTGCTTCTTATTGTAACCATTTTATTTAACTATAATATCAGATATAAGAGATAGACCAAAACCTATAGCACAAAAGTGTATAGTTCGTTGGTACATTCTTTTCAAGCGTTTGTTGCTCCACTTCGAGTTTAAATTTTCTGCATTCAGTGCTAGTAATCTAGCTCACCTTGCTATTATGTCTATTTTAGTGCACGTATGTGAATAAACTATACTGTTTTCTCTAACTGTGATATATGTATTCATTATAAAGCATAAATATATACCTACTGTGTGTGTGTGTGTGTGTGTGTGTGTGTGTGTGTGTGTGTGTGTGTGTGTGTGTCACCTCCACTACCCTACATACATTTGCCTGTTACGTACGTGGTAGGGAAGGTAAAAAATAACGATTGCTTATTGGTGTTGAGCAGGATGCTTTAAAACTATCGATTAAGTTCAATGGGACCGTACATGGCTAAATCGCGTTCACATAAAATCAATTATGTAACGAGATGTGTGATGCGTGATAATGTATGTTTTGGGGAAGTGGCCGGATGTTGGTCCGACACTTGCAATGCGCCAAGTTTCCTCTTCTAGGAACTGGTGGTGTTGCACTGCCAGAAGATTGGACAAATGAAGGAGGTGAATGCGTGTGATATAGGAGCCAGCCAGTCACTCAGTTCGGGCCTGGCTCCAGGTTTCACGACCTGATCTCGGTCCATGAACCAACCAAACCAGCTTCAATAGCAGCCGCCAAGCAACGGCCTTGATTCAGACTCTGCTCTTCCTTAGCCTACCTCCCATATGTCCAGAAAACCTCTGCTTCTCTAAAGCCTTTACCTCTTTCAAGGAATTACTTTGATTTTTACTAGACATTTGTGACATATTCTATAAAAACTTCCAAATTTTCAGATCAGTTCCTTCAGTAATTCCGGAGGACACATCATTCTCCTCCTTTCTCCCTTCAATTTCGAGTGTTGTGGGTAGTGGACTTCACGGCGACACTGCACTAATAGAATAGAAGCTCCTTGACCGGTAAACAATTGCAGAAAAAAAATTAGAGGATGGATTAAACCTCGCGTAAACTCTAACAGCAACCCTAATACACAGAAAAATCCCCTTGAGGTTTGTTTTCGTAAAATTTTAACCAATTTCAATATTGTATTCCAAGCAAATCTGTCTTACATGACTTAGTATTAAAATTTCAGTCACTTAAAAAATAAAATAAAATAAAAAGCTTAAACTTAATTTGTTTTACATTTTTAATTAATAAAAATTATTTCTTAACTGATTTACTTCATCTTGTTTTCTTTCCTAAAAAAACTAGCGATAACTTTTTTTTACCGTGATATTTGGAATTTTCAAATATATTGACAAAAAAATTGTATATTTTTCTACTTTTAAGGGTAAGAAGGTAATTTTAGACTTCAAAACTGCACTCCTATGTTGGCTGGCACTTAAATGCGTTTAATGTCCATATCTTTTTTAAAAGCAATATTTATTACCCTCCAAAATATTTTTTAGTACTTTGCGCAACTTTTAAAAAGTGATTATACATGAAGTTTTTAAATTTTAAAGCAATGAACATATCATTTTCAGATTTAAATCACATAAACACAAATTTTACTGCGTGTTTAAAGTAGTTATTTAGTTAATAATTTTAACAATGCTAACAGAACTGTATACAGACGAACATGTAATTTTATGAATTTAAAAGGCCATTTTTATACAAGCAAATATTGGAGAAAGTAATCGGAAAGAGATTTAATTATTTTTTTAGCTTCTAGAGAAACAAAACTTAAAAATACTTATTTTTATAAATTTAACACACAATATATTGTGAATGCTTAAGAAAATTTCAAAAAATTATTTTTGTTTATTTATAGGTTTCAGCGGCTTACCACCAATGCATAAAAAACAGAAAAGTCACTTGACCTCAAAAACAGGGGCTTTAAAAGGTTACTGACGCTATAATCAAACATTATGAAAAAAGTAACTTTTATATTTCGCTGTATTACTACAATCTGAAGAAAAGTTGTTTTTGAAAGGTTTTTAACGGTCTTAAAAGGCATATACACTTGAGATCAAACATTTTGTCCCGACCGATATTTTCAGTTGAAATATGACATAGTCCCTCCCTGTATCAAGGCCGACTCTTTTGCATCAACTCTCGCTTGTGGACAACCTCATACAATCACCTATTGAAGTTAAGTCTTTTATTTATGAACGCACTTTAAATGTTATGGTTCTCAGCGTTCCATTCTATACTGGGCAGAGGACTCTTTGTCAGGCTACTCAATTGACCCTTCAGGGACCTAACAAGGCTGGGTGCATCCTCCCCCACCAGTAGATTTGTAAAAAGTTTATGGTTACATAACGCGGCTAAGGTTTGCATTAAATAAAACATTAAATAGTTTAGCTGAAATTAATTTCCACAACTACCCGGCTACCATTGAGGAAGTTGTATAATTTAAAACATGCATGCTTTTTTCTGTAAGCTAATATTAAGAAAGGCCTGCAGAACAAGTTATTTATGTTTGTGTACTACTAGAATATTATGCAACGAGACTATAATGGCAGTAATTAAGACGCGAGTATACATTAGGAATAGACGGAAGCGAGTTTCCTAATTTTCATACAAGCCTCTTAATTACCTTTATATTTAAATTTCATACGAGAATTTATGCTCGATCATATACCTAATTTTATAGTTGAAATATTGTAAAATGTTATACACTCACAGGGACAATGACCTACATATTGCATCAGCTGATATTTGGAATTCTGCGCAGGCGCTAAACGATCGTTTCGTTTCCAGCAAGCACGTCACAGCTGCATGATGAAAATGGTATGCACGTAATATAATGGTACGTGACATAGAAAATTAATAGGAGACAAACTGAATATATCGGTTTTCAGACAAAAATTTATTTCATGTATAAGTTATTTATTATTTTGATCAATATTGCGCTTTGCCATTGCTGCATGGGAATTCTCTGATTGGTGCAACGCCTGTCCTTTAATTAAAATTGAATTGTCCGATTTTATGAAGAACCGCCTCTGTAGCGCAGTTGGTAGCGCGCTTGCCTCTGGCGCGGAGGACCCGGTTTCGATCCTCGGTATCAGCATGAAAGTTTGAACTTAAGGAGGTCCATTAAAGGATCGCTATGAGACTTAAAATAAATAATTATAATAAATTTGGGTATGGTCGAGCATAAACTAAAATTAAAAGAAAGCAAAGAGTATTTTATATGACTATATTAAAAATGATTTAATCATTACTACAAACTAGTCGATTTCTAACAGAGCTGTCATAATTTTGTGTGCTGAGAATGTTCAAAATAAATGTAAAATACAGTAGAAGCAATTAGGAGAAGACTGAATTTTTTGAAATTGTTTAGAAGAGATCCCGAGTTCAACCTCTACGTATTAATATTTTTTTCGAAGTTGTCAGATAGGGAAAGCAGGCTCAGACAAATGCAGTGGTTTCTCACCCTCTTAATTTTTGTGGTGCTAGTCATATTAAGTACCTACTGCCTACCGGGATCCGTTTGAGTATCGGCACCACAGGAAACCCGTTCTCCTGGCGCAGCTCGCATACGTTCGATTTATTTTTCCTGCAGGCACCTCGTTATCCAGGGCCTAACAATGGGAGGGAGCCTTCAAAGATGAGAAAAGATAGTAGGAAAAAATCCCCTCGTCATCCTACACCTTTACGATTTATACCATGTGCTTTGGTATTCTATGTAGCATCTTGTACACCCCACCTCCAAAAAAAAAAAAAAAAAAAAAAAAAAAAAAATACTGTCACCAATTTTCTCAAGCCAAATGACGATAAATGTTTGCCTACTTGGAAAAACAACCACATACAGTGCCCTACACTCCTGAATAATATTCCTACAAGAGCTTATATTTCGGGGATAATGTTTATTTGAACCATTCCCATTCATTGCATCATGGTGTAAACTTGGTAGCCTACATATATACAGGATGTGCCACAATTCCACCGACAAACTTTAGGAGCTGATATATAACATTATTTTAAACACTTTTTGTTAAAGAAAGTTTTTTGCTGCGGTGTTTCGTTTAAGCGCTAGACGAGTTAATGTCAGATTACTGCTTCCCAGGCAGTTTAAGTATTTACGGCAAAATCAACAATGTAAATTAGTATTGCATTTATCTTAGTAAGGCACACAATCTTAATCCAAAAAACAAACACAGAACGCATAAATAAAACACAAACATCTCATTGTTTACAGTTAATCACAGCTTCACTATTAAAAGAAAATGTTGGAACGCACGCCCATTGCGATTAACACAAAGAGTGCATCGGCGTATCCTATTCTGCCGTACTCTCGTAAAGATACCAGACATTTCTCTGGTTTGAAAGTTTTTTAAAGAGAGACTAAACTATAAAAATTGCCCAAAAATGACATTCGAATTTTTATATACCTTTGTTAATTAAAATTTCCGCATGTGTTTATACTAATAATTTTAATTAGATTTCCCACAGTCGACATTCCGATGCATTTGTTGTAAAAGGCACACACTTGGTGCAATGTGAGATCTATTACATAATTTTGCTGAGTTCATTGCAAACGCACACTACACGCACAGAACGGCGAAGTTCCTCGAGGTGGGCCCTTATCTGTCAATTTTATGTGGGCACTAACGCGAAAATAAACCTTTGCTACACTTTAATTTGCGTATCTGTGGCGCTAAGCATTGCAATTTGCATTTTAATTCGGCGGTTACCGAAGAGAGATGGACCGGCCTTCTGTTCAAGGTCGATCGGTCTCCCTCGCACACCTGATAGCTTCATTTCGTTACCATGAGACCCCATACACCATTGTTAGGCTTACAGGAGTAATTTGTTTTCCTTTTTCCCCCCTCAAAGACAGTCATTCAGTAGCTCAAGCTAGCTGGTAAATATCACTTCGATTAATTTTACATAGATGATTATGTATATCATAAATAACCATTTGGAGGTTCATGACCTGGACTGATAGATGTGAACCGACTATGTGGCCTCCTTTTTACTTTCTCTACTGGTAAGTAGGGGAAGTATTGTATTCCACTCAAAAACTCGATGTCGAGATTTCACCGGAAATATATATTTTGAGGCCCCCTGAATCCAAAAAAAGCATTTTTAGAAAAAGGTCCGTGTGTCTGTGTGTCAGTCTGTCAGTCTGTCAGTCTGTCAGTCTGTGGACAGCATAGCTCAAAAACGAAAAGTCGGTTAAAAACCAAAGTTGGTATTTAAGTTTAATGTCTTTCAAGGATGCGACACGAAGATTTTGAAGAAAATAGCCCCACCCTAAACTACCCTTTATATGGAAAAGTTTTCGAAAATTTTGATTTTCTTGAAAATGGCTCTAACGATTTTGATTAAAATGTCATATGTTTGAGATATTTTTATGACAAATGAAATGCATATCTTGCATTTTCTGGCTATAACCCCTGGAGTCGTATGTACTCTGGACGACTTTTGCATAACTGGTAAACCGTTAGAGATAGACCAAATTATACTATACAAAAAATGTAGATCTTACTAAAATACACAATTTATGTATCAATAAATTTTCTTGTAGGGTGAACCATTTCGGAGATATTCCTTGTTATGTGTGTGAGTTTCGGAAAACTTAGAACTTTCGTGAAATGGATCATCGTTCATTTTTTTTATATGTTAAGTGTGCAAAGACAACAGTCTCAAACATTTGACTATCACACAAAGCCTACTGTATTCTAACATTCCCTTTGCACCTACACGGAAATAAGCAATAAGTTGTACAAATGTTTATCTTAAGTAACACGAAGAAGATATAGGAATAAGAGTTTGTAAGAATGGTTAGTACAAGAGTAGAGAAAGTCATGTGAGTGCAACACATCAGATTTTTGTATTTATGCAGAGCATTAGCCGTCACCCGCCCTCTTCGCTAGGCGTTAATTTCAACCAATAAATCAATGACTATATTAACATAAAACAAACATTAATATTAACACTTAAGTTTTAACAAATTAATTTAATCAACGCCTATTTCAATGTCGAGGATAGGATATTCAAACTCCTCAATTTTCTGGCAGTAAAAGCCAGAAAGGGTGTCTTTATTAAAGGATTTGAAATTGAAGGAAGAAAAATCTCCTTCCACATGGAATGGATACCCGTAAAAACAAATGCCTCACATCTCCACGACCTGTAAGCAGTGTGCCTTAGGTATAAGATATATCCTACAAAAGGCCTGTACTCTTTTATCATGCTTAACTGGAAGTGCATATAAAAAATAAGCTTTCGCATTAAAAATTTGCGACGTGGATTTCTTTTTAGCCTTCAGTTAGAAAAGAAAATTTTCGAAGAGTGTAGCCACGACGGAGGGGGTGGGGGGAGGGGGGGGGGGAGGGTCTTACGCTTACGTCAGCAAAGACGGATCTAATTTTGCGAACAGTATTGCATATTCATCAGTGCGATTTAGATTAATGCGGGCTTTAACTATACCAAAAGATAACAGTTGCATAATGAACAGTGCTGGGGGAGCACCAACGGGTATTTCCCTACACTACTGGCACACTTTTTTCTAACACATCAAAGTTGATTTGATGTATGTTGAATTAAATGGATGTTCAGTTCTGCTAGATCTGTCTTTATCGATGACAAAATTCACATCTGTCCGTTATGTATATTGCTGACATAAAAAGCAATTCTTATACAGTGGAATTTCACTCATTTGCCTTAATTCGAAGTTTTTGTCCAGAAATGTCAGTCAACAGAAATTTAAAACTTCGTCCTGCAAAAGAGGTCAGCGTTTGTCATTGTTGTAATGCTATTTGGGGGGTAGAATAGCTTTCGTAGTTGCTGGCCTTAAGCTTCTATACCTGCTCCCACATCCCCTTGTTGAAATACGTATGGCTTTTGTTGTCGCTTGAGTTTCCTACTGTTCAGTGTGTTGCAAATCCATGCCATTATGTCTCTTAGTAAACCACGTGTCCTGTAAACAGTAACTCACTGTCAGAGGAATTGAAGAAGGTTTGAAGAAAAATGTGAAATCGCTAAAGAATACGGGATACCTCGAACCTTTGTCAAATTATCTGAAAAATCAGGACAACATTTGGAATGAAAATATGGATATTTATACTATATAGGCCTATAGTAGATTATTTCGAGTTGCACTGCTTACTGCATTATCCTTAATGTGGAAATAAATATAATTTCCTTCAAATATACCGTTTCTTTACTTTATAGCCTTATTAGGAATGGATATATCGTATGTTCATCTATATTACTAAACTGTCAATTTTAGACTACCTTTTGTAATTTGAATTTTTTTCTTGTTCCTTCAGCTGCGAATTATCTAAATATCGATCATATATATTAAGCAATAAGTCTCTGTTACATAGTAAAGATTGGGAAAGAGCATTAAAATGTTTAGCTCTGATAACAATCTGGCGCGTTTGAAATAAAATACAATCCATGTCCATTAGATGGTTAACTTTGTATACTCCATTGAGCATGAATAAGTGTTATTTCTCCAATGATTCTCAAGGCATACAAAACTGCACAAAATTAACTCATCACGGAAAGGTGATTGCAGATTTTCCACACAGAATCTCAAATTTGCAATCATAGGTTCTAACATTAATATATAAAGCATATTTAAGTACCTAGTGAAAATTGTTAGAGCCATTATTGTTCTCTCTTTACCCGATTACCCTTCCGTTATTTAGGACCTACACCCCTAGGACTTACAAGCCAGTGCCTAGAATCAAAGCCTGTCGGGGAGCACAGGAACCAACAAAGTGAAGACTTGGAAGCAGGTGGTCAGCCAAGCACCAGGTGTGATAGCGAGGAAGAGGATGATACAAAATGTAGGCGAAATCGATGAATGGAAAGGTGGTGATGAGTAATTGGTGGAATGAGTGGCGGGGTAACCCGGAGAACCCGGAGAAAACTCGCCCAGTCGCCGCTTGGTACACCACGAATACCACATGCGGGTCCCTGGGAACGAACCTGGACCACCTAGGTGGTGGGTGACCGGTCTAACCGCTCGGCCACGGCGTCGCCGAGGCATCATTAAGAAAATAAAAATAACGAACATTTGTCAATTTAAAGTGTGGTTTTATCTTCATCTGGCCTGCTTAAAGTGTCTACCACGAATATGAAATTTGATGTTCAATTTTTTCAGCTTTTAGACACACACACACACACACACACACGCACACACACGCACACGCACACACACACACACACACACACACACACACACACACACACACGCACATTTACATAAACGATGTATTTTTGTAAAAATCCTTTCCTTGGTTTCATAGGGCCTCAAAACGTGCATCTCTGGTGAAATCTTAGTATGAGGTTTTGGCTGGTATATTACACTACTTCCACTGCCTTCTATACATTGTAGAGAAAGTAAATATTTTTCCATTATTTGTAGGATTGCACAACATTTACAACACTAACTTTGTTTAACTTCTGTGAAATGGTTTACACCAACTCGTAACATGAAATTTGCCTCAGTATTTAGTAATTCTGTCGAGTGTCACCATGTGCTAATCATGATCCCTGCTCTTTTTCAAAAACAAACGAATCTGTTGTTATTTTTCGCCCACAATAGAACATCATATGACACAAAGGAATACTGCAATGTATTTAAACATGTCGCCTTCGATGTTTCATTCACAAAGTCACGCATGTTAGCGACGCCATTACGTGACATTTTCAACTGTTTCTTTATTGTTAGGCAATTGTTAATCCTCACAGTTTCTACGTAAGTAGATCACACAATACACTCAGATAACCTTGGGAATAAGGTTTCGTTTTCATCGACGTAACGCACGCGTGAACTTCTTTGTATTGATACTTCGATCGAAAAGAAGGCAGTTTTATGGCAGGCATGCGGAAATAAAGTTGATATTGACGTCGTAAATGACATTCGATTGCCAAATACAAATATGTATATGTAATAGAATATTAAGTTTAAAACTTTTAGAAATATTTATTATTTCTTTTCAAAATAATTTTCTTCAAGAGAGATAGTTTCTCAGGTACGAAATTATGAGAAGAACGATTACATACAAAAAGTTTTGTAGTAGTTGAAATGGTGTTAAAATCTCAGACAGTACTTTCCTCTTTCAATGCTAACGTTGCTGCTTATATTTGTTTCCAGCAAACTCCCACACTCATATATGTTCAAGTGAAACTTTAATATGCGGGATGGATAGGTACAGAAGTCTTTCTTCAGTTTCCCCGTGTCTCATACACTTAACTCGCACGATACAATCACTTAACACTCGTTGAAACTACCTCACTTCGACGCGAGTATCTTTCACAGGTATCTCGCACTCACTGGCACACTGACCGACTCAAAACTGTCTGCAACAGTCACTCCTTTAACTCATTGCCTCGCCTCCTTATATAGCAGGGATGACGTCACAGTTCCTTTCTCGAACTTCTACAAACACGCCGGCCGCCGGGTGCTCTCGAAGGTTTCAGCAATCGTTTGTAAGCGCCACGCTCATTGTTGTTAGCCACGTATAGTATGCACAAACGTTGCGCGAGGAGGCGACCTTGAGCGTCTTTCTTTGGCCTGGTATGTGGTGTGAAGTAGCTTAACCCGACCGTCCTTTGTTGTGCACCACGCCCGGTGTCACAATAAGTTTTTTCTTGTCATACAAAGTTTAATTTCTAAGATAGTTTGGCAATGTCACGTTAACAGTAAGGTGTGGCTAAATTCATTCAAATTAAGGTAGAAATGCATTACAGCATTGTTCATGCAATGTTTGCGCTACAGTTAGTGAAATAATAAACCATTTATATCTCTTCGTCAAGAAACTAGATGACTGCAAATATTTGACACAAATTATTACTTTCTCTACTGGTAAGTAGGGGAAGTATTGTATTCCAAAAATTCGATGTAGAGATTTCACCGGAAATATATGTTTTGAGGCCCCCTGAATTCAGAAAAAGCATTTTTAGAAAAAGGTCCGTGTGTGTGTGTGTCTGTGTGTCTGTCAGTCTGTGGACAGCATAACTCAAAAACGAAAAGTCGGTTAAAAGTCAAACTTGGTATTTAAGTTTAATGTCTTTCAAGGATGCGACACGAAGGTTTTGAAGAAAATAGCCCCAACCTACGCTACCCTTTACATGGAAGATTTTTCGAAAACTTTTATTTTCTTGAAAATGGCTCTAACGATTTTGATTAAAATGCCGTATGTTTGAGATATTTTTATGACAAATGAAATGTATATCTTGAATTTTCTGGCTATAGCCCCTGTAGTCGTTTTTACTCTGGACGACTTTTGCATAACTGGTAAACCGTTAGAGATAGACCAAATTATACTATACAAAAAATGTAGATCTTGCTAAAATATACAATTTATGTCTCAGTAAATTTTCTTGTAGGGAGAACCATTTCGGAGATATACCTTGTTATTTGTGTGAGTTTCGGAAAACTTAGAACTTTGGCGAAATGCAAATAGGTTGTTCATTTTTTTATATGTTAATCGTGTCAAGAGAACGGAATCTCAAAGGTCAAGAAGATTTGACTGTCGCACAAAGCCTTCTGTATTCTAATATTCCCCTTGCACCTACAAGGACATAAGCAGTAAGATAATTTGTACGAATGTTTATCTTAACTAACATGGAGATATAGGAATAAGAATTTGTTAGAATGGTTAGTACAAGAGTAGAGAAAGTCATGTGAGTGCAACACATCAGATTTTTACACATATAACACAACTTATTTCAAATAAATTGTTTGTAGTATTTCCAGACACAACACTGTCTGCCATTTATTTAAGTTTTCCAATAATTATTTTGGTGCTAAGTCATCATTCTTTTGTTTCATGTGTTATCGTGCAAAGAACGGAATTTTAAAGCCAGCATGTAGATTCAGCCTCGTTTATCTATAATGAAATGTGTAAGAAAGACTACTTGAGATATTTAAGTGGGTTAAAATGAAGCAGTAAGAACAATTTGTAAAGGCAAGCAATAAATATTAGCATATCATTATATTACATAGATATATTGTCTGTGTTTGCTAGTTATCTGTATTGAATTAGTACCACACACACAGTCAATCACTGCTACTCTATTTGTAGGCTAAAAGTAAATTACAACTGCTCTGGGCAAGTGTCCTTTCCAACACTTTCACTGTGCATGTTGAGCAGAGCAAGTTTCGCCAGTTTCAGAGATGCTGTGGAGGGAGACATCCCCCCCTTGTATTTACTCCACACTTCACGGGCTCTGAGCACGTGGCCGGAAGATGTCAACCTCTGTAGGTACTGCCAACTTCAACATCCCCATCATCGTGCACGCGCATTTATGTTACACTCGAGAGATCTTGAAAGTGCTCTCAGAAGCCTGGAAGGTATGTTTGATAACTGCAGTAACAAGCAGACTTTATTTGTGAAACCCTTCTGATCGTTTCCAGGGGGTCTCTCCCCATAGTTCCACTGAATGGTTCATGCCATTTCGTTGTTAAACCACACTTGAGGGGTTAATGTGCCATGTGCTATATTACACTCGTGGACCACTCATACCATACCATCTCCTTGCTTGTGTCACTGCGTATTACTCAACCAAATGTCCTACTCTGGCCCGGGGGTGTATTTTATGACTTTGCGAGGACATTGGCGACAACCTGAATTAATTGCAAAAATCTTCAGCTGCTACTTGTTGATATTACTACATTAGGATATTTAAGAATGCTCAGTCAGTATCCAAGAAATGTACAAGTGGAAAGGATCCTTAAGGAGACACCGTTAAGGAGACACCCTGCTGTCAAAATGGCCAAAAAGTGTGATATTTTTTCATTAAATACTTTTTTAAAGTTCAAATTAATATTGTCTTCAACATATTCAGAATATGGCCATTAAATATTGTGTCAGATCCATCTGGAGTTTGGTGGATTTCAAATTTATTTAGAATCTTTTAATGGAAAATGAGTGTGACAAATCTGTCAGATTTCAGTTCATAGCTAAGGCTCGGTATATTTGTGGTTTTTAGACCTGAAATGAAATGAAATGAAAAAGGGTAATTCGGGCATGTTTTACAACATGCCCAGGCTGTATTTTTAAATTATTTTCTGAAACATTATTGCTTTTTTGTTTGTAGTGATCTTTGCATTAACCTGAAGATAGTTACCTGCTGCCAACATATCAAAACGTATTAAGCAACAGTCCAAGAGCAAGTGACTACCAGACATTCCTTATTTTATAAAAGCTGAAAGTTTCTCAGTGCATTCCCCCAACACAGGCAGGAACGATGGAGCTACTGTGAATCTTGGATCATCGTGGCTTTGGCAAGTAACAGGGAACCTAAAATCGTCAAAGTATACAGCATAATTTTCCTATATTCTATTCGGTATAATATTACAAATCAGTTATCCATTATCAGACAGAATTATTGTCGCAGCCCCTTGCTGGACACCCTTAAACTGTAATAAATTGTACAACAGTTCTAACACCTGGTCAGACACACTCAAAGACAGCCGTAGGTGCGAGCACGAGGCAATTATACATCTAAGTGGTTAAGAATGAGGTAGTTAGGTCCCTTGCGATCTTTTACTGTGCATTCTTAATTTACTCAGCATGTGTTATTATACGTACAATATACATTTTACTATTTGTTTCTGCAGTTTTTAAAATGTAATACAATTTTAATTATCATCATGGGAGTCGTTTTAATTTGTGTTTGAGTTGAGTTTGTTGAAGTAGAACCCGTTCAGCCATTAAGGAAATATATAATAGTCACCCAAGGAACATGTATAAAATTCAGCTCTTATACAATAACGTAATCACAGTTAAGGGTATGCAGCAAGGGGTTGTCGCGATACTAAGAGTCCGGTAGTGGTCACGTGATTTCTAATATTACCCTAAATAAAATATAATAAAATTAGGCTTTATACATCTTTGCTACCTGTTAGCCTTCAAAGTCACTATAATCCTAAATTCATAGTGGTCCCATCATTTCTACCTGTTGTGATTACTAAAAGAGCATTATTTTCTGAGGGTATTCAAATAGTTTCAAAATGTATAATCGTTCTTTTTTCTCATAGAATGTATGATAAATTTGTGGTATGACAAATTTAAGTCCAAATTTGACAGAGCTCTGTAGTTGTCGACAGTACCTTTGCGCTGCAAATGACCAGTATGTCTGTCTGTACGTGCAGACAGCAAGTGTTGACCGCGAGGAATGCACAGTGCTCTGTGGAGTGTTGAGATAAAAGCAACGTCACGCACGGAACGGGCCATTTCCTGCCCCGTCCGTTTCCCCATCCTTGTCTTTACAGATGGACCAAAACAGTATGCTTCTTCTTCCCACACGATGCGAGCGAGTCTGTTGACCCGTTTCAAGAACAAAGGAGACGTTGTCCTCATTTTAGCACCACAGAAGGTGCATCCCCACACTGGGAGTGCTAACCACAAACACATCATGTGGGGGTGTGCTAAAATACGTGTCGTGTCTGATGGTGCTGGTGGATTGTGCAAGTTACTGAAGTTAAAACTCTCCAAAGCGTTTGAAAAACTTGATGGTGAAAATAATGAAAGATAATGGATAAGCGTGGACACTCCACGCATTTGATATCTATAAAACGTTGATATAAATGTATCTGTTATAAGCTCAATATGTCGGGTTCTAAAAGAGTATGCACGACAACTAACCAAGGAGTGAGACAAGGGTTTGTATTATCATCCGCACTTTTTAACAACATCTTAAGAAGATGGCAAAATGTGAATTGGCTGGAATTTCAGTAGCCGGCACTAATCTTAAAGTTTTAGCTTACACAGATGATTTATAATCGATTTATTGTAAACATAAATGAGATGTAAACAGAAGCACGTGGCGGAAACGAAGCTCATTGGCTGGTGCGTTTTAATATTCCTGTATCCTTCCACAATATAGTTCCAAGACTTATTTAGCTTCTTGCCTTACTTGCGTTCAATAAAGCACTCAAATTGTTGTTGTAATTTAGAATATAACGTTGTAATGTAATATGCTGCAGTAATACAGTTTATTCTGTATGCTAATCACAGAACATTTAGTTATGAATACCACGTGATCAACCGTAGCGTTTGCCTGTTGCCTCAGCGACATCTTGACGTGCAAAATGGAAATAAGATCGGGCATAAGTTGGTTTCTTAAACACGCGCGACGAAAGCCTTTAAGGGACGGTCAAAAGGTTATTACACTGAGTGTATTCAATAAGCTTTCAGAGAGATAGCTATAAATGTGTGATAAAGCGTGATCAACTGGTAATAATGGGCAAGAGTGATGCGCATCCAAACAACTAATGAAGTGTTATCTTAGTTGAGATCTAAGAATTCTTTGTTACAATGTGATATATATGATTACTGCAATAACAATGGGTCTCATATGTTCTATAATCTAATGGTTCCTGTAGGAACAAAGAGAGCAGTTAAATTGAGGTTACCTGAACGAGGTGAAACTGCATGGTGACAATTTGTTGTCTACATGCGCACGTGCAGATATTATGTTAACCAATAGGGTACTAGAGATTATAGTTATAATATCTACAATATACAGGAGAGAATATTCAGAAAGCAACTTATGCGTTTCATTAGATATGCAAAGAATATAATTTTAATATTTCTGTTCCTAAGACTAAGACCATCTCCAGGGTAAACACCCGATAAGAGTTAAAATCGTCTTAGAAGGAAACATTTAGAACAGGTTCAACGTTTTAATTATTTGGGTTGTGAACTGACTTTCGACAAAGAAAGAAATACAACAAAATGAGTAAATGCCAGTTAATGTGTGGCACAATAGGAAGAACTTTTAAAACAAGGGTCTACATCCAATTGAAATTCTAATTCTAAGTTATGGCAGTACCGGTTTTGTTGCACATCAGTCAATCTTTGGCTGTGAAACAAAAAGAATGTAAAAAGATACAAGCTACAGAAATGAAATTTCTAGGACAAATACAAGATTAGAGAAAGTAAGAAATACAGAAATGCGAGAAAAATTGAATATATTTGCAATACAAGAATAATTATAGAATATAGGAGAAATATATTTCACCGGAAATATATGTTTCAAGGCCCTCCACATATAAAAGAGCAGTTCAAGAAAATTGTCCGCGTGTGTGTTCACCTAGATGTTTAAGAAAAATTACCTCGATTAACAAGAAGTAAATATAAAAATAAATTTTGGTAAGATAATTTTGTAGAACGAGAAGAGAAAGTCATGAGAACGCTATACATCACAATTTGTTTTATTGCACTTAAGTTGTTATCTAAGGTTTTCAAGTTACACAAAATTCCTAAAGAGTGGGCAAGTCTTAACGAGCACGTTACAAGAGACTTAAGGTATGCATTTGGTTATAGCATTCTTAAAGCTTATGAAGCATCTGCATTTTTGTAATAAAATTAAATATCTATATAAGATTTTGTTTCTTATAGAAACTTTTTATACTTTTGAAGACTTCCCAGAAATACATTTTTAAAAATTCAGATTTGTTGTGGCATATCTTCTAAATTGTAGAACTTTTATATAATTGCTAGCGAAAGGTGAGTAGAGAAAACCGTGTGAATCCAATACGTAGTAGTTCTGTTTCAAACATAAACAAATTGTATGAATTATTTGTAGAAGAGAAACAAGGAAAGAAATGTGATCGCGTTTCGTAAAGAAAAGTGGGTAGAAAAAAGACTGTGAATGTATTGCGTTGCATTTGTATTTCAATCTTATAGAAAAGTCTATGAATTGTTTGTAGAAGGGGAATAGGGAAAGAAGCGTAATTGTGCTTCGTAAAAGAAAAATTCGTAGAGAAATCATGTAAATGTAATACTTTGCATTTCTATTTCAATAATTAAAAATTGTATGTCGAAGGGCACATAGAGAAGGAAATGTGCATGTGTTACGTAAAAGAAAGGTGAGTAGAGAAAACCGGCTGAATGTAAAACGTTGAATAGTAAAATAACATAAAAATCCGTCTCCATGAAAAAATTCATATAGTGCCGAATTTCCGGTGATCGGTGAAGTGGTTTAGGAACGCAAACATACAGTTTTATATACAGAGGAACGGAAAATGTAGTAGATAATAAAGTTAATAATAAACATGGGTTTCACCGTCCTCCGTTTCAATCACTGGAGCAGTTGACAGTGTCCTTGGACACAGTGGACAAATCATCAAGTGTCTGTCAACGGCTGTGAGCAGACACGTTGCTGGAAGATTCCACAGCAACTGGCCTCATCAAACAATCGCCGTACTCAAGTCTTGTACATCCCCACTTGGCACAATTTACTCCCACCAGGCCTCTCAATTATCAATGAAGGATATAAGGACATCGTCCATAAGTGGCTTCAAAGAGCAGGGATACAAGACATCTCTTGACAGATGTATAAACTCCTCAATGGCATTCCTCACAGACAACAAACTCCTTCATTGAAGTCCTAGCGATCATGTTTTTACTGCAAGTAATAAAGTTCCTTCCTTCGAGATGTAGTTTAAGAACAAGGCGACCATCTGTTATGTAAGTTACATCTGTATCGGAACGAAGCCTGGAAGACCGCCCAGGAAAAGCTTCGACACGTCTGTTGATCTGTACTACATCAAATAAGCCGCGTTTTCAACAGCGTCTAATATGAAAAACAACACAAGATAGCATGCTACATCACTTTATGTGTTGTGCTCACATGATTCCTCCGCTCATTCTTCTACAAACATTCTTCTTGATCATCATGGCAAACTATTCTTACGAAATTATGCACCAGAAACGAATAAATAGACTGAATAAAACAGACTTGTTGCTCGCACATGACTTTCTCTACTTCTGTACACAAAACAAATTTAGAAATATGCATTTTTGGGAGCATCTCTCAGCTTATCGCCTTACAGGCCTGCAAGGGGTGAGGTGGAACTAGTGACCAATGACATTTGCAATACAGTGCGTGGCACTGTAGTGAGAACAAGCGAAAGGTAAGATGCACCTGGCCTCGTAAAAAAGCCACGTTTTAGATTTATGTCCAAATTATTAGTGCCTATTATGAAAGAGTTGCAAAGGTTGCTTGAAATTAGCAGCGTTCTTGGGTTAAACGATTATGTTTTATAAGAAAAGCTGTAAGATTATCCTTAAAATCACAAAAACGTGTAAAAGTGTACAGTAAACATCCTGCAATATTATATTGAATAAATTAATCCTTAAAAATTCTACCTATATTTGTACTGAAATTAAAATTCGTATCGAAATAGCTTTGCACATGTAAGATTTGAAGCTTTCACGGCGAATGTTATTGATCAATGCTTCACGGGTGATCAGCCGTGTTAAATTTAAGAAGATCGAGCGTTCGGCCATTGTAGACTCCATGGCCATCTTCAGGAAAGATGGAGGAAACCCGCCCCAGCGCCGCTTTGTCCACTACGAATCCCACTTGCGGTTGCCTGGGATCGAACCTGGGCCGCTTTAGTGAGAAGCGAATGGTCTAACCACTCGGCTACGGCGCGACCGTAATTTCTGTTTTTAAATGAATGGTTTTCTTCTAATACTACGCAATAAAGCGCCTTTCTTGGGTGGCATTAAAATTTAATAACATTTCTGTGAAATTGCACAGCTTCTGAAATTTGTCGAACTGTTTTACCAACTTTCTATAGACCAATAATCTGGCCATGTGTAGTAGCTGTATACTCTATGCTGTGAATCAAGCCACGGTTGAGTAACGATTTAATGAGCCGTCGGAAATAATCAATACTTCCCTTACATGCCGACGTGACATTGATTAAATAATAATGATTACCTGCATTTTACTAATTCACTTTCTGTACCTCAGAATGCAAGGTATATAAAATAATGTGGTAAACTCGTTAGAAAGTTAAGCTCCAGTAACTTTTGAGCCTTAAAACATACATTTCAGACTTGTTTTAAATTGACTCTACTTATTACTTTTGTAACCTGTGTCCTAAAGAAATATTTTCATTGCGAAACTGTGCAATTAAAAAACAGTTTATGTTGAGGATTTCCTTCATGGAATGGACTTCCAAAGCCCAGGAGGAACACTGCGTTGTAGAGGAGTCTTTAGGAGGGCCATAAAAGTGGTACTGTGCAGGGGGTGAAGGGTGTAGCGGCGAGCCACCTTCACACACACACACACACACACACACACACGCATGTATAGCCGCCGGTAGCCACTAATGACCTTGTTGCTGAAAGGTTTATTATAGCAACATACACATGTAAGGACGTTGGCCGTTCAACTTTGGTCTCCGCTGCTGTCTGAGGATTTTGGGACTTAGCCTACACTCTTCACTGAATAAAGTGAACACTGGGCGGCTTTCTGGCTCAAAATATCACTTCATTTTCCATGTAATTCAAACGAAGGTGGTGCACAATTCGACAAATTAAAAATTAAAGCGTTATACAAATATGAGTAGAAGTAGCTTCCCCACCAAAAATTAATTTTCTGCTTTTTAACTACTTTTTGAACCAAAAATTTGATGTCGAGGTTTCACCGGAAATATATATTTTGAGGTCCCCTGAATAAAAAAAAAAAATCATTTTTAGAAAAAGGTCCATGTGTGTGTCTGCCCGTGAGCATTATAACTCAAAAACTACCCTTTACGTGGAATATCTTAAAATCCTAAAAGTGAGTAACGATTAATTAAAATGCCATATTATTTATTTATGCCAACAAACTTACTGTTAGTGTTTTTAAACACACAAGCCATGTGTGGGCAAAGTTTGAGAGGTAGAACTGGAACTTAAAAATTCGATGCCACAACTGGGATTTGAAACACAGACCTTCCGCTTACCAGGCGGCTGCTCTAACCATTGAGCTATTGTGACAAACTGCCAGAATGGCATTAAATTCTCAAACCAGTTCGTATTTCTCCTGATAAACCACATTGTCTCACATCAGAGACAAATTACCCCAATGGTGACTTACTATTGTAAGTACTTTATGTCCCAGGATTAACTAACCTTCAGATGGTAATTATTATTTATTTATGCCAACAGACTTACTGTTGGTGTTTTTAAACACACAAGCAGTGTGTGGGCAAAGTTTGAGAGGTAGAACTGGAACTTAAAAATTCAATGCCACAACTTAAAATGCCATATGTTTAAGATCATTTTATTACAAATTAGATGTATATTTTGAATTTTCTGACTAGACCCCATGTAGTTTTGTTTACTCCTGGTGACTTCCATAACTGGTAAACCGTAAGAGATAGATCCAATCTTACTATACGAAAAATTTAGGTCTTTTAGAACAGCAGGTTATGTCCATAAACCTTTTCGGAGACATTCCTTGTTATTCGTGTGAGTTTTGCAATACTTAAACTAATGTTTACCTCGACTAACATGAAGATAGAGGAATAAGAGTTTGTAAGAATAGTTGGTACAAATGTAGTGAAAGCTCCGGGATTCACCTTCAAGCAATAGCTCGCGGAAACAGAATATTTGGCATGTTCCAACTGTGCAGGTTTGATGCAGCCTTTCTCTTGTGGGACTCTAATGAAATCCCAGTGCAGCAGACAAGGGACTGCCTAATGATGTAAGAACCGTTATATGCAAGACCCTAAGTAGGAGGGGTTACATCGTTCAGTTCGTGATCTTTACCTTGCAGATCACAACAGGTTCTATCCACGCTCGTCTGCTTTACGGCAGTCAATAATACCATCTTCCTCGCAATTCACAATTGCTTTGATTGTCCTCAAGCGTAATATTATCATGTTAAGTACCAATCAGCAGAGCATAATCCTTCATTTCCTTGCCAATTTTCTTCTACAAAGTTGTGCAGAAGCTTTAGTAAATCATTCTGCTTCTCTTGAGAGACTCTTGAACTTGAAGATAGTATCTTCTAGAATGCAGACGGATAATCACTTCGACGTAGAGGTATGAACCGTGAAGAAGAACAGTTTCGAAGTTTCGGATCGTGTATAACGAGATAAATGGTGGTGTAATGTGACTGAACTGAGCCTTTTGGAGAAAAGAGACCGCCAGTCAGACAAGTCACCAGCCAGTTTTATTTGAGTGCTACTTCAAGTAAAGAATCTATTGCGAAATTCGTTTAACAAAAGAGTGGATAAGAAGCCTTTGTCCATATAATTTAGATGTAGCTTTTCATTTGTTCACATAGGGAATTCGGCCCAGCAAGCCTCGTATTCTCAAAATGCATTCTCGACCTGATAAGTATCACAGTTCTTGGTACGCAGTATATATTTGTATTTCTTTCCGTTATGTTTTAGGCTCTTGGAGATAGTACCACATATATTTTGAAATAATAAATAAATAAATAAATGAATAAATGAATAAATGAATAAATGAGTGAACGAGTGAACGAGTGAACGAACGAACGAACGAACGAACGAACGAACGAACGAACGAACGAACGAACGAACGAACAAACAAACAAACAAACAAACAAACAAACAAACAAACAAACAAACAAACAAACAAACAAACAAACAAACAAACAAACAAACAAACAAACAAACAAACAAACAAACAAACAAACAAACAAACAAACAAACAAACAAACAAACAAACAAACAAACACACACACACACATACATACATACATACACACATACATACATACATACAACACATACATACATAAATAAATAAATAAATAAATAATAAATAAATCCTTGTCATAATCATAAGCAGTGTCACAAACTAAATATCCGAAATGGCTGACTTGATCTAGAACAGTATTATTTATAACTATTTTGTTTCTGTTTGGATGCTTTACCATGCTTTGCATTTCTTTGCATTTCTTCTGCAATGATTTTTTCTTTCTCTACCACGTATAGTAGAGAAAGTATTGTATCAGACCCAAAAATTCGATGTCGAGATTTCACCGGAAAGCCCCCTAAATAAAAATAAATTTTTGGAAAAAGGTCCGTGTGTGTGTTTATGTTTGTCTGCCTGTCTCTGTCTGTCTGCCAGTCTGTAGACAGCATAACTCAAAAACGAAAATTCGGTTAAAAACCAAAGTTGGTATTTAAAATTTATTGATGTCTTTCAAGGATGCGACACGAATTTTTTCAAGAAAATTGTTTCACCCTAAACTACTCTTTACATGGAACATTTTTCAAAATTTTGATTTTCTTGAAAATGACCAACGATTTTGATTAAAATGCCATATACTTTATATATCTTGCTATACAAAAAAAAAAAAAAAAAAAAAAAAAAATAGATATTGCTAAAATACACAATTTATGTCTAAATATTTTTTTTGTAGAGTGAACCATTTCAGAGATAGGCCTTGCTATTTGTATGAGTTTTGGAGAGCTTATACTTCTGTCAAATGGAGCATCGTTATTCATTGTTATGTATATGTTAACCGTACAAAGAGTTTCAAAGCTTTAAACGATTTGACTATCGCTCAAAGCCTACCGTTACAGTGCAAGAAAACCGGCAATAAGATAATTTGTACAAATGTTTATGTGTATTACGTGAAGAACATATAGGAATAAGATTTTATAAGAATGGTTAGCACAAGAGTAGAGAAAGTCATGTGAGTGCAACACATCAGATTTTTTAATTTATATTCTTCACATGTTACATTAAGTTTATAAATTGTATTCACTTTCTCGGACAATTATCTGGTCATCTGCAAATAAAAGAATATTTATTGTGTTTTGTTAGTTTAATAAAACTCTTTTCGTAATATGCATCTTCCATTTTCTATGAATTTACCCCATATAAATGTTAAAAAGACTTGAAAAAAGACTGCATTCTTGTGTCATTTCTGTTTCACAAATTATCTATCCTTGTTTTTGTTCTAATGACGTAGTTTTTTCTTTCTTTCTGCTCTCTTTTTGCATTTTATTTGTCTTTTTGCAAGTATTTTCATCGTCTTCTTACAGGTGCTCTTTTAGCATTTTCTTTTCAATGCGTTTTCTCCCTACAGAAGTCCATAATATCAGGAAATCTTTTGCAGTTTATTCTTGTTGCGCCTCTCTAGATGCAAGGTGTGTTTTGCAGACTACCCTGGGAAAGGATATGGATGTTACCCATGTGCACAATATTGCCTGTGAAGCGGTGCATTCCTAATGACCTTTACAGTGTGAAAATGTTGCTTGGAAAGGAAGTTCCATTAAATCCCTTCATTTCCTGAACTAATGGAAGACTTTGTGAGGGAGTCGCCACGTGCGTGCCAAACTTTATGAGCTGCAGACAGCAGCACGAACGTCCTCCAGATGTTGAACAAGACTAGGCACTGTGTTACACTCCCTTAAAAATATTAGATCCAACTTGCTCGTTAAATCATAAACACTCGCAATGGAATGTTTGTGCCGGCAAGCTCTTCTCTATGGGCCATTCTTCTGACGTTTTATTGCACTGAAGGAGCTTTTTACTGAGAAGCTTCTGCCACCGAGTGTACGTGCAACTTGTAAACGGCTTGCCTTGCCTTGCTCTTGTTCGCTGCTACTTTAGAGCCTCAGCGCGGCCATCTGGTTACGTCAGTGGCGTGCCTTACTGATGACGCAACTAAACATACAGTAGGTCAAATTAACCCCTGGAAATTATTAATAGTGAACTAATATTCTATATTTATAGTATTACAAAGTCTGTACATGTAATTACAGACATATTTATTCCAATTTGTCAGACAAATAATGATCCATAGTTCTATTACACTTACAGAACAATACTTTCGCTCTACTTGATGGGTTTAATTATTTTATACCTATATGTACAACGACTTGATCAGCAAAACATAACCCAGAAACGGCGTTTCTACATTTAATTGATGAACTATTAAACAAAATTATATTTCATAATATAGAAATTATCAAGACAGTTAATGAGAATTTAAGAATTAGTAACTTTTATAAACTATAAAGCACAAGAAAATTAACTGCAATTTATACTAAATGATTTATGCTTTGTTGGTTGGTTTTTTGTTGACCAGCTTGTAAATATTTGGGGATATATTTTGTGCTGCCTTGATTCTAAGTACTGCATTAAGATTTTGATCAAGAACGCATATACATGTATTACTGTGTCAAACTTGAACCCCCACTCCTATCTACTGCTGTGATGTCACCGGTCACTGCTGGGCACGCAAGCTTTTGGCCTCGTTCAAAGAGTAATTAATTTGCTATGTCCAGTCTAGTAAATTTACACCTTCGGGTTATTCTTTTCACGTGTAGAAAACTTAGATTAACTTTACTTCTCCTAACTACAGAGAAACACAGATCTTAGAGACAAACATTTCCAGCTGTTGCTGCATTTGTCTTTATCATAACTAAGATAGATGCTCACTCAGCCAGTTTCTCTCTTAGAATCAGTTCACAAAACCCGAAAATTAAAAATTTTTTAAGCAATAGGCGTGTGATTTATTTGTTGGTCCATTGCCTAACTGAGGTTGCGTGCCAGTTAGATTTACGCTCTTCTTCAGTAGGGTTTTCTATTTGAGATACGAGGAATATCCACCTTTTACGTCTTTTTATGTATCTTGAATTAAATAGAACGCTGCAGCTGGCTCAATTCCAAGACTCTTCGACATCTGTTTAACACAGGCAATTATCTGCTGTTCCTTGTTAACTGACTAGTGATGAGTTCATTTCCTTTTTTTCTGTCTTTCTTTCTTTCGTTGTGTTTGCTCAGCATAGTATTGTGACAAAATGACAAAATCAGTCAGGTTACTTTAACTTTATTGTCTTCGAAAATTCTACCACAAAAGTAGTTTTGTTCTTGTCGTTAACAATCTAGTTTTTTCGAGCTATCATAACTCACAAGTTTTACTTCTCGTAAACTTGCCTCAGTCCTTTTAGTGTCTTTCTTTGTCTCACATACACTAACTACGACGATACAACTGCTCTACGTTCGTTAGTTCTTCTGTACAACGACTCGGAGAGTAACTAAGCTTTGTAATAAAGTTTACCATCTTCCAGAGATGAATTTCAAGGATATATATTCTTGTATACATATTGATACACACCAAGTTATTCGTTTTCAAGAAAATAATTATTATCAAAACACATTTAAAATACTCCACGTATTAGGTTAAAATTAAAGATATTCTGTTCAGGATGACTAGTATTACAAGGTTAGCTCAACACATTAGAAATTACCTACATTGCTAAAATCAGGATCTTAATCTTAAAGTTTTACATCCTGATAAACCTTTTACTTTAACCCTCTCAGACCCAGTGACTCCATATTGTCACCGCGCCCGCCGCATCTAATTGCCGACAACAGCAGTGTCACCCATCGCATTATTGTCGGCACTACCGCAAAGGGGCCGAAGGAAAGAGACAGAGAATGGCCGCATTGTTGGGGCGCTTGCCGAAAGAGAGAAGGATAGAGACTTCGGAAATCTTCTTCTTTGTATTTCACCGCAATAACTGAACTTTCCAGAATAGTGCCTGGGAGATATAAATAGCGGTAAAGTGCGACAGACAGACGTATGTGAAGCGTTGAGGAGTCGTGCCGACGGGACGGACAGACGTATGTGAAGCGTTGAGGAGTCGTGCCGACGGGACGGACAGACGTATGTGAAGCGTTGAGTAGTCGTGCCGACGGGACGGACAGACGTATGTGGAGCGTTGGGTAGTCGTGCCGACGGGACGGACAGACGTATGTGAAGCGTTGAGGAGTCGTGCCGACGGGACGGACAGACGTATGTGAAGCGTTGAGGAGTCGTGCCGACGGGACGGACAGACGTATGTGAAGCGTTGAGGAGTCGTGCCGACGGGACGGACAGACGTATGTGGAGCGTTGAGTAGTCGTGCCGACGGGACGGACAGACGTATGTGAAGCGTTGAGGAGTCGTGCCGACGGGACGGACAGACGTATGTGAAGCGTTGAGGAGTCGTGCCGACGGGACGGACAGACGTAAGTGGAGCGTTGAGTAGTCGTGCCGACGGGACGGACAGACGTATGTGAAGCGTTGAGGAGTCGTGCCGACGGGACGGACAGACGTATGTGAAGCGTTGAGTAGTCGTGCCGACGGAGAGGACAGACGTATGTGAAGCGTTGAGGAGTCGTGCCGACGGGACGGACAGACGTATGTGAAGCGTTGAGTAGTCGTGCCGACGGGACGGACAGACGTATGTGAAGCGTTGAGGAGTCGTGCCGACGGGACGGACAGACGTATGTGGAGCGTTGAGAAGTCGTGCTGACGGAAAGAAGAGTTTTTTGTGTTACTAATTCGGAGCCGTGCTGTTGGTGAATCGATAGACTTTCTTGCTGTTGCAACGAATGTACAAAGTTACTGTTTACGGAAATAAAAGTGTTTCTTTATCTCGACTACATCTGTCTTCTTTACTTTACACCCACCAAAGTCACAATATGGACACATATTTATATCTTATGAATCTTTTCAGGTGTTTTAATGCTTTTTCTGTAATATTTTTGTTATACCGTGTTGTTTAACCGTTAAAACACATGCAGTTGATGTGTTTTCAATTGTCAAATACATTTTTACAACTTACATCGTAGTGTTTCGTTCTATTTTGTTTTATTAATAGCACCGCAGTCAAATAATACCCCGTCATCATCCACATGTCATTACACCGGTTATTATACGTGGGCCCTCCCATATCCAATACCACAGGCATATTTGACTGCAGTTGCTAAGACTCGAACCCGCGACGTACAGCTTTCAGAGAATGGCCAGTCCGTTTATCTCGCCGTAACGATCTTGGCTATTCAAGGCAATGTTTTATGTGCATATGAAAACCGGTTTTATGAATTAGAGGAATACCGACATAAGTAGCAAAACAATTAGGGCTGGAAAGGGATAGTACATTGTGCAAAAACGAATGCCCAATGTCGCCAAACCACTGGTATTTAATGTAAAACTGAAGCCTAACTTTTTTTAGTATAGGCTTCTAAGCATTTCTTGCAATTTTGGTTACAACTGAACAATAAATTTCCTGCAAGGTAAAGTGGAGATACGATTATGTCATGCACCTACAAGAGGGCAAATCTAGAACAGGAATAAAACTGGGGAGCCAGGGAAAGCAGAGCATGGTCCGTAACGCCGGCGTTACCGAGTGTAAACGATATAATATTTCTACATGCTCCCGTGAAAGTGTGTGTGTGTATGTGTGCGCACTCAATACAAAGGAATGACATAGCGGAAGTGTTGTGCCCGTGATGGGAAGTGATAACGGGACATTACTCCAGTTTACTGCAACCTGCGCAATTGGTGTTCCTCTCTTGGATCGCGATAACACGAATATACAAGAAACAACGACCGCACTTCCTGTTTTGACATTCACTTGTCATGAAATTCTCCGCTGGTGCTTACAAAGCGTTCGGTGTTGGTTTAATTTATACATGAGAATATTGATGTACAGAAAGCGAATTTAGTAAAATGCAAGGGTGTCATGATTCGTAGCTTCCCCTGCTTTTTCTCTCTTTACCCCTCTCCAATGACAGCAGTATTCAAACTAGTAGCTGGACATACAAAGCAATGACAATTATTGGTCAGATTATTGGTCTAGGCCCTCTAGGGCAAGCTGGTTACACAGTTCGAAAAATTTCAGAAATTGTCCAAATTCACAGAAAGCAGAACCTGCGCTTAATATAACGCAGAGATATTTTGATACGATTTTTAATTCCAATATAAATTTAGAGATAATTTGTAGAAAGAATCATTTAACCCAATAAATGCTGCTTATTTCAACCAATATTTGCAACATTTTTCATAACAGGTAGTAAGACATAGGAAATAAATCTAATTAACTTTTCGTATCATTACAGCGCCATGCCTCTAGTCCCGTATTGCGACTGTTATTGGCCACTAGTTATAGCTCACCCTTTGCTAGACCCTGTAAGATGATAAGAAACAGATATACTCTCAAATAGTACGGTTTGAAGGTTCATCCCTCAACGATTAGACGAGGTTGCACTTGCCCAATAGTCTTGCATTTTTGTAGGTATTTAAAAATATTACACAACACACTTAAAGATTTAATTAAAAATCTCAGGGCATTATAAAAACAATATGTATATAATAAAAGTATCGAGAAACTACTATGCAAAAGGACACCACAGTTTGTAATAATGATTTCTCTTTAATGCAGCGGAGTGACTTCCACCCTGCCGCATTGGGGCTGTTTATAGAGAAAATCTCATTGGGAAGAAATAACAGCTACTTAAGTGACCTTGTTTATTCTCAGAACCAACATACACAATACTATTAGGGAAATACAAGGTCAACACAAAAGAAAACACAATTTAGCTGTATTATTGTTTCAAGACCAATGTCAGAAAGGAAATCAATATTATATGAACTAGCTATTGCCCTGTTAATTTGTGAGCTGTGAAAATTTAAGTAATTATTCTTGGCAATTCTGGCAAACTTTGAGCTAATACGATTATCGTTGGCAAAGATGGCCTTGTCAGTTTTTGTAGGTGTTTCATAAAATTAAATAGTTAACTCATACAAATAGACTGATATATTTTATCTACCTCATAGTGCCTGAATGATCTAGTTGTCGACGGGCCCTTCTACACTATACTACTACTCTATCTCATAGTATTCAATTAGGTACCACTCTATCGGCTATTCCTTTAGGATATTATTTTCTTACCCGTTTCATGTATACCTATTAGAATGCATATTAGAAAACAACTTTTAGTTTCGCTTCCACGCACCTACGTAAGTAGATAAGACAAAATATTGTACGCTAACAATTTGATATCGATATTTCACCACAAATTAGGTTTTGAAGGCCCCTAAATGAAAAGTTCGGCTTATAAAATAGTTATTTATATAACTAGTGTATAATCTGATTGTGATATGAATATATAAAAAGTTTTGTGGATGGAGAAACGGAAAATGCGTTAGCTTGCTGGTATTTATGCAGGTTTTCTTAGAGGTACATTGGAGAAAATTGTGTTGTGGTATTGAAGACGCCATTGCTGTTCTGTTTCCATGGCAATTACATCATTCATTTTGTAGCACTGATGCCAGCAAAAGGATAATTTTGCACTATAGGACGAAAAATCACATCAAAATTACCATTCGCAAAAACTTTTCATATTCTTATTCCTAAAAAACTTTTGATTTTTCTGGAAGTAATAAACTGTAGCACTCTTGGGTTCGTTCAAGATGTCAAACGGAATACAATCCATACTTTCAATAGTTTCATAATTATCATAAATTTTTCTCTATAAGTGCTGAAACAAATGAAACATCTGCTTAGCACCATAATACCTCATACATCTTTGTTCTCTGATAGATTATAATTTTTCATTCAGCAAATTTATTAGTGATTTGATGTATTTAATGCTAGAATTGTGTGAAACCTTGTATTTAACGTGTCTATAATCTATTCATTGTGAGAATAAGTACGTTCGCTTTCATTAATGCACTAAACATATACTCGTGTCACAGCCAGTCAGATTATATACTAGTTACATAAATAACTATGTTCACTAAACTAAAGAAAGGCTGAATTTTTTTCGGGAATATAAGCCTAGCAGCATTACGAAGTGCTGGAGAAGTAGGAAAGTATTTAAATAAAACATATCTTCCTTTGAATTATAGATTTCGCATTTTAGAAAACACCTTGTTTTGTAGGTTATCATGTTTCATTTAATTTGTAATGAAACACACCTTGCAGAATCTGCAGAGGTAAAAAATCTTATATATTTAAACGAGCAATTCTTGTATATATAAATAAATACATATATTTATTCCGCGCAACTTGGAAACGGCTCTAACGATTTCGATCAAATTTTGTATTCAGATGGTGTCTTGCTTTCTAAATTCAGCTATATAGGTGTAATTCCCGAAAAAACGCAATTTTACATAAAAAATAACATTTTTTATTCCCGCTTCTACTGCGCAATTCTTGTATATATATTCCCGGTATTTCAGAAACGACTCTAAAGATTTGATTTAATTTTTGTATAGATGCATATTACCTTCACAGTGTTTTCTCTACTCACTTTTAGGTAACACATTCACATCTCTTTCTCTACTCACTCTTCTATAAACAATTTTCCATAAAAACGTGATTTTGCACCAAGAAACAGTTTTATTCGCACGTGTAAAATAAGTCATACCATGTTCTATATGTTTGAAATATAAATGCTATTACATTCACACTGTTTTCTCCTCTCACTTTTAGGTAAGACATTCATATCTCTTTCTCTACTCACTCTTCTACAAATAAATACACAATTTTCTGTATGTTTAAAATAGAGATGCTGCATATTACATTCACAGTGTTATCTCTACTTACTTTTAGGTAACACATTCACATTTCTTTCTCTACTCACTCTTCTATAAACAGTTTTCCATAAAAAACGTGATTTTGCACCAAAAAACACTTTTATCCCCACTTTTAAAATAAGTCATGCCATGTTCTGTATGTTTAAAATAGAAGTGCTATTACATTTACACTGTTTTTTCTCCCACTTTTAGGTAACACATTCACATCTCTTTCTCTACTCACTCTTCTACAAATAAATCATGCAATTTTCTGTATGTTTGAAATAGAGATACTACATATTACATTCACAGTGGTTTCTCTACTTACTTTTAGCTATCACATTCACATCTCTTTCTCTATTATATTCATACTGGGCGAAAAACGCCGAGCAAAGCTTGGTCGCCCAGGTACTGATCCTTATCAAAGCAAATCTGTATTCCGCAACCCGGGATCGAACCGGAGGCCAGAAGCTGACTACTCATCCAAAGACCTTGAGAACTTGTTGCTGGTCCTATCATAGATAATAACAGAAGGTGCAGTTGTAATTTCTCGACCTGACTCGACTCGCGTGTGGCAAGACTCAATAGTTGATTCCGTGCAAGTAGCATAGTTACAAAGCCGCCCTTATATTATTATTCAAGATGAAAATTGAAGTGGGAGTCTCTCTTAAAACAAAAGCGTGTGTGAGGAAGGAGACCTTGCACCGAGTTCAGTTGTTATGTAAAGTAGAAATCTGTCTGTAATGACAGCACGGCGTTTACATTATGCAGAACGCGAGCGTTAACACCTCGCATTTCCGGCAAGATGTGGCTCCCTGAGGCTGCTCGTGCGGACATTCTCCATTCATGTGTATCACATGTTTACGCTCAAGACTTCCAGGATGAACCCAAGCCACGCATATACTATTAGCGTCGCATCAGCGATTGCTATTATTTTCCATGCACGCTTCTAGGTATCTAAATCAACACTATTTCCAATTTATATTTCATAACAAACTTTAAAAAAATTATCTGCACTGTTGACCTTCTCTATTCATCTTGTTCAAACTACTCAAAAATCTACAGCTTCACGCTCACATGACTTTCTCTACTTCTGCACAAACTATTCTTACAAACCCTTATTCCTGTCTCTACTTCAAGATAATAGAGATAAATATTTGTACAATTATCTTATTGTTAATTTTCTGTAGGTGCAAGTGAAATACAGGAGGCTTTAAATGATTGTCAAATGTTTGAAGAGTGGTCGTTAAATGATTCTGAAATTCCGTTCTCTTTGCATGACCAAGAGATAAATAAATGAATAACGACCTCTACATTTTTTGTACAGTAAGATTTGGTCTATTTCTTACGATTTACAAGTTACGCAAAAGTTATCAAGAGTGAGCAGAACTAAATGGACTGTAGCCAGAAAATTCAAAATATACATTTCATTTGCCATAAAAATATCTTAGACATATGTAGGTAATTTTAATCAAAATCGTTAGAGTCACTTTTGAGAGAATCAAAGGTATTGAAAAAATTTCCGGGTGAAGGGTAGTTTAAGGTAGAGGAATTTTCCTCAAATTCCTGTATTGAATCCTTGAAAGATATTAAAACTTCTTTGGTTTTTAACTGACCTTTTGTTATGCAGTTCATAAGCAGACACACACACGCACACACACACATACACACATACACACACACACACACACACACACACACACACACACACACACACACACACTGATCGACCTCTATAACCGTAACTCTCCAGCTGTTTCCTCGCCTCCTTATATATAAAAAATGACGTAACATTGGCCTTTCTCGATCTCCACAAATTGCATGGGCCGCTGGATGCCCATCGAAGGTTCCAGCAATCGTTTGTTATGCGCCGCGCTCATTGTTGTTAGTCACGTATACACAGACGCGCGAAGCAGCCTGACCTTGAGCGGCTTTGATTGCTCACTGGCCTGGTATGTGGTGTGACGTAACTTAGCACCGACCGTGCTTTGTTGAG
Source organism: Tenodera sinensis (assembly GCA_030765045.1). Taxonomy (NCBI): domain Eukaryota; kingdom Metazoa; phylum Arthropoda; class Insecta; order Mantodea; family Mantidae; genus Tenodera; species Tenodera sinensis. The sequence goes on from CM060963.1 coordinate 26,077,699, forward strand.
TGTCGCGCCCGGCGCAACATCATTATGCAAATTGAAATAAAATACTTCACTAAGTGTTCAATACTGAACAACTGCTCAAGGCGTGACGTCACGAAAGCTACATACTGGCCTGTTCTAACATGACCACGAAGGCACCAAGTCCTGGCTCTACTGTAATACCGCCTCCTTAAAACAAAGAAAAGCCTATGGACTGCAAAGCACCGCCTTATGAACGTAGCATTTGCCATAACGGTGGGGTTCAGAGATCTGATAAAGGTTTGGTAACCGATGCGTGTTTACTTAGTGCCTGCAGGGTGCGTTCCGATCGATGAAGCACCACTATTGATGTTTTCAGGTGCATTACACATACATCAGGATGTTAGGTCACTCATCCAGATCTTGGGTGCAATGCCCCACCCCTTTTTAATTACTTCCTCTGCAATTACAATCCCGGAACAGCGGTACAGTGCTGAAGAAACAACTCTTCTGGAGCGTTGACACTTACGTGGAATATGTTTTTTGGTGTTTCACCAGCTGGAACAAGTTAAAACATTGTAGTAATTTTTTACTGAACTTAGCAACCAAAGAGAACAGGTTCATCGTCATCGTGGTTGAATCACTAATCACCTAGCTTTATGTGCACCAACTGTTTTATTATCCACTGGTTGAAAAGTTTTATAACTTATAGTTTATATATATTTGCAGTGAAAGCAATCAATTGGTTAATCGTCTTTCTGCATACACGGATAATCTGAGGGAGAGACCTTAGTGTAAAATAAAAAGATAAAAAAACAAAACAAGCAAGAAGAAACTATGTAAGCCTGATACACAACTCAAAAATATATGGTACACAATGAAAAATTATCTAATACTGTCGTCCGATATGACGCAATGTTGGAGGACGTAAATGAAAAAAAAAAAAAAAAAAAAAAAAAAAAAAAAAATCTAATACTGAACAAGACGGTACTGTAGCGGTGAAGTTCAGGCTACCTCATGCGACACGTGACAACAATCAGAGCGGCAGAACCAAAACGGGTTTTCTGGATCACTCGAGAAGTGTCCGGCGACCGGCGCATTTGTAGAAGTTCGAGAAAGACCGTATTACGTCACCCACGCTATACAAGGAGGCGAAGCGGCGGGAGTCAGTTCGGATTTAGTTCTAGTGTGTGCGTGTCTGGTCAGCTACGTGACAACCGGCGCATCGTGTAGGAAGATAGCGAAGCAGTAAATGAGAGTCGAGTGACTATATCGTCAAAACAACGAAAGACAGTAGACTGTGTTAACGTCAGTAAAAGAGAACTGTGTTGTTTTTTAAGTAAGCTTCATATCACCTAGTGACAGTAACTAGCACCGTACAATAGCTTTTTCCGATATTTAACTCGTGAATGCGAAAGTGAAGAAACGAAAAGCAAAATAACGCCTTTTCTTGTTCGTCCCCCTAAAAAATGACAAATAATTGTATTCATTTTTAGCCAATAGTGTCATGTCTGTCTGTTTGTCACTCACGGTAGTAATTCCAGCATATTGTGCGTCTGACCTCAGGAGGAAGGATGAGATGAAGGTACCATACAGGCGGCCAGAACTCATTGCAGGCGGAACTACAACTCCCTAACAGTGTCGGCAAGTTCTTCTGCCCGACGGAGTTCCAGTTCGCACAGAACCGGCAGATCAATTAGTCTCCATGGAAGGGCGGCTGGGAGCCGGCCGACCACAGCGCCTCCCTTCAAACTTGCACCGTATTTTGAGAGGGCAAGCTCCAGCATAGCGCAGCCCACCGGCGACCTCGCTGACTATTCCAACCTGGCATGCAAAGTAAATATCCTTCCTAACATTCGCCTTAGCGACCTGGGAAAACCCCGAAAAACCCAAGGTCAGGAAGGTCGGTCGCGACCTTACGGACCACAGACGTTACCGCCTGAGCCATCCCGCTCGGTCAATAGTGTCTTTGAAATGCTTTCGTTCATGCTGTCATTGTTAAGGGTTAAATTTCCTGCATTCAGTGCTGTTAACCTAACCTACTTACGTCTACTTCACTGCGCGTATGTGCATGAACTATATGAAATAATCTACACAGTGACATAAACCATTTAATTATTCTTAAACTATTCACCGCTAAGCATCTCATTATTTTCTTTAAAGAATTTAAAAGTACTGGAAGCAGTTTGACAAGAAAAGCTGTGAACTTCTGTGAAGCATTAAACTGACAAAAACTTGCTTTAACTCCATTGGAATATCTTGACTTCGTCTCGTATTTTAAAACTCTTTCTCGGTCTTCAGTGATATACTTACGACACTTGTATCGCAATATGGTATTTAATGCACGAAACTGGCTCTACGTTTTGCAGACTTACATTGTGTCCCGGGACCAGGCTACGTGATTGGCTTAGGAATACGAGTAAATGGAACGAGGGGCAGAATCCAATTTCAGTGGGTGATGAAGAGGTGGGAAGGGGTGCTACTCCAGACGCCCCGGTTCATTAGTGGGAGCCGGATTAATTTACACCTCCTGACCGAATGTGTAACGGGCCACTTCCGGTCGAGATGAGGGTGCAGCAAGTGGGGGCCTACCAGTACCCACATGGCTGTAATTTCACTTCTCACACACGATATCTGTTCCATGGAGTGAGTCACAAGACTGTTGCACTAGTCAAATGTACCTACTTGCACAATAACAAACTTTTGTCCACTTCTTGATCAAAGTGAGTCCCTTCCATTATGTAGCCAAGAACTACATATAATTTGTTCATGATCCCTGGGGGAAAAACAAACCGGCGTGTGTGTGTTTGTGTGTGTGTGTGTGTGTGTGTGTGTGTGTGTGTGTGTGTGTGTGTGTGTGTGTGTGTGTGTGTGTGAACAGCATAACTTAAAAACAAAACGTCGGTTAAATGCCAAAGTTAGTATTTACTTTAATATATTTCAAAGATGCAACAAGAACATTTTGAAGAAAATTCCTCCGTCCTAAGCTACCCTTTAAATGGACACTTTGATTTTCTCAAAAATGGATGTATCAATTTTGATTAAAATGTCATATGTTCAACTTATTTTTATATGAAATTAAATATATATTTTGAATTTTGTGACTATAACTAATGTATTCCTTTAGCCCTGACGATTTTTACATAACTAGTAAGCCGTAAGATATAGACAAAGTCTTACTATACAAAAAATGGAGATCTCGTTAAAACACATAGATTATGCCAAATGAATTTTTTTTGTGAAGAGAACGATTTCTAAGATATTCCTTGTTATTTTAGTGAATTTTACAATTTTGTTCATTGTTTATTTTTTATGTCTTGGCCATGCAAAGAGAAATTTCAAAGTCATCATATAGCGACCTTACTGAGTATATCTGACTATGGCCTAAAGCCTACTGTATTCCCTTTGTACCTATACGAAAATTAGCAATAAGACAATTTGTACAAATATTTATCTCCAATAACATGAAGTGGATAGAAGAATAATTGTTTGTAAGAATAGTTTATGCAAGGGTAGAGAAAGTCCTATGAGTGCAACACATTTATATGCTACTTTAAAATTTAAGATCATATCGGAAGCTTATCTTTGGAACAACTGCAATGTTGTTCACTCGCTTCCAATGTTGTTTTGCACTATATTTTCTTTTCACTACTGAAAGTTAGGTATAGTTCTGATCAGGGGTGTCATTTAGGGGGGCAGAAGGCAACTACGCCTCCCCCCTAAGTTACAAGAAGTAATTGGGCTGAAATAAATATTAAAAGTGTACCTTTTAATAGAAATATTTCTCATTTAAAGAGTAGAATTTTCTTTCAGGCTAAATGTGCCTTTAAAGCTCTCATAGCAAGCACAAATTGAAATCACGTTCGGGTGCCGACTGTGTAAGCCTGAGGTACAAATATAATTTTTTTAAATAAAATTCTCTTAGAAATAATTCATGTTTTACTGTTTTAAAAATCTCAAATGACATTTTCTACGGAAAGAATGAAGCAGGGGTGTGTTAAAGAGGAAGAAGTTTAGAATAGAATATCTTCACAATTAGTGAGAGGGATGTTTCAAATGCACCGTTCGTTGGGAGTGTTGTGCACCCCTGGAACCATACTGTTCCGGCTCAGTTGCTCTCCCGTGCTCGGACCACTTCCGGAAGAGGGCGGAAACGCCGCGTTGCCACGTGGCCACGTCCCAAAATGTCCCATTTATCCGCTTCTTCCTCAATCAAACTGGTCAACTTTTCTGTTCCGGAGTCACTTGTGGCAACCTTGCACTTCATTGAGAGCAGCCGTTATAGATGACGTCACCACCACGTGATGTCAATTACGACCCATTAATGTGCTAACAAAATGAAATGCTACTTATTACTTGAATAGGGGAAATGTTTATCGTTTCTGAAGAAGTATAGACAGAGCATGTGAAAACAGCATATAGAAATATATTGTAACAAAACAATACTGGTTACTTTTTTATCACTTTATGTCTTCTAAAATTTTACCATAAATACACATTCTTCTCGTCGTTAATGCAACTCACAGTTTTTACTTCTCATAACCTCGCTCAATTCTTTTAGTGCCTTCCTTCACTTCCTCTGCATCTCATACCCTAATGGCGACATTAATATCACTTGCGACGCTCATTGAATCTTCTTACGACGACCGATATATCTATCACGACGACACACACAGCTGTCTCACACTCGTTGACACGCTGACCAATTCATGTCCCTAAGTAAACTCTAAAACTCTCTCCTCTGTTCTTCTCAGGCCTCCTTATATACTGGGGATGAAGCCTCAAGGACCTTTCTTGATTTCTACACACACACGCACCGAAAAATGAGTCAGCAAGAAGTCTCGCGCACGCTCTCGACACCTTTTGTTTCTGCCGCTTCGATTGTTGACAGTCCAGTACACACAGTAGTTGTGTGAGGCAGCCTGAGCTTTAACGTCTTTGGCCGCTCGCCAACCCGGTATGTGGTCTGAAGCAGTTTGGCCCGTCCGTCCTTTGTTGAGCGCCGAGCCCGACGTCACAGTATATTAAATGGAGGACTTGTGTCAATTAATGCAGTATTTGAGTAGCTCCTTCTTCCTCCAATGAATACAATTGATTCCAATCAAATAATATAATCAATGAGTTTATCAATGCCAATGCTACTTCCTCTATACAAGCTAGTTATGAAATGATAGTAAAACCAATGAAAAGAAAGGTGACTATAGAGCAGTGAATGGCGAGAAAGACCGGAGAACCTGAAGAAAACACGCCTAGACGTGCTTTGTACACCACAAATCCCACACAGTCTCCTGAAATTAGAATTGACTTAATAGTCAAATTACACAATCAACATCACGATTACTTTAAAGGAATAATAATGATAATAATAGTGATGATTAATAATAATGATTAATAATAAATATGACCTAATAAAATTACACCTATTCTGTTGATTATTTCTGCCATAATTTATATTTTAACTCAACATTTTGTCAACGCTGGTGTTACGAGGGTAAACAACAACGAAGGCCAAACAACAATAGAATAGGTGCGGTGCAGTCTGTCTCCGTTCCAAGCCCCAGGAGGGTGTATCCGGCTCCACCGGGGAGTTTCCATTTGGAAATGGTAAGAACCCTGTCGTCTGCTATGTAGGGGCTTCTGGATCTGCCGACGTCTGACTCCTCTTGACCCCTTCCCCCTCGTGCGGTACAGCTACAAAAGGGTGCATGGTCGTGACGCGGAAGTCCTCTTAAGTCCAACTTAGCTTGTGAGGAATTCCTAGAATCGCTACAAGAATAATGGGTAGAGAAAAACGTGTAAGTATAGCTTTTAAGTACCTCTTTAAACTTTTAAGTATAGAATGTGACAGTACAACGGATGCCCTCTTACAGAATAAACGAATAAGTAGAGAAAAAGCTGAAAGTTTTGAAGAGTAAGCAAACTTTTACTGGTTGGTCCATCACTCTTACACACGCGACGTCACTGAGTTTCACGCAATTGGAGAGCACGCTTAGAATCCAATGAAATGCTGTTTATAATTCCCAAATCTTCGAGTTACGCCTTGTTTGCTTTAATTAAGGTTTAGAAAGCATGGCATGGAGCACATGGTCTGGCGAGTAATTAGCAATTCTAAGATAAATATGTGACGGTTATCCTTGGGTGAGAACTAATTAGGGAGCCCACGATAATTTAGAAAGCTCCTTGTTGTTTGTTGCACACTGTTACCGAAAGAGGTAACACGGATATTTGAGAATTACATCGATCTTAGCATCTGCCGTTAAAAGTATTTATTTTCCTGGAAGAACAATCTCTTTCGTGCTCTATTTAGTCAATAGGGAGGTTTAGTGAATGCAGCGCCAGTATAAGTACTTTGTGAAGCGTGTGAATTCCTAATTTGTATGGATGAAAAGTAATTTAACTTTCCAGGCTAAAATTGGCGTAACTCTATTGGCTATAACATTCTCTGTAATAATAACTTCAGATTGTGTCGATTGTGATAGACTCTGAACTGGGATTGCTCATATTGTTACTGTTTTTGGAGTAACTACTTCTTCTTCTTCTTTCTTAACATGGATTTGCTTGTCGTGGCAGTCTAGAAGGTCTGATATCAAAATTTCTCCCACAATGTTTTCTTCTTTTAATTCTTCTCATATTCCGTAGTCCATCTTTTCTGGTAACACCCAATAAGGACCTTAAAACTTTCATTTGAGATGGCTCCAGTTTTGATTTTCGTTGGTTTTATTTACCCATGTCTAACATGCATATTTTAACGAGGTTTTGTATACTATTCTATATAATCTTTATTTAAGATCCTTCCTCATACTTCTGCCAAAATGTCCTTTTATGCACGCACTGATTTTATTATATTTTTTGTATTTGCTTACACTTCTGCCTTGATGTTTGGTCCCAAATATTTAAAGTAGACATCTGCTAAATTCTTTGTCCTTCTATTACGATTTCTATTCGAAATTCTTCTTTCCCTATCATACTCATTGTTTTTGTTTATTCTCCCGAAATTTCCATATTATATTCTTTTATTACGTCATTCAGATTAAACACTGATTCCTGCATGTCTTCTTCATTCTCTGCCAATAACACGATCATCTGTAAATATCACTGTATCAGGTTAGTATAAGGAATAAGTGCAAAATTAAATAAGTGAACAACAAATCAAGACCTGGGTGTTTTGGTTTATGCCAGAGAATTAAACCTCCACAAGGAAATGCATTGCTTTATTTTTCCTTTAAACTCTTTAGTAATAAACGTATAATGGCTATTACTTAAGGTTATATGCCTAAAACTTAAGAGCACTATCAAAATGTTACACAATATTTTTGCTTTATGCAATAATAATATACTTATTTCTGTGTAGGCACATTAAAATTATTCTGGCTCAATAATATTAAAATCAGGTCCACTATTCTGTAAAATATTCAATTGTTCATTCATTTAGTCTTACGTGATTTTACAGCTAACACAATGCTGATTTGAGTTTATACATCAAAGTAAGCAAGTAACTATTATTTTATAATCTGTTAAATCTTGATAAAACTCTTCGGTCATTAAATAAATTGATAACTTTTTATAAGATTGCGTACATAAACTGTGTAATTATCTTGTTCATACTGATACATTAATTCATATCTTCCTATATAAAAAATGGATGTTTATATGTTTGTTCTCTATGCACTCCTAAATCGCTTGACCAATCACCGCGAAGCTCGTGCCGAAGCTTTCTATGCTACCCATTTTACTATGCAGCGTATTACATTCACATAGTTTTCTCTACTCACTTTTACGTAACACATTCACATTCCATCTCCTCGCTCTTCAAATATATATATATATATATATATATATATATATATATATATATATATATATATATATATATATAGATTCTTATGTTATCTGTTTGCTATATATCATACTACATTCACATAGTTTTTTCTACTTTTACGAAACATATTTACACTTCTTTCTCTACTCTCTCCACTACAAAAAATTCATCTAATTTTCTATACGTTTGAAACAGAAATGCAACGTTCATACGGTTTCTCTACTCACTTTTCTTTTGCGCAACACATTCACATGTTCTTCTCTATTCACTCTTCAACATACAGTTATACAATTTCTATATGGTTAAAATACAAATACAACGTATTACATTCATACGGATTTCTCTACTGGCTTTCCTTGCGGTGGTATTTATGGTTGTTAACAGTGACTTTGCATGTCTTTCCCGTGTTTTTATTTACTTATTTTGTTTATTTTTTGCTATTTATGTTATCCTAAGAGTTTAACTCTTTGTTGAAGGTGTTAAGTAAATTTTTTTTTAATGTTTGCAAAGAAACAGAGGGCTAAAGTGCAATTTAATCTACAAATTGTAGGGACAAATCTTTAAACCGGATATTTAAGCTAGATTTGTATACAACTAAACAACTTTTAAAAATACATTGCCACATTGAGTTACAAAGCTTCAACACCGACAGGTAAGAAGTTGGGCTTTGCTTTAGTGGTAAATAGCAATTAGCAGTAAATGAAAGATAAGCCATTTAATTACAACTATGAGATATCTCGATCACAGACTCCATTGGGATTCGAACCCGGAGGCTGTAACTTTGGTTGCAGTTGTGGTGTTCCTCATAGATCACGACCTGGTTTTAAGCAGCCTGAGTGTTTCTGGAGTATTCTAACCCGCAGCACACCTGTGCCACGCGGGTTGCCGCAAGATCGTGGCGCGATATCAATTTACGACCGCCGCACTGCACAGTCCCAACTCTAAAACTGTCACCAACTGTATTTTCCCTTTACGAGTTTCAAATGGGTTTAGATGAACGTACTGGAGGTGCCTACTGATTTACGAGACAAACCCCTGTGTGCAAAGTTTACCTCTGGCTAATTGCATACTCCGCGTTTCGAATTGATGACTTAAGATGGAATTTCTCTGAACTTGCACACGGTGACATATTTATACCCCGCAGTGTCTGCTGTTCTGAGTAATTTAATGAACATAAGATACATAGTTAAATTTACACGGGAAAAGAGACAGAGGATGCCCTAGAAAAAGATGGGAATAAAGAAAAAATGCGAAGACCGAACCCTAACATTACCAAACGGAGTAAGGGGTACTTTATGGCCAACTTCTGAAATTTTTGGAATTCTGTCTTAATTTTTTGATTAAATGCATCCTTATTTATTGTGAATCACTGGTTCTACTACTGAATTGCGTTTAGCTATAACGTGATTCATGTAAATAAGGAATAAACAACGTTAGATATTACCTTTACAAGCATGACAAGATAAAATGCTAATTTTACTTTCTCTACTACGTACTATAGTAAAGTAGAGGAAGTATTATATTCCACCCAAAAAATCTATGTCGAGATTTCACCGCAAATATATGTTTTGAAGCATTTTTAGAAAAAGGTTCGCGCGCGTCAGTCATTCTGTGGACAGCATAACTCAAGCACGAAAACTACGTTAGAAACTTACTTTCAATTCAATGTTTAAGCGGAGGCATCGGTGAAACATGGATAAAAATGACGAAAAATGCGATTTTTCGTTTTTTGCCTTAAAATTATGTCTGTTCCTTGTACTTTCAGAATCTACCGTCGTTTACTCCTCATCACCATTTAAAAGGCCGTTACGCCATGATTTAAATGCCCATGGCGTATGTATGTTGTCATATACTTAAAGCTTTAAAGTCATTTTTCCCTGCTTTCTATTTTTTCACATTTTTCAATCTTCAAAATGCATCTTCTCATACAGTTCTTAATAGATTTGTTTTAAATTTTTCACACATGTTTTTAGATAGTTGCTTCATAAAACTTGGTATTTTAAATGCTCTAGATGGAGTAGTTTAATTGTTATCGAATTTTTATTTTGAAAATTATTAATAATTTGAAAAAAAAGATTTCTCCAAAACTGTTTGACACAGCCAAATAAAAATACCAGGTTTTGTAGACATAATCTAGGGAAACATATGGCCAGAGTTTTGTTTACTCAGAAAAAATAATATTTCATAAGAAGCGTTTGCTATACTACCTTAAAATTGCAAAAACTATCTTACATAGAAAAGTGAAATTTGGTAAACCTTATAGTTATGCTTTGGCGCACATACATACAAATTTTCACATCATTGTGACAAAAATTGTGGATTTTTGTCATTTTTACAGATGCCTCCCCTTAATGTGTTTCAAGAATGCGACACAAAGATTTTAAAGAAAATAGCCCCACCCAAAACTACCCTTTACATGGAAAATGTTTCTAAAACTATGATTTTATTGAAAATGGCTGTAATAATTTTGATTAAAACGCCATGTGTTTAAGATATTTATATGACAAATGAAATGTATATTTTTAATTTTCTGGTTATAGCCTATGTAGTCCTGTTTACTCTGGATGACTTATGAATAACTCTTAAACCGTAGGAGATAGAGGAAATCTTACTAAACAAAAATGTAGATCTCACTAAAACACACAAATTATGTCCGAATAAATTTTTTGTAGAGTGAACCATTTCGGAGATATTCAGTTGTGTCAGTTTCGGAAAACTTAAAACTTTCGTGAAATGAAATATTGTTGTTCATTTTGTGTATGTTACGTGTGCAAATACAACGGAATCTCAAAGGTCTAAAATATTTGACTATCACTCAAAGCCTACTGTATTCTAATATTCCCCTTGCAGCTACCTGGAAATAAACAATATAATTTCTACAAATCTTCATCTCAACTAACACGAAGAAGATATAGGAATAAAAGTTTGTAAGAATGGTTAGTACAAGAGTAGAGAAAGTCATGTGAATGCAACACATCAAATTTTTAAATATCGTTATCACCATCAATATTAAATTTGCTATAACTTTATAACTGCAGAACAATTTGCTCAAGAATTGACCAGAGGCTAGAATCAAGGGAAAAAACGCTTGAAGAGGAAGAGCGAGGACCAAGAACCATTTAAACAAGGAGATTATGGTGCAGGAATATTTTAAACTTGTGGGAGATAAGAAAGAAAAAAAAGCACACACACGTAATCATTTAGTTTTTTGCATTTTTCTACAAGTTTAAATTGTACCGCTTTGGACACGCTTTTCTCAGAAACTGCTTAAGTTAAAGGGCTGAAATTCTTTGATATAATATAATACATTTAAAAAAAATAAAAAGGTATGCATTTTAAGTGGAGTTATATTTTTTTCTATATATGTATGCTTTACAATTTATATTTCACGGATAAAAAATAACTAATCAATCCACTCGTAGTGTTCATTATTGTGAACTGTAAATAAAATTGTGGCAGGTGTGTCCCTAACATGGGTTTTTAAAATTTCATTGATACACTTCACTTAAAAACATATTGACCAAAATTATGCAGTGATATTACAACATTTTGTATTATTAGCATGTCAAAAAACAATTATGAATAGATGATCTAATTTTCATTACCTTATGTCAGAGCTAAAACCCCTGAATTCTGATTTTGAAATGTAGCATCATATTTAGCTTGACACACGTGCCACTGTTCTTATGACATCATAGATTAATAAGTATGTGTTCTTTCAGAAACGTCTTTTATTACGTACGGTAGATTACTTCTCAGATAATGGAACAAATAGTATCCTATATAAAAGAAAAAAGTACTTTGCTAAAAGGAATTGCAACAAAAAGTCGCACGGTTTATGACAAATATAAAGATGAAAGCAATATCGCCCATAAAAGTGGAGTCAAGAAATCAGCACTCCATTAACGAGCAAAGACTGCAGTCCTAACATTAAACTTGAACCTTGGTATTTTATGGCACTGAGTTGTGCAAGAGAAACGTTATTCAATTATCTCCTGAAAATGGCAAAGATCATCAGCGTAAATATGAAATGTGGAGCTAATTAGGCAGCTGTTTGAATTGCCTGTTAATTAGGTGCTAAGATTTGACTACGTAAACAGTGCTAATTTGTACTTATAAAAGTAACACTTTGGTGCGCGTCTCCGTGGAAATAAATGTTATTTTGTCTCACTTCATCTAGCACTTAGTTTCGTTGAATAAAAGTGCTGGGTCGTCGCCTTAGCGCTCCTGCTTACCAAGCGGGAGACCCGGTTTCGATTCCCGGTACCGGCGTGGAGATTTTCTGCCGTTTGGGGACTTGGTACGGGGTGGACTCAACTTTGTTGCGTCTCTGAGGGGCCAATTGAGGTGTTAAGTCGTATAGGTATGTCATTGGAATTGTTTTTCTTTAGTTTCTATACATTAGATCTCTCTCACGCGCGCGCACACACACACATACGCACACACCACTCTCCATCATTTTTACTTCTTAATTACCGGGCTGAAATGAAACTAATGATATCTTGGTCACAAATGACATCTGAAGCTCACACCCTACCCACCAAAGCTTATACCCGATGCACGAATTTGTCAAGTGCCCTTCCCTCCCCGAACCTCCCCTCCATCCGAATGTGCTGGCCATTCAACCAAAGTAAGAATACGCGTTTCCACTTTTCGCTTAGAAATTAACCTTTGTAATTGAGGCTAAATTCATTAGAATTAAGATAAAAAAGGATGTTACAGAATTGTTTACACAATGTCTGTGTCACAGTTAGTAAAATAATAAACAACGGTTCTTTATTGACAATAATTGTATTGATCATATTTGTTACTTATAGATAGGGCTCGGAAGTTCATGCCCTAAAAGACACTGAAATATGCATGCAAATATGCTCTTAAAAACTTAAAAATATGCCAAGAAATATGCACTATTTAATTAAAACAATTAATGTCCCTTTGCAGTAGACAAGACGAGTTAGTATAAATAATAAAGTTACCTTATTCTTTAGAGGTTGAAGCAGAAGTAGTCCCGTTGCTAGTATTAACTGCTAAATTGCAGTTCACAACCAACACTTTGCACAAATTTTCAACTGTAAAGTCTGTCTGTTGTCTCGCAAAACACTTTTGTAACGTGAAAAACTTCTCTCCACGCCACAAGATGTTATCGGGACATATTTAGATGATGCTAACTGCTTCACACACACACACACACACACACACACACACACACACACACACACACACACACACACACACACACACACACACACACACACAGAGAGAGAGAGAGAGAGAGAGAGAGTCAAGTCTCTTGGTGAGACATGGTTTTCTTCTGAGGATGTTCGAATATCGCACATCTGTTTATAACCAGAATTGCTTGAAATTACATAATTCACTTTCTCTTTCACTTTTTGTCCTATGCTACCAGGAGCCGAACTTAGATCACATATTGTTTTTTCAAAGACAGTGATTCATGCAAAGGAGATCCTACAGCTTCTAATGCCGTTATGGCTGTTGGTAAGAAAGAAAAATGGGCAGATATGAAACCAAGATCCTCTTTTAACCCAGTGCCTGACAGAATATTTTGCACAGTTTCTATTGATGAAGCATCTTTCAGGTCCAATGAATTAACAACCTCTTCGGCTATTTCTATGTGCTCAGCATAATATAAAACTGCATCGACCCATGTTCCCCATCGATTAACACTGGTCCAGGAAGAAGTCGGATATTAGGTGCTGTTGATCTAAACAACTTAACTCTTTTAGGAGATTTAACAAAAATTATCTTCGTACTGGGCACAAATCTATCTACCAATGGGAAAGAACCATTGTCTCAGAAATGCTACCAATATAAAAAAATATTATACCGATGAAAAAATAAAAAAAGCATAAAAATCATTAAAATATGCAATATAGGAGCAATAATATTGAAATCTTCGTGAATTGCATCATCATGTGTAGTACTGCCAATATGAAAAATATTATCCAGATAGAAAAAAGTAATAAAAAGCCATAAAAATCATTAAAATATGCAATATAAGGGCTATAGTATTGAAATAATATGCATTTTTCAAAAATCAAGAAAATATGCAGTTATATGCACCATAAAATCATGTCCAAATAACTGAAAATTCCGTAATTCGTGCACATAATGTAAAAGCATACATTTTTAACCCCTATGAAAAAACATGCAAATGCATGCCCTACTTATAGAATACCTGGTTAACGTATGGCCGAAGCAGTATCTTCCACCCTGTATAATTCTGCTAGTGAATTAGAATAAAACCCATGACATTCGCCTCGAAAATGGCAATGACCTCATTTGCATACAGTAACACGGAAAGACTTATGAACACTAAGAAGTCAGTGACTCCTGAAAATAAACGTTTTATATCTACGCCTGGTGGTCACGTCCTTCCTTGACCCTCCACAGTCCAGTTTGCCGATATCTTCAAGTGACTCATGTCAGACATATTGTTCGTGCTAATCGCCCATGGTCACCGTTAACAGGAAATGGGAAGAAGCGAGCCTTGTCGGACATTAGTGTTTACTCATCAAGTGACCGTGTTACCGATAACACACATTTGACAGTCGAGTAACTGTAGAACGGATATGTGTATTCTAAAAGTGTAAAAGGCTGATAAAAGCAGGACCCACCACTCAAATTGTGACTGCATTTATGTTTCAGTTATTCTTATTACCATTGAAATAACAAACACTTGAAGTGTGTTGTTGTACAGCCATGGGAAAAATAATTGAACTCATTAGGACAGCAGAATAAGTCCCACGTCGTGTTGCAGCGTGGTTAACACAAGTCGACATTTCCAACATGCAGCCAAGTTTGACAGCCTTTGTTCCATAAGTCACCGTCTGTCGGACACATCGCCTCGTCGATTTTCCATTATCTTACAAAAAACCTTCTGTTGCTTCACGTTGCTTTTTCTACTCACTTTCAAAAAGCATTCTTACGGAAGTTGTTTTTTTTTTTCTTCTATTTAGTTCTAGAAAACTTTCATTACACACTTACACACACCTTCGCTGCATAAGAAGATTACAGTAGGCTAGAGATAGATTTTTAAAATGAGGATTCTATGTGATGGCTTAGTAATTATCTCTGCATAGCTGCGAGCAAGAAAGAAAGAAAAAAACTTTGATTATCTATTTTTTCTTGAAAAAAGTAAAAAATATTTGGAAATTCAAACGGATGCCAAAGAATGTCTCCGAAATGCTTAATACTATAAAACTGTTATTTCCAGGATATTCATGATACACATTTTATTTGCCATGCAGATATCTTGAGTGTGTGCTGCCTTAATAAAAACAGAATTATTTATGAGGAAATAAAATGTACCAAATGTTTTCGTAAAGCATAGATTCATATTGCATCCACGCACACGCACGCACACGTACAGTCAATTTGTTTTAAACATTTATGGACTCAGGGATGTCAAGACATCTACTTCCGGTGAAATCTTACTATGGAATTTTTGGGTGGAATACAATAGTTACTTCCTCTTTAGGTGCTAGTATGTTGTTATTATTAACAATTTTTATTGTTATTATTGTTATCGGTGGAACTTAAATTAAACTTTCGGTGAATATCGATCTAGAATTTCGATGTGGATGCAATACATATTTATCTTATGCACCTAAAGAAAAAGCGAACCTGTTGACACGAATTATATTCATGGAATAAGTGAGCTGTAAAAAGGGCTACGGTTTGTAACTTGAAGCTTCTTTAAGTGGCTATTAGAGTAAATTCGAGGAGATTCGTTCTGTTGGTAACGTCCCATTGCCTGCGTTTCCACCGCAGCTGATAGCAATTTAATTTCGCTCGCAGTGAGGGGAAAATTACACTCAAGGTGTAGAACTTGGAAACGAGAGGAAATAAAAGATCTGCTTCCCCCTCCCCCCCCTCCCCTCCTCTTGCTACTAAAACCGAGAAAAGTCCGATTCATGTTGAGTGGAATCTAAGACACTGGAATATTGAAGGAAATGGAGAGGTAAATGGATTACCCTGAAGCGATATCGTTAGAAGAAAGAAGAAAATGAGGTTTATAAATAGATCTGGATATTGAATATATTAGCCCACGTAGATTACTGCCATATTCAGTGTGTCCCTTTTTAAGTATTTTGAAATTAATGTTCAACTAAAAACCACGTGGCGATCGATATGGTTACAGAGGTGTGAAAATTATTACACTCAAGAACAATCTGTAGTAAAATGATTATAAATCCTGAGTTCCAAAATAATTTTAAAATATCTAAAACCTAATCAAAGCCTTTTGTGGAACCTCTGTGCCTTTTGTAACTTTGAATATCAATTTTACTCAAATAGTAATATTAGCTATGTTATATTTTTCTTTCTTTCTTTTTCCCCCTGAAGGTTGAGAGCCTCAAAAACTTACCCAAAAAATAGTACACCTCCCTAAATAAATATCTGGTATTTAATTTACAGACATATAATATTTTCATAGATAATACTGAGATAAAGAATATCTGTAATCGGTGATCTAAAAGTAGTTTTTATCAAATTTGTTTAATTAATGAAAAAACGTCTCGTTTTGTCAAATATAGTAGGATAAAAAGCTTACTCTGAGAATTTGTTCTGTTTTTTTATATAGTCAGCTATTTAATTCTGAATATTGGAAAATTAATTAAGATTGCTATCAAACTAAAGCTTAAATATCTTGAAGACAACTTCAAGAGTTAAATAACCAAAGCTTTGCTTTAAGCCTAATAGTATTCACATCTCTGTATGCATTATTGTAGCTTGGAACTTAGAAATCTATTTTTTTGTTTTGTAGAATGTATGCTTTACCTTTAAAACTGGTTGAGGTATCTGGTATAATAACGAAGGGAAACACCTCGTCTATTGTGATCCGTCACGGAAGGAAGAGATGAAGTAAAGGGAGACCACAACCCCGGCAATGGACGGCGAAGGCAGCGCCACAGAAACGTGCGAAAGTCAGAGCCACCGGAGATAACTTGTCAGGGCTCTTGAGAACAAGAGAAGTCCTTACAAATAACAAAGGCATAAAGGGATGGACTGAGGAGGATAAGGAATAATATGGGTTAGAGAAAAATTCCCTCTAATCGTTATCGAACCTGAGACTCCTAGCACAGCAGGCACATTCTCTACCAACTGAGCTAAAGGGCCAATCTGTATCATTGTATTGTTTTATATTTATTGTATAGTGTTCTCTGGTTGTTTTACTATTTGTGGATCAAAGCGTTTCTGTTATTGCAGATCCAGTTAGTGAGTATATTACTACTTGATTTATTTCAATCAAGTTGTGAAGAGCTGCCAAGAAGGCAGACCGTGACGAACAGTAATCCACTCTCCGGTGCTAACCTTTTGACCTCGCGTGCTTAAATGTCTGGAGTGCAACAGCTGCGGTTTCTTGAGGGCACTTCATCAAACGTCGTAATCTGTCATAACCAGCAGCACTCGATAAGGCGTTAAGTGACTCGCCATTCTCATACTTCCACTCACACGACAAATACTGCTATGTTTGACTCTCTAATAACACAGTATTTGAGTCCTTGTAAACCCCAGCTGCAAGATCAATATCGTCTGTGCAACAGTTAATGTTTCAAACGCATGGCGTTGACTGTGAGTCGCTGTGGGCAAAAAGTAAAATTATTTTATGAAAGAGAAGGCCTTCGACTGTGTACAGCGGAATGATTATTGGAACATAATGGAAAAGAAAGGAGTACCAGCACATTTAGTACAAATAACAAAGGAAATGTATACAGGAACTACTATAAAAATCTTATGACTTTCCCTACTCTTGTGCTAACTATTCTTACAAACTCTTATTCCTCTATCTTCTTCGTGTTAATTGAGATAAACTTTCACATAAATTATCTTATTGCTTATTTCCTTGTAGGTGCAAGGGAAATATTAGAATACAGTAGGCTTTGTGCGATGCTCAAATCTTTCAAAGCTTTGAGGTTCCGTTCTCTTTGCACGCTTAACATAAAAAACTGAACAACGATGTTCCATTTCACGAAAGTTTTAACTTTTCCAAAACTCCCACACATAACAAGGAATATCTCCGAAATGGTTCATCCTACAAGAAAATTTATGCAGACATAAATTGTGTATTTTAGCAAGATCTATATTTTTTGTATAGTATGATTTGGTCTATCTCTAACGGTTTCCCAGTTATGCAAAAGTTATCCAGAGTAAATACGACTACAGGGGCCATAGCCAGAAAATTCAAGATATACATTTCATTTGTCATAAAAATATCTCAAACATATGACATTTTAATCAAAATCGTTAGAGGCAGTTTCAAGAGAATCAAAATTTTCGAAAAATTTTCCATGTAAAGGGTAGTTTAGGGTGGGGCTATTTTCTTCAAAATCTTTGTGTCGCATCCTTGAAAGACATTAAACTTAAATACTAACTTTGGTTTTAAACCTACTTTTCATTTTTGAATTATGCTGTCCACAGACTGACAGACTGACACACACGAACCTTTTTCTAAACAATCTTTTTATGGATTCAGGGGGTCTCAAAACATATACTTTCGGTGAAATCTCGACATCGCATTTTTGAGTGGAATACAATAGTTCCACTACTTACCAGTAAAGAAAGTGAAATAAACAACGATGTTGCATTTGATGAAAGTTTGCTTTCCTAAACTAACACAAATAACAAGGAGTATCTCCGAAATGCTTCATTAAAAAAATTAATAATAATAATAATAATAATAATAATAATAATAATAATAATAATAATAATAATAATAATAATAATAATAATAATAATAATAATAATAATAATAATAATAATAATAATAATAATAATAATAATAATAATAATAATAATAATAATAATAATAATAATAATAATAATAATAATAATAATAATAATAATTTGGGTATAAATTGTGTGTTTTAACAATATCTACATTTTTGTATAGTAAGATTTGATCTATCGCTTACGGTTTACCAGTTATGCAAAAGTCGTCAAGAGTAAACAGGACTACATAGGTTATAGCCAGAAAATTCAAAATGTACACTTCATTTTCATAAAAATATCTTAAACATATGGCATTTTATTCAAAATCGTTAGAACCATTTTCGCGAAAATCAAATTTTTTTTTCATTTAAAGGATAGTTTAGGGTGGAGAAATTTTCTTCAAAATCTTTCCGTTTTTGAGTTATGCTGTCGACAGACAGAGATAGACACACACACACACACGCACACGCACACGCACACGCACACACACACACACACACACACACACACACACACACACACACACACACACACACACACACACGTCCACGCGGACCTTTTTCTAGAACTGATTTCTTTGCATTCAGGGGGCCTCTAAACATATTTCCGGTGAAATCTGGACATCGAATTTTTGTATGGAATACAATACTTCCTCTACTACTCCTCTACTACTATAGTAGAAAAAGTAAAAATTCTTATATACTTATTTTAATCGCTGTTTTGCTTAAGGACTTAATGCTTACTCTTTGGAAATGTTATACCTTCTAAGAATGAAGAAATGTAACATATGTAAACACACCATCCTGTATTAAGGCTGCTTAGACCAAGCGGGGGGAACATTTTGCCTTTATAGAAATTAGCCTATATAATTTTGAGTCCCAGTTTTCACTATTTGTAGCAAGTTGTTTCATTTCTAAATTCGTATTAAATCAAAAGTTATCCTGTTTTCTGTTATACCTGTAAGTGAAGCACCCGGTATAACATGCAACGTGCAGATAAAGTAACCTGCTACAGGTTTTCGCAGCGCAGTGCTGATCTCTGGGGGGGTACGTTTCCATGCTCGGCTTATTGCGTTGCGCCTGTTTCCAGGAAAACTTGTTAAATTTCCGTGTAAGATAGAAGCCAGAAAGGGAGGGAGGGAGGTCGCGGTTGGCTACCCTGCGTCACGCACGAAACCACATTGTTTCCGTCGTGCGTTATTTGGATGGAAGCTATCGGAATTCTGACGTGGAATAATGAGGATACGTGCGTGCCTGTCTCAATTTGATTGTACTGCCGATTTAATAACCGTAACAGTAGCAGCAATTTGTGAACAGACCCCTTTTAAAGACAAATATTTTCGTCCCATTGTGTTGACAGATGCACGAAACAAAACAATAGAGCATCACATTGTTTGTTGACATAAGTTTAATAATTTTTTGCCGAACTTTCGCTTTCTAACCTCCAAAGGGGAAAACCTAAATTGAAGTTTGTCTTTCTTTTCACTTTCTTAAGGATAGCAGATGGACAGTTGACTTAAAACACAATTTTCAAATCTCTCTCAAGCATATTTTTGTGGTTTTAGATTCGTATTATTTGTTCCTCTGTTTGGTAACTATTGGCTTAATGCATATTAAGGGTGGAAAATTCGATGAAATGGATTTTTGGATTGCACGTCCGCTGTAATTTCAAAATATATTTTCCGTTTTAATATTGCATATTCACCGTATATGCATCAAGTGAAACTACCAAATTATTGACTTATTTTAGTGTAAAATTTTATATTTTTATATTTTCCCCACACACTTGTTCAAAATGTTCTATGTGACTGAATTTTCAACCAATTGTTGCGGAATTTTTCAACATTATGAAGGTTAAGATGTTTTTGAATTACACAGCGTTTACGAGTTTTATATTTTTAAAACCAAAATGGGATGATGGTTCTACTCGTTTGAAAATATTTCTATGTGAACTGAAACACTATTACAAATTTCTGCACTTCGATCAGGCAAACAACATGGATTCTTAAGAGACAGACTAATTTTTAAGTGTTGGTATGAAATATTTGGTATAGAATATTACAATTTTTTAACTTAGTAACTTGAAAGCTAAAATATATATTAAGACGAAATATAATACCGGTCGATCTATAACACAAGCATTAGATTAAAATTTCAAATTGATTGTAAACCTTAGAGAATAAAATCGCCTCAAATGTAGTATGAAATCAGTAGAACTTGTTTACGTAAATGTTGAATCGACATTATAGCGTACCAAAAAGACAGTAAAAACTATTTTTAAGCATATAGTACCACGTTAGTCGACCTATGGAAGTCCGTTTAGAAAAAAATATAAATAAAAAAAGAAAATGAACACAGTCTACGCACCCATCATGCCCTTTTATAAAAATAAACACATCAAAATTATTGGTGCCATGCTAAGTGCCCGAGGTACAATCCCAGCCCTTTTCGCGACCTTTTTTAAAGTAGTTAAACTTCCAACTGCCAGCAGAAGGAAAACTGTTAAATCCCACTACACGTGGCTATGTGAAAATTCTTAGATCTCACTAATTTGGACCTCAAAACTGCAAACAAAATATTTTTGTTTTATGACCTGCATTAAAAAGTTTGAATTGCATGAAACCATAATATTATTAATACTATCAGCATATCCTGTTTGTGAATTGTTGAACAGAAACTCCACTTTTTCTAATAGCTAGTAATATTCTTATTTATGTAGTCTTTTACAGTGACAAAATTGGCAACCAATAAATGTGTGACAAACTATATAAACGATGGTGGAAATATTATGAACATAACCTTCCTTTAAAGCAGAAAATAAATAAGTTAACAGGATTAATATTATTGTTAGCTCCAATTATTATGAACGGAGTTGAAGACAGAAGCACCCAAAGAATAACTATGGGTTTTATATTAGATTATTGTCTACAGAGTAAAAAAAAAATACTTTATCTGATGTGTTCTTGGCAAGAGAATTGGTGTAAACAGGCACTTAAGGTTTAAACACAAACATTTGTGTGTCCAACAAGTCATAAATAATAAAAAATATGCAAATAAATGTACTTAAATTTAAAAACATGCTGAAATATTACCTCATTGGAACTGTAAATTAATGACAGTTGAAGAGCATAGATATCAACCAATTTTGTTCTTAATATTAAGGTAGTATAAATTTTTCTTCACTCTGAATTGAATGACATAATTAACTCAGTTTCAGCTGATCAGTTTTTTTCCCTCCTGAACCTTCAAAGGAAATAAGACTCTGCAACAGACACTGAAAATTGTTACAGAGGTGTTTGTTGATTTGTTTCAATAACGTAGTTCTGTAGAGAACACATCGCACAAAAGAACAGTTGAAATGAAACGAAGGTGCGAGTTATGAAGTTTCTTAATAAATATTTAATTTAGCTATTTCTAAAATAAAATTTCTGCTATTGAGTGACTGACCAAAATCAATGCTCAGATTTGCCAATCTGTGGTGGTATTCAAACAGAGATTTTTCCTGCTTTTGAACCTAGCGCATTCTCCAAACCGAAATGACCAAGTATTATACTGAGTTGATTACGCGAACTCCCCTAAAAATGCTGCGAGGTCTATGATTAGCTTTGCCATGCGTCTTACATTCTAATACAAATTACCAGGGGTAAGATGATTAATGTGTACTGTTTCGTAGCAAATGGTTACCTGGACAACTGCGATTAACAAGCATTTCGTGAACACAAGTTTTGGAACAGCCCAGAAGTTTGCGCCAAAATTACCCTTTAACACGCATACACACACACTAAGGGCATACCTATTCTTTCTTTGTGCAGCGTGCTTGTTTAAAAATAGTCTCCAGTGGAAGCCGACGATCCTCCATGTGCTTTTCCAGACAGAAATGAAATGCTGTATGTGTTAAGCAGGTGGACAAGCAGTGGCTTTGATGAATTTCATCACTGACTGAGTGCACAAAATAAAAATAATGGCAGCTAAAAATAAGTTATTTTATAACCAGCACCCTCCGTCAAGTTCTGCTGCACACGAGCAGGTTGCCAGAAACTCAGCGCAATTTACCAGGACTACTTTAATGTCATTACGTCATAGAGTGTCAATCATTTTTTTCCCTTTCAACGTTTTATTCTAAGAAGTATCTGTACAGAGTTACGCCTTTCTTGCATTTTGTTCTTAATAAATACTATTTACTCACATAAAAATTGAAATTTCATTATTATTGTAACAATGACAAATTATGAAATCCCACTTCTGACACCAATGTGACCAAAAGGACGAAAGTTCAGTCGAGTTAATTTTTTTTACTGAACTTAACACAGTCTACAGTCTTCGTTGATATTACAGCTCATAAGCGTTTTCTTCTTGTAACCTCGACTCTATCCTTTCGGTCTTTCTTCACTTTCTCTGTCTCTCAAACAGCCGACATTGACGATACAATCACTCAACACACATTAACTGCTTCGCTATCTTCCTTTCGATGTGACGGATCACTCATTATTGCTGTACAATAACATTGCCTGCTCCGAGGACTTATCTATTGGCACAGAAAACATGAAATAAATGCTACAATAATAAACAGTAAATCTGTCAGGGATGCGACACGAATATTTTGAAGAAAACTTCTGCATCCTAGACCACCCTTTGCATTGAAAATGTTTCGAAAATTTTGATTTTCTCAAAAATGACAAACGATTTTGATTGAAAGGCTGTAAGTTTAAGATATTTTATAGCAATTGAAATGTACATTTTGAATTTTCTACCTAAAGCCCATATAGTCCTGTTTAGTTTTGATGACATTTGCATAACTGGTAAACCGTATGAGATAGACCAAGTCTTACTATACGAAAAACGTAGATCTGTTAAACCACACTATATATGTAAAGTATAATTTTTGTGTAGTGAACTAATTTGGACATATTCCTTGTTATTTATTAGAACTTGGCAATATTACAGACATTCTTAAATGGGAGGTCGTTATTCATTTTTTTATCTTTTGGTCATGCACAACATAGCGATCAGTCTTAAAACATTTGACTATCTTTTAAAGCCTACTATATTCCTGCACATATAAGAAAATTGGCAATAAAATAATTTCTACAAACGTCATCTCTACTAACACGTAGTAAGGGGAAAAAGTATTTGTAACAATAGTTTGTGAAAGTGCAGGGAAAGAGTGCAAGGCATTTTTTTTTATCTACAGCAGTAAACCGAAGCACTTGGAAGACCTTGAAAGTAATAGCATATTTTTGGAATACGGTGACTTCAGTGGCCTCAAGGCTAACTTAAGAATGATTGCATCCTGCAATTTTTCTGTATGCCTGTTATGGTCAACCCAACAAGTACCTCACATTTCAGTTAGGGGAGGTCAAAGACAGGCAAGACGTGGCGCCCACTTGCAAGTGGATAAACCTGATACCGCCCGCTTTGGCAGTTCCCCAAATTGTCCGGCAGGTGTCTTGTCCCGATCTTACCGCGGGATAAACTTACAAGTAATTGTTTCACACCATCCCTTCGGGGGCTTCTTACACTGTCGTGTGACTGTTTCACATAATCCATCACTTGGGGTTTCTCGCTGATTGTATACCGGTATCAGGGGTTTAATTTGTCAGGTTGAAACATCGGTACTGATATAAATTTGTCCATTGTCCATCGAATTGACGATTTAAGTTTAGCAGGTTAACGTTATTTCCATTGTGTTGGAGGAATCATCTGTATCTATAGGTCAATCAGAAGAGAAGCTCACAAGAAGCTAATAGGAGTCTCATAACCTGGAATACAGTTGTGACAAAATAACAAAAATCAAGTTCAGTTTCTTCTAAAAACTTTTGCATTATACACAGTTGTGTTTTACTGACGTTAACACAGTCTAAAGCAGCGATGTCCAACCTTGCCCCTTTGGAGACCTCAACCTTCAGTTAGAGGGTGAATCAACTCTTAGCTGTGGCATCCACTGACGGACACAAAAAGGCGATTCCATGGCAGTTTCTAAGTCATAACTTTAATTTTCTGGCAATGTCCTCGGAAGACACTCTGGATGATTTTTGAATAAATGGCAAACAGTAAGAGACAGACAACAGATTTTGTCAAGTACTTCTTTTTTCTTTTAGGTAAACCATTTCCAAAATATTCTTTATTATTCGTTTCAATTTGCCAGTACTTATACTTTTCTCAAATATGAATATTTTATTCGTGTTTTTATCTCTTGGCTTACAAAGAGAACAGAATATCAAACGCATCGCATAGCAACCAGCTCTTAAAACCTTCACTGTGACTTAAAGCATACTATGGGCCTCGATTTCATTTTCTTAAAACTTAAATAAGCAAAATCTGATCAAGCATCATTAAAAAAAATCCTGAAGTATATTTATACAACTTAGTGGTCACTGTAGAACTCCTTGTGCACAGTTTTAGTTTAAAACCAGCCTCAGTTATCACTTCTCTAAAGATGGGAACGAAAAAATACTATCCAGTTTAGTTTTGTTTTGCTGATTCCTGGAAACTTGTTCTTCAAGAAGAGAAAGGCATATGCTTTAGCTTTCACAAAATACTTTATCAAATGCATTATGATCAGTGAGACATAATATTGTAATGCATAAGCATTAACAACATTAATATCAACAACAGAAACGCGCCGAAGTCAACAGTTACAGATATTAACACCTGGTGCACAACCGAAGTGTTTTGTCCACGAGGTGAACCTAGCGGGCTGGGCAGCAACTTCCAGAAGGGACAGGGAAGGAGTTCCAGAACCCAAGCATCTGTGGCATCTGTCCGCATTCGCCGGAATGTACCACGCGGGCAAAGGGGGTAAAAGAAGATAAGAGAGTGTGAGTTAGGGAGATGGAGATATAGAATGTGAAAGAGGACAGGAGAGAATCATCTCCGTTGCTGACGTTATTATGCGACAGAAGTGCGGATGTTCATAAAAACTTGAGCTATATAAATGGAAATTATTTTCACTACATAATTATTTTAAAGAAAAGGTGTCATGTTTCAAATTAGTTTTGCTGCAATATTTCTCCACTCTTGTATCATTATTTTCTTAGCTCGCTCGCATGGTTTCCTCCCAGAAGGTACTGCCCGTGCGTGGGAAGCAGAAATCTATGCACGGAACAACATAGGCGTTTAGCCAAAGCTTGCATTTTTCAATTTCGGAAAGGTAACTTGTTTGTTCCTTAAGCACAGCGTATGTATTGCAAGTTGTGTTTGAAAGGGAAAGTTGATAATGTTGCCACTGCTTTCCCTTTTCTATCTGCGCAACTGTTAGGTCACCAGGTGGCTAAGAACTGTTCAACGTGATTCATCTATAACGGTGAACCAATTTACATGCAGCGGGCGTAACCCTTAAATTTACTTTGTTAACGTGTAATTCCTGGCTTCTTTCGACACTCACACACTATAATCTTCTGCTGTTCAAGGGTAAAAAGAGCTTTCTTGAATTACAACATTCGATGACATATTTTTGTTCTCTTCAGAACTATTTAAAAGTTTCGTGTATGACACTTTATTCTATTGTTTGTTCAGATAGAAGGCTTCCTTTCTCATTCAACATTTTTGGTGCATAGGAATCGTTTCATCTGCAATACGCTGAGACAACAGTCAATTGTTTACAAGAAAATCATATTTACGGTGGTTTTAGAATTATGAGAAACAAACGATTGCAAAAACAAAAATCTGATGTGTTGCACTCACATGACTTTCTCTACTCTTGTACTAACTATTCTTACAAACTCTTATTCCTATATCTTCTTTCTTGATAGTTGAGATAAACATTTGTACAAATTATCTTATTGCTTATTTCCTTGTAGGTGCAAAGAGAATGTTAGAATACAATAGGCTTTGTGCGAGTCAAATGTTTGAGATTCTGTTGTCTTTGCACTCTTAACATATAAAAAAATGAACAACGATGATCCCTTTCACGAAAGTTCTAAGTTTTCCGAAACTCACTTACACAAGGAATATCTCCGAAATGGTTCACCCTACAAAAAAATTTATTGAGACTTAAATTGTGTATTTTAGCAAGATCTACATTTTTGTATAGTATAATTTGGTCTATCTCTAACGGTTTACCTGTTATGCAAAAGTCTTCCAGAGTAAATACGACTACAGGGGCTATAGCGAGAAAATTCAAGTTATACATTTCATTTGTCATAAAAATATCTCAAACATATGACATTTTAATCAAAATCGTTTGAGCCATTTTCAAGAAAATCAAAATTTACGAAAAATTTTCCATATAAAGGGTAGTTTAGGGTGGGGCTATTTTCTTCAAAATCTTCGTGTCGCATTCTTGAAAGACATTAAACTTAAATACCAACTTTGGTTTTTAACCGACTTTTCGTTTTTGAGTTATGCTGTCCACAGACTGACAGACTGACAGACACACAGACACACACACGGACCTTTTTCTAAAAATGATTTTTTTGGATTCAGGGGGCCTCAAAACATGTATTTCCGGTGAAATCTCGACATCGAATTTTTGGGTGGAATACAATACTTCCCGTACTTACCAGTAGAGAAAGTAAAAATATGAGGTGTTGCACACACATAACTTTCTCTATTCTTGTACTAACTATTCTTACAAACTCCTATTCCTCTATCTTCATGTTATTTTTCTCTTATTTGATTTAGGTGACTGCAAAATATGCGCAATATATTCTGCTAATGAAACGTTGATATTGAATGTTTGAGTGCAATGTAATATTTTCTCTGCCTACTATAAGTAGGTGACAGAGAAGGTAATTTTTTTTTCTTTTTAAGTAGGAGTTGAAGTTTGTCAATTTTTTATGTTAAATTAAGCATGAGGTACATGTCGTGGGCAAACAGGAAAACCTACCAAGTCAATTTTTTCTATTTTCAAGATTGTCTTGAACTTCAGTTCCGCATCTTTGATCCATTGGACATCAGTATTGCTGTGATCGACCGTTTTTAAAATACAAGTAGGCTTCTTTTATGCTCATGTGGAATTTTGGAATTATGGACTTAGAGGATTTTGCTTGTATGCCTATAATATGGTGTTTCGCGTTAATCTCGAAGAAATCTTCAAGATATCCTATAATTTCTATTCGGAAGCTTGAGCCTTGAATTATATAATTGCTCCGCTAAAAAGTGACCAGCTAATTCCATGATTGTTCATTCTACGAATCGTCCACTGGAACCAGCACTCAAGAAAGGTGCAATTTGTTCTGGACAAGTCGAGGACTTCTTCAGGGCAGAAACCATTAATTAAGTTATACTGTGGTTCCAGTTAAAACGTGTTTAAAGCGCTTATTTGCACAACTATGAATTTTGTTGTGCTTTCAGAGAACAGACGTACATACTGGAATTGAGCTAGTAATTCAAACCTAGGACAAAACACTCACACGACGAGGATTTGAAAACCTGCTAATTGTCATAGCCTTCAGTAATGTTCAGGAAATGTTACAGCAAAAATCCATCAAAATCTTTAAAAAGAAGCAGAAGAACAAATCTCTGTGTTGCACTCACATGACTTTCTCTACTCACACATGTACAAACTACTGTTACGAATGTTTATTGTTCTATCTATTTCATGCTAATCGATCTGTAGCAATTGGATGATTGCGTATTTCGTTTTAGGTAGAATGGGAATAGGGGAATACAGTAGGCTTAAGCGATATTCAATCATTTAGAGCTGGGCGCTAAGTGATGGCTTTGTAATTCTGCTCTATTTACATGACTAGGAGGAAAATAACCTATAACGACTTCAACTTTGACAAACGTATAAGCATTATTATGTATTTATGCCAACAAAGTTACACAATTATCTCAAAAGTATAAGCAATGGAAAATTCAAACCGATAACAAGAGATGTCTCGGAAATGGCTTAGTCCACACAAACTATAAGTTGTGTGTTTTAATGAGATCATTATTGTAAGCTTATTTATAAATTATTTTATTGAGAAGGAAAATTATCAAGTTTTAATAGCACAGTAAGCTTTTGTCTGTCTGTTACGTTTTGTCGGTTGTGCAAAAGCCATCCGGAATGAAAGAGTTTCAAAGACTATTCCCATAAAATTCAAGATATAAATTTATATGCCATGAAAATATTTAAAACATAATTTAATCAAACTCGCTAGAGCCATGTTTGAGAAAATGAACGTTTTCAAAACTTCTTCCATGTAAGTGATAGTTTGGGATGGGATTTTTGAAAATCTTCATGTTGAATGCTTGATAGATGCTGAACTTTTTAACCAAATTTAGTATTTAACCAAGTTTTTAAGTTTTTGAGGTATGCTACTCATAGGCACACACGCACAGACAGAAACACACACAAAAGTTTGCCTAAAATGCCATTTTTATTTGTTTTTGTTTTCATGTATGAAGATATTTCAAAACTGATTGGCACGCACCCAATTTTCCACTATCTTCAGTATCTCTATCTTCATAATTCAAGTCTTTGACTTCAAATTATTCTTGAAATACTGAATCTCCATTATCGTACTAATAATAAGAACAATAATAATAACAATAATGATAATAATCATTAATATTAATAATAATAAACAATCTGCTATGAGCCACGCTTGTCTTCCAACAAGCGATTGACTCAAGGCCTGCCAAATTATGGTATCTTCGTAGGCCATCTTATCAGTTATAGATGCTGAATTGGCCTCATTACGTTACCAGAGATGATGATGAGTAAAGTCATTATAGACGTTTATTTGTAATTGATTCAAAATAATGATACATTTATACAAAAAATAGTATGCTTGAAATACGAACAGAATCCTGAAAGCGGAAAAGACTCGACTTCCTCTAATTTCTTCAAACGATTCCTTCATTACGTAATCATGAATTTCTCACTTTCATATAGTATACGAAACTGACTATAGATATTCGCCAAAATGCCAGATAATAAAGCTTTAATGCCTTCCAGAAACAAGATGAAACCTGTGCTGTTAGAAGGAACGTTCGCGTTTGCGTAAATAACAGTGTAAGTGAAAAGGTTATCTATAACTGGATAGGCAAGTTTAATAACGGTGTGCAGGATATTAAGGATGCTGTCGGACGAGCTTCAGTAGGCAGGTCACTAAGACAAAATCGGAATAGGTGTTACCACAAGGGAAAGTAAGTGGTTTGTTTTGCAGTGCTGTTCCATAATCTTGCCCACATTTACCTTTTCCTTATTAACTTTTACTAGTAGGTAGAGGAAGTATTGTGTTCGACCCAGTACACCGGTAATATATGTTTTGAGGCCCCCTGAATCCAAAAAAGCCCCCTCACTGCTATGATCGAAGCAGTACATTTCATCCTGTGTATAGGCAAGAAGTAGAAAATTCAAAAATCAGTAACATTTGTATTTATAAGAAAAGACCAACGCCCTTACTATTATTCTTGAATCATAAAGATCAAGAATCCTACGACATGCACTTAAGCTGTCGTATACATATATAGTTTCCGGAAAGCGATCTAGACAGCCCTGCCACACCCAGAATATCCGGGTAGTAAACAATGGTAGCCGCCACAGTGAACAATGCGTCTGTCTGGCTATTTGCTAATGAGTTTATTCAATTGCACTGACCTTTGAAGCGTTTAATTGACCTCAACAATGTGGTGTACTGGAATGTAACACCGTAGATAAAATGTTTTCATTTAAGACTATTTCACTCCTATAATATGGTATTTCTTTCAACAAAATTAAACCGAAAAACACGTTTTAGTCAACAATGTTGTATAATCCTTACCAACGTAACATTTTTACATCCTCTACTACGTATTTTAAGTAGGGGAAGTATTGTTTTGCCCAAAATTTCGATGTCGAGATTTCACCGGAAATATATTTTATATGTTTTGAGGCCCCCTGAATCAAAAAAGCATTTTTAGAAAAAAGTCCGTGTGTGTGTCTGTCTGTCTGTCTGTCTGTCTGAGAACAGCATAACTCAAAAGCGAAAAGTCAGTTCAAAACCAAAGTTGCTATTTAACTTTAATATCTTTCAAGAATGCGACACGAAGATTTTTAAGAACATTCCTCCACCGTAAACTATCCTTTAAGTAGAAAATTTTTCGAAAATGTTGATTTTCTCAGAAATGGCTCCAACGATTTTGATTAAAATTATATATGCTTGACATATTTTTATGACAAATAAAATGTATGTTTTGAATTTTCTGGCTATAGCCCATGTAGTACTGTTTAATGAATTTATGACTTTTGCATAAGTGGTAAACCGAAAGAAATAGATCAAATTTCAGTGTACAAAAAATGTAGATATCGTTAAAACACAAAATTATGTCAAAATGCAGTTTTTGTGAACCATATTCCTTGTTATTTATGTGAGTTTTCCAGTAGGTACTTATACTTTGCTCAAATGGAAGTTCGTTATTCACTTTTTCTCGTGGCCGTGTAAAGAGAACGGAGTTTGAAATTCTTCATTAAGCGACCACTGTAAAAAAATTGACAATCGCTCAAAGTCTACTGTATTCTCACCCCTAGCAGCTATAAGAAAATTAGAGGAATAAGCGTTTGTAAGAATAATTAGTACAAAAGTAGAGAAAGTCATGTGAATGCAACTCATCAGATTGTGTAGTTCTATTACTTGCTCAAGATTGGATAAAAAACCTCTGCACAATTTAAAATCCATCCGTATATCTGATCTATAGATATGTGGATTGTATTTAGTGAAGTTTATATGTATGATTCAGGTACACATAAATAAAGAATTAAGCTTTAATTTTCAAAAATGTTGTTCATTGAGGTAAAAAATGGCATTTTTGTTCTTAAATCCAAATTTCCATACCCATACTTGATCTGAGGTTTTGCGTAAAATGTCATGTTATATTTTATATAATAGTGTAAAAGAAAAATTATTTAGTGAACTGACAATAATGGATGATCCAAAAGACTGTGAACCGGCTGTGCTGTGTTCTATCTGTACGCGTTCGTTCGTTCGTTCGTTCGTTCGTTCGTTCGTTCGTTCGTAAGAAAAAGCAGAGAGAGCAGAGATGGACATTGGTAAATAACCAGTTAACAGAATAAGTGAAGCGGAACTATAGAATCTGAATGTTTGATGTTTATTTGTTTGTCCCGTATGGGTCCTTATACCATTCGTCCGATTGCGATGAAACTTTGCTAAGTTGCTTTGCACATTATCGCGATGGTTTCTGAGTTAGTCAAACCATTTTGCAATAAGTAGAACGCTAGTAGTTTAAGCAAATTAGTTTGTCTGTCTATATATGTTTGAAGTTGATACTAGAAAACCGGTTGAACGATGACCATGAAATTTAGCACATCTAAGTAATTTTTCATGGAGGTTTCTATGCTATCATTTTACTATGCAACATATTACACTCACATAGTTTTCTCTACCTACCTTTTTTACGTAACACACTGACATGCCCTTCTTTACTCGCTCTTTAACATATAACACGTACCTTTTTCTATATGATTGAAATACAAATGCAACGTATTAAAATCATATGGTTTTCTCTATTCACTACTCTGTTACGTAGCATATTCACATGTCTTACTCTACTCATTCTTCTACAAACAATACACGCGATTTTCTATAAGATTGAAATACAAATGCAAAGTATTACATTAACACGGTTTTGTCTACTCGCTTTGCTTTCTGTGGCATTATGATTGTTTAACAGTGTTTTTGTGTGTTAAGCAATACTTTTTAAATGTCTCCAAAGAAACACAGGGCTATTTATTGGGCAAGTGCAACCTAAGTATGAAAGTTAAGGAATATGTCGTCAAGCTACGAACAACGCCGGGTATTTCAGCTAGTTACAAATAAAAAACAGCAAAGGTAACCAAGTATATACCTTGTGTTAATCATTAACATATTAATAAAAACCTTGATGACTTTGACATTAAACTGGTAGACATTTTAGCATAAAAGGAGTCAATATTTCACTCACACATTTCCTTACTTTCACAGCTGAAGGTCAGATGTCATCTTTTTCAATGGCACGTGGCGCTTCCTTTCTGCTCCTTTGTGATTTATTTATGAACATTGACCCAACAGCAAAGTTACAGGAAGAGGTCGATAAAATACTCAAGGAGCATTCAAAGTTGTTGCCCAAATCTTCTGCTGACACGTGACCATACTTTATCCCTTTCAGGAAGGTAACATTTCGGTTTTCTCTGATATTTTCTAAGTTTTATAGAAATTATAAACACGAAAGAAAACCATTTTGTGGGTAAAACATTTCGAATTTTTTTAATGTCCCATGGAAACATTGTAGAAACTTTGGAGAATCCTGACCCAACAGCCATTTAAATGCCAACACACGAGTTTAAACGCACGTGCGCAATCGCAAGCACGTAATTTGCGCCTTGATCTATTTCAATTTATTTAATACCTTCAGCATGCTTTGGATGCTGATATAAAATATAGTTTTTAGGTTTAGGGTTTTAATAATGTAATAAATAAATAGATTTTCATCACGAGGGGCACTTCATATGAAACTTTGAGTCCTAGAAAATTGTTTTCTTGAAACGTTAAGTATACAATAAAATTAAAATTAATATTCTGTTATAACAACACAGAAAGTGTTAATCTGCTTTGGTTAACATATGTAAAAATTCTTAATTTCAGGCCAAGTGGTATTATTAAAACTAGCTAAACTGTATGAACATTTCTGAGATTTTTGTAAGCTTTAAGAATGGTCTTAAAGATGAACTTAGACGAGGACAAATAAAAGTAAGGATTTTTAACCTATCTTCCCTTAACCTAAAAAATAATTTTTATTGAGAAATCTGAAATAAAGGGTTTCTAGAACGTTCGCAAAGCCTCGACTGCCAGCTCATTTATGACAGCATCGAGAAAAAGGTGAATTTCGAGAAAGATCCGTGCTAAGTCGCTTTGTGTATAAAAAGAGGTGAGACGAGAGACGTAATTGTTGTTTTGAAAGGTGTGCGTTGTTGAGTGTTGAACGAGATGTGTGTGTGTGTGTGTGTGTGTGTGTGTGTGTGTGTGTGTGTGTGTGTGTGTGTGCGCGCGCGCGCGCGCATACAATCATCGTAAGAGAACTGTATGTATCCACAGGAACGGTTGGGGATATGCATACATCGCGTCGGAGTTAGTCTTAAAGTGAAGTAGTTTTAGTGAGTATTGAGTGATTGTATAGTCAAAGCCAGCTGTTTGTGAGACAGAGAAAACTGAAAGACAGAAAAGTGTGTATGTGTCAAGGTTACGAGAGGACTGAACGGTAGATTGTGTTAAAGATAAAACGGAACTGTGCTTTTGTGCTTCAGTTTATAGTAAAATAAATTGAATAAAGTAACTGCTCTTATTATTTTGTTGCAGTATTTTTAAAGTGCGTTCTCACTGTACGGATAAATAATGTGAATCAATACTAACCACTTCACAGTTTTAATCATACCCATAGTAACGTTTTAGGGTTGTTTCTTGCGGGACAGGAGACAGAATTCGAATCCAGGTATATGCATCAGGTTTTCACAAGATCCTTTGGCTCTAATTGAGAGATAGTGAATTCCAGTGTCGCATGAGTGGCCAGGGAATTTGGCTTGCTGACCACATGGCAACCTGAGCCTTACTTCGCCCCAAGTGCCGGGAACCATTTGGGTGAATATTTACAGCTGTGGTCCTTGTTACTGCAAAGCTGTTCTTTTCCCATTCCCTTGCTCTGCCTTGGAGTTCCTCGTTTCCTATTGTAAATGCTCAAAAGGTAAGCTCTGGTAGAGCACCTGCTTACTGTGCGAGAATCCCGGGCTTGGTTTCCGGCCGGGAGGGAGAAAACTGCCTTTAACGAAGGTTTTTCGCTATGCCCAGTGCCGTGTGTGAAAGCACTGTATTTGTGTGGTTTTTAAATCTAAAATTACCACAACTATATGGCGCCAATGGCGTTGAAAAGTTAAGACAAAAGAAAAAGGCCTAAAAGCTGGTATCATCTCAGTCTTCTTTTGTTCACTCCTTACCTAACCAATGTCACGTGCCAGATTTATGATCTGTTCTTCAATTGTTAGTTGAGAAACGAAGAATACTGACCATGCATATGATATGAGTAAAGGGAGATGGAGGATGCAGTGGCTATGCGGTTCCCCTTAGCCGCCTTGAGCTTTTGCGCCAAGAATTTCAAAGCAAATTTTTATTAATTAGCTTTACTTGTTAATAACATAAAATTGTTGTTCAGAATGATTTATTTATTTTAACTTAGGGCCCGTGTTACAATCGTCACATAAATTATCAAATAATTAATCATTATCAATTTCATGACTTGAGCCATGAGTGGAAATTTACACTAAAAAGTAATTTCTAGCTCCATAATTAATATACATAAACATTTATCCAATATACCTCTTGCTTTACCTATTCGTATTCTTGTATTCTGGTATAAGTTTTTAATTGCCTTTATTATATGTGATGGATATCCCGTTTCTTTGAGAATTTGCTACAATTACATCGTAAATTATCAAATACTTTTTCATACTCGATGAAGAGCTTGTGTTTCTAGATTAAACTTTCTCTTTCCTTCTATTAATTACTGGTGTGAAAAAATACAGTCTATTGTTGTATACATATGCTACGGTTTATCTGATTATAAGATTGCTTCCACCTATATTGTCAATAGTTTTAGACTACCAGTATAGGTAGTCAAATAGGAAACACAAAGAACAAGACTGACAATATTAAAAATGTTACACATTTGCAATTTGGGCCATTTGGTTTCCCTTAAATCAGAAACACGAATTCCATCATGTAGCCATTTATAACAGAAAGAGGTTCAAAACTTCGCTGCCATCCTAGGAATAAAGAAGCGGCGGGAAATAATGATTTATGAATGAAAACCATTGTTACTTCAGTGGTAAATTTCCAGAAGGTCTTGTGTTAAAAAGAAAACTGTGCTACCGTCTGCGCGTGTCAGACACAGAAAATCGAACGATCAACTGATTTATTCAATCAAGGTCAGGAACTTGCATGACTCAGCTCCAAACGTTTTGCAGAAACGTTTATGGACAATATCCCTTCCCTCTGGTCACTAAATTATGTACTCGGCCATTAAAACTCGGTCTGCGGTCAAGAAAGTATGCTTTTATATTGAACCTTGTTCAACAGCATATGATGTTCAAATGTTACTGGCCGGAAGTGTAGTGGTGGCCGTAGGGGAAGTTATGCATTCGACCCAAAAATTCGATGTCCAGATTTCACCAGAAATATGTTTTGAAGCTTCCTGAATCTAAGAAAAAAAAAAAAAATGTTTATAAAAAGGTTCGTGTGTGTAAGTGTGTCTGTCTGTCTGAGAACAGCATAACTCAAAAACTAAAAGTCGTATGTGCTAATTAAGTTTATTATCTTTCAAAGTTGTGACACGTAGATTTTGAAGAAAATGTTGATTTTTTCAAAAATGCCTCTTACGATTTTGGACTCAAATGCCGTATATTTAAGATATTTTTATGACAAATGAAATGTATATTTTACATTTTCTGCCATAGCTTATGTAGCCCTATTTACTCTTGATGACTTTTGAGTAACTAGTAAATCGTAAAGAGACGGAGCAAATGTTAGTAAACAAAAGATGTCAAATGATCTTTTTTGAGAAGTGAACTATTTCGGAAATATTCCTTGTTATTTGCAGAATTTTGCAATACTTATAGACGTTCTCAAATGGGAGGACGTTATTCATTTTTTATCTCTTGATCATGCAAAGAGAACGGAATTTCAAAATCATCATATACCGGCCACTCTTAAAACATTTGACTAGTTAAAGCCTACTGTAGCAAGTAAATTTCTACAAATGTTTATCTTGATTAATACGAAATAGATAGAGCAATAAGTTTTTGTATGATTAGTTTATGCTAGAGTAGAGAAAGTCGTGTAAGTGGACATTCAATTTTTTTTTCAAATGAATTAAACACAG
This sequence comes from Tenodera sinensis, assembly GCA_030765045.1. NCBI lineage: Eukaryota > Metazoa > Arthropoda > Insecta > Mantodea > Mantidae > Tenodera > Tenodera sinensis. The sequence continues at coordinate 26,114,038 of CM060963.1, forward strand.
ATTATGTACCTAGCTTAGAAATGTCAGTATTACTTATGTATTAAGTAACAAATTTGAAACGTAACACGCCTCCGCGTATCTTTGAACACAGTGTGTTCCTCGAGTGCATCCAGATGCAGCCGTATTTGGCAACAAAGTAGCGACATCACTTTTCTCTTGTTTTGTGCTGAAACTGGTTGCCATGGAAACCCAGTTTGTACATGGCTGACTGCAGCAATTTATTGGACCAGGTTTGTGCACCCAGACTCTCTCATTTGCATACACAAGCAGGTCGTACTGCATCACTTGCACCCACAGGTTGTCTCGTAAATAGTGACCTCTTTTTTATTTGTTTGCACACGCTTTATAATCTTGAACCATTTTTCAGTCAGTGCCTCGATCCCGCGGCGGTACCGGTTCTCGACCTTCCTTTGCAAATCTGCGATGTTTCACTTGACCGCTAAACCACAAATTGCAAGCCATTAACACTGACTTTAGCAGTATCTTCTGCAAGCGAAACGCTTCCATTACTGAGGCGAGTCATTATGTAATAAGCATGATCTTCAAGTATTGTGAACAAAATACACGCTGATCCTCTTGGGAAGGCATAAAATATAAGAAAAACGACCAAATCCAGTCCAATTACTTCTTCTCACTTTATTTTTGTTCTAAAACTTTTGCTCAAATGCACGGTAAGAATTTTGCCATAAAACTATGGATGAGACGTTAATCTGTAACCCAAACTCAGCTCTCATCAGAAGAGTAGCCAATAAATTAGAGAAAAATAAAAGCGTGAAAATAGTAGTTTTCTATCAGATTTTCTATTCCTCACTCTCTTTCTATCTAAAAATATCAATGAATGACAATTATTTATATTTCCCAAAACTTTTAAATGTTTACTTAGCCAGGTTATTAGGCTCAACATTAGTACACAGGAAAATAAATGCCTTAGATTTATAAAAAATAAATGAATAGTAACAATCGCATATGAGGAACACAAAAGGAGTTAAGCAACTAAGGAAGAACATAGAGAAGTAAAAGGAGACATAAGATTACGCAGTGCCAGAAGTAGAGTAATTTCGCACGATTTATGCCTTCATATAAGCCGTTTTAATGTTACGTTTGCATAAATTATTTTATGCAAAAACATATTACATAGGGAATTTACGGTGGAGAAATTGGGTATTAAATTACTTGCACCTTTGTTCTGCTGTAACCACTATGCTCTATTAACACTGTTCTTAAGTATAATTATAAATAATGTATTCTAATATTTCTGCAATTCTTCAAACCCTACTGTAAATTAATTAAGAAACAATGCTTTATCGTCTGAAACGTTCGTGCTAGGAACCACTACATACTCGCCTATTTAAGCACCCAAATAATCTCCCTGTGCAGCTTTCCTTTGAATTTGCACCTAACTAGCCAACATTTAATCTTGCATGAAGCCAGTTTCACCAAAGTGCAAATCTAACCATTGTGTGTATGCATTATGTAACAAAGCATGTGAGGTTAGGTTTAGTGGCTTGTTATATACAACAGGACTAACTGCACCGTTGTTTACACAGGCTTGCAAACCACCATTACACCTACACGTGCCTTTGTCACCAGCTTTGTTGTTTTTCTCTTATTCATGATGTTTCCTTTCCCCGTCTTCCTTTCTTGATGTTTATGTTGTACAATTGTATTATTTCCAAGCCCGTCTTAACCTCACTTCCTTCCTTTCTTGTTTTTTTGTGATACTTGTTTGTTGCAGTCTTTTTCCGAACCCGTCTTAACCTTACTTCCTTCCTTTCACCACTCTATAAACTTGTTTTTTTCTGATACTTCTTTTTTACAGTCTTTATTTAATAATTAATAGCAAATAAACAATAAATAATGTCAGTGTTATATCATTCCAAGGGCAAAGACTCAGAAAAAAGTCCAGTTTTTCAGCAAGAGTCATATCTGACGAGAATTTTCGTGATCCAAGGTTTTATACCTTGAATTTACTTGCAAAGTCCGAGAGACATGCTTCAAATTCCCTTTCCTAGTACAGCCAAAAAACATGTGCAACAAATTTCCTCATTCTTACAGGCAAATCGAAGATAACATTTCTGAAGAATTATCTTCTAAATATAACATTTCTCATGTTTAATATGAATCACCGGAAGAGACAAATGCCGTCCTACGTTTGTGCCAGGCTCTTCCTCAACTGCCAGCCGATGTTTACACCCAGGCCCGGCGATCGGTACCTGATCAACAATAGTAATCGTATGTCAGGACAAGTTGAAGAGTGGAAGTTGTATAAATTTCACTTGTATTTTTATATGCTTGGCTTCGAAAAAATCCTCAAGAAGGTAATTACAATTAACTTACAACAAAAGATAAATTCAAATCAGACATTAGAAAATGGCAAGTGAGTTGGTCAACTTCTGATTGAGTAATTTTTCACCACTATAATATTGGAATTTTTATAAAGTTTCCTGAGATTGTGATCAATGCTCAGAATTCACTTCCTTGGAAACTTGTGCGAATTAACGGATTTTATAGATAGAAAAAAAATTCTCTAGCAGATCCAGATTTTTTACGTACACCATTTCCATAGATAAAATTCGCGTTAATAATGACTTGGAATGCCATGGAATACTCAGACGTAAACATGAACTTATTGACTTCGCGACAACGTATAATATAGATATTATTTTAATTCAGGAAACACATCTATTAAAAAAAATATTATATTGTTAAAAAAAAAAAGAGAAAAAAAAATTCGCGTTCAAAACCAAGCAAATGGAAGACAAGGTTTTCATCCCCATTGCACTCGAAAGAGGAAGAAAACAAATGATAAATTCTACACCTGCATACAACATTTGATAATTAAAACCACGGATCACGAAAATTGCAGTTATAACTTGTCTTGTAACCCTAATCAATATCCCTCGTGTGATGTAACACAATGCAATGAAAAGGTCTGCGTGTGATTTCAGAAACAATGTTATATTTTAATTGTTACACAGTTTATTCATTATTCACCGAAAAAACAATTATCTCGGATTTTAGTGACAGAATCCCAAAGCTTTAGTTGCTTCCGAATGTTCTTTAATTCTCTTTTGAATTTTAACTTCGGAAAGATTGGGTAACGCCTTAATCAGATTATTTTCTGTTGTAAAGTGCTGGACCAAAATTAATTTCTCGGATAATGGAGCGTTTTCAACAGCAATCGGTGAATATACCGGGTGGAAAGTACTGCTTCGGACATATGTCAACCAGGATTCCACATGATGAGTGTAATAAATATGTCTAATACAATTATTGTCAATACAGAAGCGTTTCGCCGAAAAAAGTGTCAAATATTTGGAGCCATCTAGCTTCTTGACAAATGGAGATAAATGGTTTATTATTTCACTAGCTGTCGCGCTTTGCATGGCATTTTAACATTAAATTGTGATTAAATTCATTCAAATTAAGCTAGAAATGCATCACACAATATTTGCTCGACAGTTAACTGACATTAATAGATAACGAACATAATCTTCATGGGGTATATAGTGTGCATTATTTCTGGAATCACTTTCGGTAGTTTACCATATACATTTTGTGAATTTACGTTTCTTGGCTATTTAAGTACTTTGTTTTTTTGTTATCTCGTACTTCAAGCACTTGATAATTTCATCAGCAGCTTGTTTTCTCTTACAGACCTACTTTGTTTTCCTTCCTGCTGTGTTTTTCTATTTTGTTAATGCTTGTTATTTATAGTGGTGCTGAAAAGGTTAACACACAGGGGAGGTATCAACAAATGATATTACTGCGCATCCTTGAAATTCTTTGTTTTGTGTGCTGCCTGTTAACCTCTTCAGCACCACCACAATGCCAGCATGTCAGCCCTGCATGATAATGTAGTATGCCACTCCCTGCCGTTGCAGATCGCGATGGGCCACGAGGATAGCGACTTGAATGAATGGCATTAGCAGCAACGGCAGTGATGACGAGGAGTGGACAACCCCAACCACCGGCGCCGCCTCTCCGCCACTCCGCCTCCTTCTCTTGCCTGTCCCGCGGGGGCGGCTGCGGCGGCGGGACTCGCGACAGACCTCCGCACCGGGCTAGAACGGCCACCCTACCCACCGCTTGTGCCGACACCGACTATGGCTTCGTGGTGCGTCCTAGGGGAGGTGGTGTGGCGATGCGACTTGGTGTCAGATATGGTAACACCTCCGTTATGGTTCTGGAGGAGGAGGCCGAGAACGAGGACGTCTCCAGGTCGAGCAACCGTAAGAAAGAGCAGACGACGTCGTTGAGAGGTGCCCTTATGAAGAAGAGCGCTAGCTTGTTGAGCCCCCAGGCGTGGTGGCCGCCTACGAGGTCTCGGCGAGCTGCTGCAGCAGCTGCTGCGGCCGCCGCAGCGAGATCCGTCAAGGAACAGGAGCTGCCGGAACCCCAAGAAGGAGATGTGATGTTGGGGCCCCAGAGACGGTGGAGGAGTCTTGGGGCGCTCATGCGTATCCCACCCGCTGTCAGCCACCACCAGCACAACCAAGAAGTGGTAGGCAGCGGTCAGACAGTAATGACCACCACGGTCTCCAGCACCCGAGCGCAGTCCTTCTACCTCCTGGACGACTTCCTGCGCCCCCAGCAGCAACAGCAGCATATCCCAGAATACCGGGAGGCTAGACTGATCTTCAACGGCTCTCGGCGTGGCGAGCATCATAACGTGAACGGTAGCGGTGGAGCTAATACCAGCTCCTCGGACTCTCTGGAGCTGTCCTCGCCTGTACCACCTCCAGTGCCGCCTCCACCACCACCCCTCAGACTGCTCGGGTACAGGGACTGTGGCTGCAGACAATGTCGTCGTGACAGGCAACAACTGCTCCTGGCACCAGCCGTCTCGGAGGAACGTCTGCATATGGTACACATTATATCATTATATTGGTGGTGGATTTGCATGTGGGTCTGTCAAGTAAATAGTATATGGGTGATCTTCATGAAATCATGACAATGTTGGTACTGTCGGTGTAATGTTACCACCAAACATCTATTTTTATTAAAAGTGTTCCAGATCGACACACAAGACTTCTTTTACCTGTAGTAGTTAATTTCTCCCCAAATTAGTAAGGCTAAGTCAGATTCATCACTCTTTTTATAGACATGGTCCTTAAAATTGTAACTTTAGAAATAGACTTAGTCTACAATATCATTTCAAGTTACCATAGCATCACTTCAGCGGACTAAAAGATAAACACATTATATAAGAGACAAGTGTATTTGAACTGATACCCAGGGGAGGATAAATTGAATTATTTCGATACATGAAGGTAAAATTCGAGATCTGAAACTATCATTAAAAAAACGAAAAAGCACAATTAGTCTCCAACATTTGCTGAGTATGTAGGCGGGAAGTTGACGAAAAAGCTCATAAATAGGTACATAAAATTTGAATGCTGAATTAATTGGTTTATTCTCTCTCAAAATAAGCGTTTTGTATTAAAACTGCCTTTCAGGAAGTTTACACAGTTTTCTCTTATTACTATTATGACTCGTCTTCAAAATGAGACATAAGTCTTTATAAATTTCTTATATATTTCTACGGAAATAAGTATAAATTATGCAATTCCGCTTTTGTATATACCGGGTGGAAGGTACCGCTTCGGCCATACTTTAACTAGCGATTCTGCATGATGAGTGTTTCACCGAAAAAAATAATTTGACTCAAATATTTGGAGCATTTAGCTTCTTGACGGATTTATTATTTCAATAATTGTCGCTCAGATGCATTTTTACCTTAATTCGAGTGTATTTAGTCACAATTCTATGTTAAAATGTTATTGCAAAGTTTAATTTCTGATTTGGCAACGTTGATGGGCATTTAAATGTGAAAGAGATCAAAAATACAAATACCCTTGAGTCTAAAAGGTTCATTCCGTGAGAAGAGGAAAACAAAGTTAATATATGTAGAATTTATCATTCCCTTAAGGTGATTGGGCCGCAGCTGGAAGAGGCAGTATCATCCTCAAAGGTAAGTGTTGATTTGTTTGACTCAGTTGACATTTCGCTTCCACTGTTAGCGAGCATTATACGTGTCAAAATTGGTGCAGTTGATGTGATAAATAATGACTAATGTTTGTAGCACTTGTGTTTTAGATTTCTAAATTCTAGACTGTGAAGGCAAGTGCTTCTGGGGTTGTGTATATTGGGGATTATATTCTCCAATCACCGTTTGCTGTGTTGAAAGATTTGTTTTCTCTGTAGAATGTTGAATGTAGCTGATGGGCGGTACACAAGAGAAGTGTCATGTGGGACATTTTAAATGGTCGCAAAGAATAATATATACGGCGACTTCGGTAAGTCGCGGGTTCGATCCCCTTTGCCGACCTTACCGACATATGGGGGTTTTTTTTCCGGAGGTTTCCCCAGGTCGCCAGGCGAACACTGGGAATAATTTCCATATCCTCCGAATTTCCTGTCCTTCCATTTCGTTACATTAATCATTTCATTTCACCTTTCATACCGTTAGGATTCTTTCTGGGTTGAAAGCGTCGGCGAGCGTCACGGCAAGTGAAAAGGATGCCCCTGGAAATATATTCTTCAGGATTGGGGGTGACTCTTCTGATTTCCGGCCCCCCGTGGGATGGTAATAGCCCGAGGGGGGGAGAGGAGCTAGTTTCCAAGTCCCGTGCCCCTCTTGGGAGTTCCAACGAAGGGGTGGGAGAGGAACCGGGCTGAGAAAGTCTCCACCGTGGTACTTCTGACTGGGAAAAAGTAGGGATCCTGCTCTGTCGTGGCAACATTCAGGCCGCCCTTAGGATCCATTTGCCTCATCCTTCCCCTCGGGGGGTACCCCGCTAGGGACATAGGCACAAAAGATCACCTTTCGGTCGTGGTGCTAGGCCCGTTATCATAGAGTCACAGTTTTCATATGCAAAACCAGTATTAGAGTAGATATGTATGTATCTCCTATTACTCATATATCATTGTAGGGCGTTAAAATCAGTTTTACAATTCTATTAATTTTTAGCTCGATATGTATTTGACAAATTGTGGGCTAAACCGAGATCTATATTTTGTGTGTACCAAGATTTTATCTACCTCTTATAGTTTAACACTTATGCAAAAATCATCCAAGATGAGGAGGACTTACAGAGACAATTCCCAGAAAATTCAAGATATACGTTTAATTTGCCATAAAAATAACTCAAAAATATGATAATTTAATCTGAATAATTAGAGCCAGTTTTGGCAAAAAAATGAAACATCAAGTCTTAAAACTGATTTAGGAGGGTGTTTAGGGGGCCTCAAACATATAATTGCGTGAAATATCGATATCGAATTTTTGGATGGAAGCAATAATTCCGCTATTACCATACATACTAGAAGAAGTAAAAACATAAATAAGCTGAACAAAAAGCCAATATTTTATGCAAGGTTTATTTAGTAAATTTTACACAGATTTATGTTAAAATACGATCATGAAACTACTAAAAAGTTTTAACACCTTTTTCATAGTCTTCAGACGCAAGCTCAGTGATGATAATTAATAATAATAATAATAATAATAATAATAATAATAATAATAATAATAATAATAATAATAATAATAATAATAATAATAATAATAATAATAATAATAATAATAATAATAATAATAATAATAATAATAATAATAATAATAATAATAATAATAATAATAATAATAATAATAATAATAATAATAATAATAATAATAATAATAATAATAATAATAATAATAGTAATAGTAATAGTAATAGTAATAATAATCATTTCAGCTACTTGGGTATCTGAACTCGAGGTCCGTATTGCATTTCCTCTCAGGCTTCCAGAGTGGATTAAGCTCTTCAAGACTAAGTGCTAACTGTGCTTCACCAGAACTCCAGACAGACGGAATGACCCAACAAAGAATCGATCTGCGCCCACACCTTCGGACCAACGCCCTGACCAGCTGGGTGGCGAAGGTGGTTGACTTATCTAATGATGCAATGTGCCACTGGGTCACAACTGTTTAACATTTATTATTTCTTTCTACTTTCTCTGCCACTTATACCTATATAGTAAGTAGAGGAAATATTGAGCTCTTAATAAAAAATTGATGTCGATGTGTCACACGATATGCATGTTACGAAATCCACCAAAACCTCAAACAGGATTTTAAATAAAAGGTTTGTATGTGTCAAAAGAATAGCTCAAACAATGTCGAGTAAATACTAAACCTGGTATTTAAATTCAAACTAGGAAACAATACAAAGATTTGAAACAAAATCCTCCTAACCAAGTTACCTTTTACGTGGAAAAGTTTCACTGTTTTATTTTCGTAAACATTTTTCTTAAAATACCACATGTTTAAGAATAGTCTGCAAAATTTTCTTTATTCTGAATTAGAGAGACGGTTTACATAAATGATACAGAAAATTTGTAGGATTTTACTGCCAGTATTTATATACCCTCTCTGTTTCGTGTAGGTTCAAAGTTCAACGTTTCTGATTTCTAAGGAATCCAGTAAAACATCATCAAAGAAACGTCAACAACGCGATAGATATGAGGTAACACCTAATAGCTATGCAACACACCTGACGTAGAGATAATGTGGGTAGCTTCTTAACCGACCAATTCTACAAGGAAAATTACCGCAGTCTACACTTATAATTAGGGTCCGAACCTTTATACAGCTATCGCGAAATGAAGTGATCACAAGTTACCTCCACATGGACAGAGCGTGACGTCATTGTGCCGGTACAGTGCCAGCTTACAGCGCAAAGTGTATCTCGAATGTGTTTATTAGTTCTATACAGTAAAATGCCTGCAGCACAAAAACCGAAATATTCGCGTATTGCTGAACTTATATAAAGAATTTTGGAGTGAATATTTTACTGCAAATGGTGACAATGTTGAATATAAGCTGTGCAAAAACGTAACAACTTTCCTGCATCGACTGTACTTTCCCGCCTCTGTGTTGTGGTCGTGTGACAGACTGACCCCTCCCACTTGCTATAGTCCAAACCCTGCAATCTTTTGTTTCCTGTATGAAGGTTCGAATATGTTTTGAGGCCCCCTGAATAAAAAAAAAATTTTAGTAAAAGGTCCGTGTGTGTGCGTGTGTTTGTGTCTCTGTGTGTATCTCTCTGTGGACAGCATAACTCAAAAACGAAAAGTTGGTTAAAAACCAAAGTTAGTATTTAAGTTTAATGTGTTTCAAGGATGCAACAAGAAGATTTTGAAGAAAATTGCTCCACCCTAAACTATCTTCTAAATGGAAATTTTTCCAAAAATTTTGCATTTTCAAGTAAATCTCCCTAACGATTTTGATTAAAATGCTGTATGCTTGTGATATTTTTACGACAAATGAAATATATATCTTGAATTTTCTGGCTATAACCCATGAAGTCGTGTTCACTCTGGATGACTTTTGTATAACTGGTAAACCGTAAGAGATAGACCGAATCTTACTGCACAAAAACGTAGATCTCGTTAAAATACACAATTTGTGTCTAAATAAATGTTTTTGTAGAGTGAACAAATTCTGAGTTATTTCTCATTATTTGTGTAAAACTCACTACTTCTGTCAAATGGAATATCGCCATTCATTTTTTAAGTCAACCGTGCAAAGAGAACGAATTTGAGAGCCTTAAAACATTTGACTATCGCTCAAAGCCTACTGTATTCCCATATTCTCCTTGCACCTACAAGGAAGTAAGCAAAAGATAATTTCTGCAAATGTTTATCTATAAACACGATGAACCTAGAGGAATAAGAGATTGTAAGAATGGTTAGTACAAGGGTAGAGAAAGTCTTGTGAGTGCAATTTTTTTTAACTTAAAATGACAAGCGGTAAACAAATATTTATTTCACAAAAATTGTAAAACTTGTTAAAAAGCCAATATATATGGGGTGCCCCCATATATTGAAGCTCAACAACGCCTTCAGCCATCTTGGTAGGCCCTTCCGAGACACATTGGTATTACGTAACCCCTGGGAAGAGCTGTAGTAGCGCATCCTGAAAACTTTGCATAGGTATGTAGCATGAAAAATGGAATTTATATACATTATACACGACTGTTTACTGTTCCAAGGAGATTTATCCTTCCGAGCGACAAACACGACCAGCAGAAGAGTTTACACAAAGTTTCAGAACTTTCAATAAAGTTTAGAGTTAAATGAATGCACGAAGTTCTTCACTTCTTCTCCGTCCTTAAGTTTTCAAATCGGGAGTAGGTCCCCCTTTTCTACCTAACTTATCATAGAGTAAAAGCGATTGGAAAAGTTTATTAAATTCGTTTGCATTCATTTGTTCATATCTCACAGATTGCTGTTATGGTGTCATGATTGGTGAGAATAACTGAATACCTCGTCCATGCTGACAAAAGAACTAATAAACACAAGTTTACCATCCGCTTCTTTGGAACAGAATTCATGGTTTTCTCTGTTCTCTATGTTTATTGTTATACGTATAGAAAGTAGGAGAAATATTGCATTCTACATTCTTGTGGAATTATGCATCCGATTTGGGATAAAAACCATTTATTTTTTTGAAATCGGCTGTTCAAAGAGTAAAATGTCATTATACCTTTTTGTTTGCAAATAACTTCCCTGTATGTTTTGAGGCCTCTGAACTCAAAGAAAGCATTTCAAAAGGTGTGTGTGTGTGTGTGTGTGTGTGTGTGTGTGTGTGTGTGTGTGTGTGTGAACATAACTCCGGAACGTAAAGTTGGTTAAAAACCAAATTTGGTATTTAAGTTCATCGTCTTCCAAGGATGAGGCAGAAGGCCCACCATCCCAAAATACTCTTTACATGAAAAACAGTTTCAGATATATTTAATTTGTCAAAAATGGCTCTAAGATGATAATTAAATTACGATATGTTTTAGATGCTTTTACGACAAAGATTTCATCGGAAATATATGGTTTGAGACCCCTGAATTAAAAAAAAAAAAAAAAAAAAAGGCCTTTTAGAAAAAGGTCCGTGTGTGTGTCTGTCTGTGAACAGCATAACTCAAAAACGAAAAATCGGTTAAAAACCAAAGTTCGTATTTAAGTCTATCTTCTACGAACACGACACGAAAATTTTGATGAACTACCGTTTACATCGAAAATTTTTATTTTCTCTAACAATTTTTATTCAAATGCCATATATTTAACATATTTTTTATGACAAATGAAATGTGTATTTTGAATTTTCTGGCTATAACACATGAAGTCCTGTTTACTCTGGATAACGTTTGAATAACTGATAAATCGTAAGAAATAGACCAAATCTTACTATACAAAAAATGTAGATCTTGCTAAAACACACAATTATTATATAGGCTGAACTATTTCGGAGATATTTATTGTTATTTGTGTGAGTTAAACTTTCGTCAAATGGAGGGTCGTTATTCATATTTTATATCTTAGCCGTGCAAAGAGAACGGAATCTTAAAGCTTTAAAAGATTTGACTATCACACAAAGCCTACTGTATTCTTATTTTCCCCTTGCACCTACAAGGAAATAAGCAATAACATAATTTGTGCAAAGCACGAAGAAGATATAGGAATAAGAGATTTGTTGTTGTTGTGGAAATTACCATTTTTGAGATATTGTGTTTTGGTTTATATTTTGCAATATTTTACTTTTTTCAAATAGGAAGTAATTTGTTTTTTTATTGACGTGACTATTCGTAACAATGGGGATATTTCAGAAACATTACTATTGCTTAACGCTAATGTATTCTCCTATTCCCATTGTACCTATAAAGAAATATGTAATAAAACCACTTCTACATACGTTTATGTTGATCAAGAAGATAGTGGTATAAGAGTTTCTAAGAAAAGTTTTGTACGTGAGTGAGCAGAGAAAGCCATATGAGTGCACAGATCATACCACGATGTTACTTCTGTATGTTGTTGGTCATAAGCAGTAAGATACGCGACTAGTTCAAGAAAAAACATACGCAGAGCGTGTGACTAGCACGTGCGCTTGTCAAGTGTTTCGTTACCGTAAGATTTTCAACTCGGAAGGAATGTACTGTTATTCAATGAATCATCGTTGTCGTTTGCCATGCTACAAAACAACTAGGTCCATATTTCATGTCTGGAATAATTATTAAAGAGACAGCAGTAGCAGCAGCACTGTCCTTGTATCGCCGGACAAGGCCGCTTGTCAATGTGTGGGCGTTGTTGACGTCACGTCCACTGGACACTGACCCCCAGCGCTTTCTTATGCTACTGTCTTACACACGACTGTCGCGACATCTCTGTCTCAAACGTGCAAGCTGCATTGCGACTAACAACTGTTTCCCACCGTACATTCTCGTTCCTGTTTACTTTCTCTGCTACATATAGTCAAGTAGAGGAAGTATTGTGTTCCAGCCAAAAATTCAATGTCGAGATTACACCGGAAATATATGTTTTGAGACCCCCTGAATCCAAAAAAAGCATTTTTGCTTTCTCTACTGGCGGAAGTATATTCCACCGAAAAATTCGATGTCGAGATTCCACCGGAATAAAAAATGCATTATTAGAAAAAGGTCCGCGCGCGCATGCGTGTGTGTGTGTGTGTGTGTGTGTGTGTGTGTGTGTGTGTGTGTGTGTGTGTGTGTGTGTGTGTGTGTGCGTGTGTAAACTCTGCGTGTCTTCACGACCTGGGGTTGCTACTGTTCCATCAAGTAGCTCCTCAATTGGTCACCCGGGACTAACGAGGCTGAGTGCACCCCGTGCCAGACCTCTCAGAGGGGATACAATCCCCATGCTGGTACCAGGGATCGAACCCGCATCTTCTTCATGTTAGTCGAGATAAACATTTGTATTTTCCTGTAGGTGCAAGGGGAACATGGGAATAGAGTAGGCTTTGTATAGTCAAATGTTTTAAAACTGGGCGCTAAATGAAGGCTTTGAAATCACGTTCTCTTTGCACGGGCATGAGAGAAAAATGTAAATAACAATCTTCCATTTGAGAAAAGTTCACTAAACATATTTTTAAAAAAATCCATTTGAACATAACTTGTATGTTTTAACGAGATCTCCGTGTTTTGCATAGTAAGATTTGTTCTATATCTCACGGTTTACCAGTTATGCAAAAGGCATCAAGAGTAAACAGGACTACATGGGCTATAGCCAGAATATTCAAAATATACATTTCATTTGTCACAAAAGTGTCTTAAACATACAACATTTTAATCAAAATCGTTAGTCATTTTTGAGAAAATATTTTTTTTAAAAACATTCCATAAAAAGGGTAGTTTAGGTTGGAGGAATTGTCTTCAAAGTATTTGTCTGACATCCTTAAATGATATTAAACTTAAATACTGACTTTGGTCTTTAACCAGCTTTTCGTTTTTGAGTTATGCTGTTCACAGGCATTCAGACATACTCACACGACTTTTTTCTAAAATTACTCTTGGATTCAGGGGGGGGGGCCCTCAAAACATACATTTCCGGTGAAATCTCGGCAACGAATTTTTTGGGTCGAATACAGTACTTGCCCTACTTAATATAAGTAGTAGAGTAAGTAAAAATTACCTATAAGTGAAAAATGGTATAAAATCACCAAAATGACGTAATAAATGTGCATTTTCATAACAAGGATGTATGTATACTCTGGCGATGTCTTGGCTGCAAAACAAATGAAATGGTAGGTATTCACCAACATCCGGGCCTTATTTATTAATATTAATGCTATATGCCAGAATTCCTGCAGGTGCTAATGAATTGTATAACCAAAAACTCTGGCGTTTCCAACAGAAAACATAAAACGATTACTTCGGAAAACACTGCAGTTCCTGAATAGTTCAGACCGCCCAACTTTGTATACTTTACTCTGTATGTCACCCAAACTTCCATTGCATTTGTAGTATTATCCAATATGAATAAACACTTAACCTAAAATGTCCATATATGACACAAACATAAATATTTGATTCGGAATTATTGTTTGAATTATTTAAACAGTTATTAGCTTTGTTCATTGACAAGCTTTACTAACTGTATTATTCGTTGCCATGAAATGTAATCAGTAATCAGCTGGTTAAATCACCAGCGCGGAAATCTAGTTCGAAATGTTTGTTCGGTTTGAGCGTCAAGCTTTTGTTATCTTTTGTATAAATATTCAAACAAGGTTCTAACCAACACACATGATGCGCTTTACGTGGTGATAGTTGGAAGTAAAGTTTGAAGCTATGGAAGTAAAGAACTGGAACTAGCTCCGAAGAAGTACGAAGTAAATATTATAGAACAAACGCCGCCGGAACCGCCACAGTTCCAAAGAACGAAGCGTTCTTTTGAAGTGACTCCTACTCCTGCGAAGCATCATTAGTATGTATGTTTGATTAGATAACACTTTGACGAGCTGTCAGGCAGTGACAAATAAATTTCCTCCGAATAAATAACTTCAACGAATGAAGGATACGTTTGCTTCTGTATTGTAATTCCACCATCTGCTCCATCATCACCTTTCCTTTCATTCATCTTGCCCTCATTTCAAATAATTTCCTTCTTCACTCTCATACCAGAGCTTCAGGGTGTTCACCCATCCTGGCTACTCTCTCTCTCTGATCCAGAGTTTGCATACTTCTCAACAGGCATCTACTTGTAAGTCCTGAGGGGTGTAAGGCTGCTATACGAGGGCCGAGCAAGGTGGCTCCACGGTAACGTGTGAGGCTCGCATTTAGGAGATCGTGGGTTCGATTCCCGGGGCCGACCTTCCCGACCCATGACTTTTTTCGGGGGCTTTCCAGGGTCACCAGGCGAATGCTGGGAAGGATAATTACTTCCTCTGAATTTCTCGACCCTCCTTTTTATTTCATCTTCCTTCCAATCCAGTCTTTCAGGGTCGTTCAGTGTTGGCGATGGACGAGTTAGCGTTGCCGTGTGGGGGATTTGCGCACTGTAACTGCTGTTTTCGACGGATGGGTGGTGTTGTAGTTGCCCGGCCTGCCAGGGGGGACCGCTGCCGAAACCCATGCGGCTGGTGTCTATTTGGCGAACCCTGGCGTCGAGATGAAGAATCTCCAGCACGCATTAGGTACCCCACGTCTGTTCGTTGCCATCCCTTCTTCCCAGAGGTCTGACATACAATAGCCTGCATAGGCTCAGTGTGGAATACCCTACCTACCTACTCTACCCCTATACGAGGAAGATAATCAGTGAAAGAACAAGATGGTAGATATCTTCCAACGATGCCATACGGCGATTTTCAAGAAAATCCCTCCTAAACTTAGTAAAAAAACGCTGTTGGTTTTCTTTAAAGCACCATATATTTCACACATTTACAAGACAAAGTAGTTGAATTTTCAAGTAATAACCTATGAAATCATCATTCGAAGGTAATTTTGTCATCATCATCATCATCATCATCGTCACGGTATAAGCCTTGTGGCTCGTTCCGACTTCAAGGAAATTGATCGGACCATCTCATTCGTGGCCTGCCAACATTTCTTCTACCTACAGGTTTATACTTGTGCACTATTTGTGGTGTACGGTCTTCGGTCATTCTCTGCACATGATCTTGCCATTTTTGCCTGTGTGCAATGATTGTTTCATTTAGACTCTGAATTTCCAATTCTCTTCTAATATCCTCGTTTCTTTTCTTGTCTATGAGTCTATAACCTGCCACCTGTCTCAGAAATTTCATCTCAGCAGCCTCCACTTTCTTCTGTTGTGAGATAGTCAAGACCCAGTTTTCACACCCATAAAGCAGGGTTGGGATCGCCATTATTTTATACAGTTTTAACAAAGTTTGACGATTACAGTTTTTAAAAGTTCTTTTTATTGTGCCACATATTGTTTGGAATTTGTTTATTTTGTTTTGTATATCTCTATTGCTGGTATATGACACGATATAGCCAAGATAATTAAAATCACTTTGTTGTTGGATGGGTTTATCATTTATGCAAATTTTTGCTCTTAAATGGTTTGTTCCTATAAAAGCCATTAGTTTTGTTTTTTATATGAAATTTGAAGATTATACTCTCTTGTAATATTATTTAATTCATGTATGGCTCTTTGTAAGTTATCTTCCGTCTCCGCAATTAAAATCTGGTCATCAGCAAACAGCAATGTGTCAACATTTCTCCCCTTTATTTTAAAATGTGTTCTGAGCATAGTTTGCCATCATACAACTGTGTCATTAATATATATAAATATAAATATATATTAAATAGGGTAGGTGACAATGGACACCCCTGTCTTAGTCCTAAAGTAATATCTACTAGGTTATCTTTTTCTATGGATTTCTCCAATTTAAATTTTTTATTTATATACATACTTTGTACTGTTCTTACTAAATGTTGAGGAAATCCATTTTTAATCATTATTTCCCATAGCAGATTTCTTTTTACTTTATCAAAGCTTTTACATAGTCTATAAAAGCTATTAGAGTTGGTAGATTATATTCTCGTCGTTTCTCCATAAACTGTGTTATTGTGAAGATACAATCACTGCAGGAACGCCCTTTTCTATATCCATTTTGTGAATCATGCAATTTAGTTTCTGAGATTGGAGCAATTCTTTGTGTTATGATTTTTGCTTAGATCTTGTAACCTGAGTTCAAAATATTGATTCCTCTATAATTATCACATTCAGTTCGGTCTCCCATTTTAAAAATCGGACATATCAATACAATATTCCATTCCTCTGGTAATTTTGTATTACTTGTAAACTATAATAGACGAAAGCTTAGGTACTATAGAAAAAATTGAGGTCTTTAAACCATTTCAAAGGGTTAGCAGATTCGATTGACTTTCGTCTCTTGTATCTCCCTTACATATACCACGAAATATGTAATAAAAATATTTCTGCAAAGTTTAAGACTCGATTAACATGAAGAAGATAGAAAAATAATTAATATTTTAAGATATTTTTTCAGTTTAAATATCAATAGCGACCTGTTTTATGCAATTATATCCTCGCCTTTGGTAAACTATGGAGAAAGCAAAATATTTGGTCTCATATCAGCCGCACTTCTGTCAAGATCCCAATGGCGGGAGCCAGGCCACTCTTGCGGAGCCGACTGGAACTACTAGGACGCGAGTAGTCGCCTGCTGGCATCTGGTGGCAGATTGTGCAAATTGTTCAGAGATGTGTTTAGTCACGTTTCTGGGCAGATGAACCCGGGTCATTCTCCTGCCGCAGCCCGTGTTCTGCCAAACAAGCGGGAACGTGCCTGACAAATGATTCACTGCCTGTTTCCGTAAACAAAGAGAAATTCTTCCAGGATGTGCGTGATTTTTACTGTTCTGCTTATGAAGGCAATAACCTTGCTGATGGTTTAACCTGATAAACAATAACAATTGAGCGACTGCTGGGGTTAGGATTTCAATGTTCCATTAAAGTTCGCGGTAAACAAACTATAACCAAATTAATACTGTGCAATGAATGTCAGTTATAAACTCATTAGCTCTCAGAAGCAGGTCAAGGATTCCTTTGGAGTCAATAAAAGAGTACTTTACCCTTTTTAGATTTTCACACTCCATTAAATCACCCATGGATTATCCCTGGGATATAAACAATTGACATTTGACAAATAAAAGCACCTTTTAAACGTAATATTAAGTAGTTGATTGATTAAACTTAAAAATTTGGTGAAATGGAACATCGTTGTTCATTTTTTATATGTTAAGCGTGCAAAGAGAACGGAATCTCAAAGCTTTAAAAGATTTGACTATCGCACAAAGCATACTGTAGCACCTGCCTGCTGTGCTAGGGGTCCCGGGTTCGATTCCCGGCAGGGGGGTAGGAATTTTTCTCCAGCCAGGATTATTCCTCATCCTTCCCTGAGTGTGGAAGTATGAATGAAAGTGTGAATGTGTGTGTATGTGAATTCAAAGTATAAAACCCCCAAAGATCGAAAAACCCAACGTGTAACACCATTTGTCAATAGGCAAGGCCGCTGATATGACCTCTGCAGTTAAAGGCGGGGTATAAATATGGGAGGGAAAAAAAAAAAAAGGAAAGTCTAATATTCCCCTTGCACCTACAAGGAAATAAGCAATAATATAATTTGTACAAATGTTTATCTCAACTAACACGAAGAAGATATAGGAATAAGAGTTTGTAAGAATGGTTAGTACAAGAGTAGAGAAAGTCATGTGAGTGCAACACATCAGATTTTCTTCCGCAGTTAGAACATATTTTGACACAGTCCACCGCTGAGATCAATTCACTCACTTACTGACCAAACAGATGCTCATTTTGTTCAAATAAATAGGATAGAAACGAAAGGTTGGGTTTGTTCTTCTCAAAGCAAATCAACAGCATAACTGCAAGTAAAATGTGTGTGTTCTCACACGACTTTCTTTACCCACTCTTATACAAAATGTTGCTAACCGGTTAGATCATATCGGACGATGAGTGAATAAGTGAAATGATGTTTAAATGAGCCTGGAGTCCATAGAGCTTAGGTTTATCCGACATTTATCTTACAGAATAACGTAAATACTAGGAAAAGCTTATCCTATTCACCCTAACCGAGATTCGAACTTGGTGTCTGCTAAATGTGAAGCAGACACGCTCTCCTCAGACAACTGAGGAAGGCAAAAACTATTCTTAAAAACGCTTATTCTGTCTAATTCATGTTAATCAAGATAAAGGTTTGAAGAAATAGTTTTATTACATATTTCCTTATAGGTACAATGGAAATAGGTAATACAGTAGACTTAAGCGATGGTCAAATCGTTTAAGAGATGGTCACTACGTGATGGCTTTGACATTCCATCCTCTTTTATGACCAGAGCAAAGAAAAAAAGGACGAACGACTTCTATTTCAGGAAACCATTTGAAAATAAAAACCGATAACAAATAAGATATCCAAAATTGACATGTGTGTGCTTTAACGAGTTCTACATTGTTTTTGTACTAAGATTTTGTCTCTTGTGGTTTACCAGTTAAGTCATCCAGAATGAAGAGGACTTCCGAAAAGTCCCAGATAACTTTTCATTTATACGAAAATAACAAACACCTTCTTAACCAAAAAGTTAGAGCCATTTTTGAGAAAATCAAGATTTTCGAATATTTCTTATGTAAAGGGTAGTTTTGTCTAGAGAATTCTGTTGAAAAAAATGAAATTTAACACTTCCCTTTATCACTATACGCGGTAGAGGAAGTTATAAAAGTGCTATGGTATAAGGGAGAATTTACTCGTATAACCCAGCTTTGAGTTCGACTATTTTTGCAAATAATATTTTAGACTTCTAGATATTTTTCATACCGCTTAGCTGGATTAGCAGCAGTCTTGCAATTGGGAGGCCACAGGTTCAAATCCCTTGCGGCTGGGCAACTTAGCCGAAGGTTTTATCGCGGTTTTCCTTGGTTGCTGGTTTGGATTATACACTTCCGTGAAATTTACAATATTTCAGTTCCTTCCTCACCGCAGAGAAGGAAAATTATCAAAAGCTGAAGGTCTTAATTCGGTTGTTTACGCTAAACTACAGAACTAGTTGCTATTTATCGTGTTCTAGTCAAAACAATTTTTAAAACCATTAAATAGTTCTATTATTTCTGAATTTCCATTTTATATCCGTTTAGTAAAAGTGAAAAAAATGATAGAGGGCGTTAGGAGAGCGGAATATTTCTAAGTCCTACGTTGTGTTGCAGTGCGGTTTACACAAGTGGATATTTCCAACATGCAACCTGAGTTTATTGATAGCTGTTTCATATGTTATGGTCTATTGGGCATACAAACATGTTGTACCTTGAATCACCACTCGCATTTGTATTTGTTCCTGCCTATTGGTTTCCACCGCTTGTTAATTGACCTCCAGGACCTCTGATTGGCAGATGTGCTAGGAAAATAAACTCTAGGAGCATGTGACGGACCAACAAACGTTTGTCGCACAGCGGACAAAGAGGGACAAGGTGCCTTTTAAAAAGATGACAATGCGTAAAGTTACAGTGGGCAATATCATTTCCTCGCGACGAGATTTCCTAATCCCAACAATTCGACAAAAATAACATAATTAGAGGTGTATTAATTTCTTTATATGCTAATTCATGAACATGAGGTCTCCTTCATTCTTCTACTCTCTTGTAATAAAAATATATTCTCCCAGTTTAACGGAAACTCACTGCTCTAACCTTATTTCCACGTAGAGCTGACCACTCTTCGTGCCAGCACGACAGCTCCGCTCCCAGCACTTCGTCGTCCGAAGCACTGCGAGATATGGTAATGTTAGATTCTTTGGTAGCGCGCTTTGCTGCCAAATTTGCCATTTTATTCCCAGGCAAACCAATGTGACCAGGAATCCATGCACACGCCAGAAGCGTGTAAGACATGGAATGTATCCTGGGTACGCTGTGGAATAGGATGGTAACTGAAGTACACTAAGAGAATCACTCAAAATTAGGCAGTCACCCAATTTGTGACGGCGCAGTATAAATGGAAGTGCTGCTATGAGCACATCAAACACCGCTGGTGCTTTTAGATCCATCGGTGTAGAAGAAACGTAGGTTATTGTAGCCTGACAAAAATTTGACATATTACATAGTGAACTTCCGGTATAAGGGGACGGAGGGGGAGGGGGCGGCCTGCAGAACCATACATACATACACTAACCTTTACAAATACATATAAGTATAAAGGCAAGTTGAAAAAATAAAAGATAGTAAGTAGAAATAGTCGAGTGAAGGCTACGACGTGTTCTAGGAAATCAAGCCAAATAAACATGTTAAAATGAAAGAATTATTTCTGAGTAGGAAGCTGGAATTTGACAATCCTCTTAGCCAAATTTTAAGAGGAAAGTTTCCAGAAGGTTGACGCTCATCTGTTTATAAAGCGATTTGATCTGATCACAAGCATGACAGCTGAAACACGTTACGGTGCCAGTCTTTGTGAATGAGGAATATTTGTGTGGTTGCCAAGTCTGCGTGGGCTCTAGAGACAAGGTCGACTCTTGGGCCCAGTTCAAGGTCTTCCAAATGTCTTCTCAATGATGAACCAATTAGCGGCACTTCCTATATAATAAAGCCTATTTTAGAGGTGCGAAACAAAGCTCAACATTTCTATTACATCTGGGAACCTTGATTAAATGCAAATGCTTCTTATATAACAGGAAATATTGCTATTTACAAGATTTCGAAACGATTCTATCGAGAAGGAATTCATGTTATAGTAGGCTTTAGACAAGAAACACCATTATTCGATTAACGTTAAAAATTTACCTCAGGTCCGAGAATTCTAGAATAATAAATTAAGCAGAGATAGCTTTATCCTTCTAATATAAATATGCCAAACGTTAGCAATTAGGTATCTCAGAAAACATTTAAAACTAGCTGAAATACCCGACGTTGCCCGTGGTTTGACGATTTTATCCCTACAACTTTTAGACTTACGTTCGATACTATAAAGGACCCAAATAATTAATATACTAAATGTTTCCGAAGTCATTTCGTTCAAATAAGGTACCAAATAACTGAATCTAACGTAAGACGTCACATTTCTATGTCAATCATATAGAAAATTGTATAAATTCTTTGTAGAGGAGGTAGTGGAGAAAGAAATACGACTGTGTTTCGTAGAAGAAAAGTGAGTAGGGAAAACCGAGTGAATGTGGTATGTGGCATCTCTATTTCAGTCATAGAAAATTGTATAAATTGTATGTTGAATGGCGAGTAGGGAAGAATATGTGAATATAATACGTAAAAGAAAAGTGAGTCGAGAAAATCATGTGAATATTACGCTGTATAGTAAAATGGATAGCATAGAAACCTTCTCCATGAAGAAATACATGTATGTGCCGATTGGTCAAGTGGCTTAGGAGCGCATAGAGAAATGAAGGTTCGCAAAATGTAATTAAATTAGATTTAAACAAATCTATTCCTAATATCTACTACCTTTTCTTTTTTACGAAAAAATTATTTTAAATTTAATAAATATAGTTGTCAAACGATAAGTCCGCCACGAATAGTCCTAAGTGCAAATTCCCGTACAAAATTACCAATTCCGATTTTTTCAATCTTTCGGCTGTTCCTTTGGGTTTTTTCTATTGTTATTTTTTCCAAACCATCCCAATATTGAGGTGAACAAAACAGAAAAGAAATTAATCAAATCAAATCAAATTGGTCCTACTTTAAAGAAATCAGTGAGTTTGATTTGTTTCCTTTTCTTGCATTAACTGAAGCAAATTCTGTTTTTGGTTTTGTGTGGATTAAGTCCCTCCTCTCATATGAATTTCGCTTTCTGTTCTCCATGGCTGATTAAAAGCAATTGAGAACTGAAAGATAAAACCGCTGTTCAATAGCGATACCGAAAATTTTTCTTTACTTCTCGTTTGTTTCTACAACATTGTCTCATCGAAAATCGCCGGCTTTAGCAGCAAGCGTCTTTGTTTCTGCGGCCGAAAGCCGCCCGCTTAGCTTGCTCCTTGTCAACAGATAAAAGGAAAATGCACCTCAAGTTTCTTTTAAGATAACGTACGCTGTTGTTCATTACAATAATTGTAATTATTACGTAAACCTCAGTTGTATTTCACTGAAATTTAATACGTATAGCAGCGAATTATGTATAAATGCATTACATACAAATAACTTTTAATTTTAAATTATATTTTGCCGGGACCTACAAAACTTTACGCATAAGTGCGAATTACATAATACTGGGTTAGTATAAAGCAGATTCAAATGTATATAGATATCTGACTGAAAATTTTACATGCCGTGAATGTAAACCTTCTAAATTCAGTGATTTGGTTTTATACAAAAACGCTTAATTAAGGAAGATAGGATTATTACCTTAAACATAACATGTTTTATTAAAATATATGAGAAAATATGTTTTTGAATCTGATGTGTGCATTCATATGACCTTTTCTACTCACTCTTGCATAAACTATTCTATAAAAGTACTTATTCTCTTCGTTTTAATCGAGATAAACGTTTACAGAAGTAGTTTTATTTCATATTTCCTTACAGGTGCTTAAGCGACAGTTCAATATTTAAGAGCGGTCTCTATGTGATGGCTTTGACAATTCAGTTTGATATACAGTGTGTACTTCAACGATAATTATATTTTTAGTAAGATGTTGTCTATGTGTTATTCTTTAACACTTATGCAAAAGTCATTCAGATCGAAGAGTATTTTTGAGAAAATAAACTTTTCTGTAGTATTGGCAGTTCTCGTACATTTTCAGTTGTTTTCTTTTTAAGTTGATCTGTCGTACGCAATTATAAAACATACTTGAAAGTATGCGATTCTTATTTTTTTCCCCGCATGGATTAATTAGCAACAAAAAAGTGGTTTAATATGCGAACAGTTGTGGTTTGCTTTTCGAATCGTTCAAGCAACCAATTCCACGTTTAATTCGAAACACTCTCTACTTAAAGGTTTATCACGAGTAAGCAGTAGTTTTCTCAAATGCAACTCAAATGACTTACATTAGATTACTGAGTTGAAAACTTGATGATTCTGGCACGATGCAAGCTTTTAATAAAAAATCTCGTGATACTCCTAACCTCTCGTGGGGTTTATTTAGACTGTTCCGTGGACACAATGTAACGTTAGATGAATAATAATTATTTTCTTACTTGAGTTTTTAAAATCTACCGACTGTGGGAATGAGAAAATAGTTAACCTCAAAATTAAGATAAACTAGAGTGAGAACACATTAATTTGTTGTTGTAGTGTTTAACGCCCGCTTTTACTACTACGGCACCGCAGGCGGTGACACTGATGATACGTGAAGATGGAGCACCGGTGGAATCAAATGGCGGGGGAAACCGGAGTACCCGGAGAAAACCCGCCCTGACGCCGCTTCGTCCACCACGAATACCACATGCGGGTCCCTGGGATCGAACCCGGGCCGCCTAGGTGGTAGGCGAGCGCGCTAACCGCTCGGCCACGGCGCCGCCAAGAACACATTAAAGAAACATATTCTCCGTGATAAGAATTTATTTGAAAATTGACCGATCACCAAGCGAGGTGGCTATGTGTGCGACTCACATTCAGAAGATCGCGTGTTCTATTCTCGTCGACCGCACACGGGCGGGTTTTACGTGGTTTTCCCGTATCCCTTAGGCGAATGCTGGGGTGCTTACTTTTATATAACGATTTCCTTTCCACCATTTACTTTCATTTCACTTCCTTATCATCTTTCAAGTATGTGGTGGTGCCGGACAGATGGCGCGGATGCTTGCGCATTGTGATTGCTGTTCTAGGCGTTAGGTAGCGTTGTGTGGTCGCTGTTCTCTCATGGGGGATGCTTATATGACACCGGATTCAGAATCGGCGAGGCTATTGTAGGGATGAAGAGATCTCAGAACTTGTTAGGTACTCCGCGCGTCTGTGTAGCCCTTGTACCTGAGACCCTTGGTATCCTGCGATTCCCCACTTCATCCCTTCCTCGTGGGGGTGGGGCGTTAGCGTACAAAGGATTTATGTAGATACTAGTGTGCGAGGTGTCCCCCTAAGTTGTTATCCTACTCCACCTTACACTATTAGATATGTATTGATCAAAAACACAGTTGGATTATGAGCCTATTAATCACAGTATACTGATACTATCTCAGTTCAGTTACGAGATTACAGTTTTATCTGTAGTAATACCACGAGAGGGTTTTATATATGACGATAATTTTGCGAGCCCGAAGCGCGACAATTATTACTAGTTCTTTTATATAATACTATTTAATATTAATAGCGATTTAAAAGTAAACAACTTACAATAACATTCCTACATTTTAATTAAGATATATTTTTACAGTTGGCACTACAACTAATCCAGTAGGCTGTGGTAACAACAACAACAGTATATTTAGTTGGTGTTCGTTGTGAGTTCGGAACCTTTTTCGTTTCAAAACATGTCAGACTGATTCCGTACACATGACCTGCTCTTTTTCGTATTTTTTGACTCAATTAAAATATCTGTATGCTCACTAAAATATACATCAAATCTTTTATCTGACATTTTTAAATGGCCCAAAAATTATTTTTATTGCGCATGGATACTTCAAATGTTCTGAAATATAAGAGTGGAGTAGTCCGATAAAATCGCATTCTTTCAAGCATGTTATAAATTGAACAACCGTGATTGGTCAGTATTCAGGCACTGCTAAACATCATTGGTTAATACCAAATACGCCAGTACGAATGGAATATTCATTAATTATAGCAAATAGGAAATGTGTTTTTATGAATAATTTGTAAAACAAAGGAATAATGATACGAAGAATATGTGACTGTTGCACATTGCGTTGAACTTTCACCTTATCTACTGTATTGCATTTTAACTGACGAAACGAAAACTGTTAAACTTTGAAAGTATTTCTAAACACCTTGTATATGTTAAACAAAGGAATTTAGTAACACAATCTAAAGTAACTGTGTAATATTCAATTATTGTTGCTTCACTTTGCGTTTATTGTTTAAGCTTTCACTTTGTAATTTCACAAGCATATATTAATTAATTGCTTTAATTCCAGACAATAAAGCATTAACTTGCACTTTGTTATTAACACTTTCATGGTTGTTTATACCATCTCAGTGCCTCAAAGAAGCATAGAGAACGAACAAAGAGCTGCAATTACACTGCTTTCAAGGAAAGGTCACAACATGTAGAAGTCAGTCCCCCAGATTGAGTCAGTGGTGGAATAATGTCGCATAACAAGGTAAAAAGATACTTCAGTGTCGAACGGGAACATAAGTACTGCTGTGTTCTTAGTAAAAATTAAGCTTTGTGTTTGCTGTGGCAAAAGAAAATTTACGTAACATAATCACAAAAGCAATACAACATGTTTCTATTCGGTTCCGCCGCTGCACGCCTTGAAACTTACCTTGTTTGTAAATACGTGTGTGTGCATAAACAGAACCGGAAAAGACAGGTGGCCTGCATTTGCGATGCTGTAAAACTGGAGAGGGTAAATACATTCCCGTCACCCCTCTTCCCCATGTGTGACATAGTTCTCGTGGTCTGTACATTTAATGAAAGAAGGTTGGTCACAGTTGTCATGGAAACACTCTACCGTTAATCCTTCTTCGAAGCAACACTCCAAGGGTGTTTCTAGTATACCGGAAAGTCTTTGATGTAGCCGCATTGAAAAAAAATCTGATGTGTTGCACTTTCTCTACTCTTGTACTAACCATTCTTACAAACTCTTATTCCTATATCTTCTTCTGTTAAGATAAACATTTGTATAACTTATCTTATTGCTTATTTCCTTGTAGCTACAAGGGGAATATTAGAATACAGTAGGCTTTGTGCGATAGTCAAATGTTTTAAAGCTTTGGGATTCTGTTGCCTTTGCCCACTTAACATATAAAGAAATGAACTACAATGATCCTTTTCACGAAAGATCTAAGTTTTCCGAAACTCACACACATAACAAGGAATATCTCCCAAATGGTTCACCTTACAAGAAAATGTATTTTGACATAAATTGTGTATTTTATCAAGATCTAAATTTTTTGTATAGTATGATTTGGTCTATCTCTAACGGTTTACCAGTTATGCAAAAGTCGTCCACAGTAAATACGACTACAGGGGCTATAGCCAGAAAATTCAAGATATACATTTCATTTGTCATAAAAATATCTCAAACATATGACATTTTAATCAAAATCGTTAGAGCTATTTTCAAGAAAATCAAAATTTTCGAAAAATTTTCCATGTAAAGGGTAGTTTAGGGTGGGACTATTTTCTTCAAAATATTCGTGTTGCATCCTTGAAGGATATTAAATTTAAATGCCAACTTTGGTTTTTAACCGACTTTTCGTTTTTTAGTTATGCTGTCTACAGACTGACAGACTGACACACAGACACACAGACACACACACACACACACACACACACACACGGACCTTTTTCTAAAAATGCTTTTTTTGGATTCAGGGGGCCTGAAAACATATATTTCCGGTGAAATCTCGACATCGAATTTTTAGGTGGAATACAATACTTCCGCTACTTACCAGTAGAGAAAGTAAAAATACATGTTTGATTAAGTTGGAGAATCTTGCTGCCGATAACTGAAAATACCCAAATGATTAAAGGCGTAGGAAGTGGTCTCAATGTGATATGCTAATGTTCATTGTTAGAAGATACCATAATTGTATCAGTGATAAATTTCACTAATGTTATGAATGGAAGGAAAAAGAAAACGTCGGCAAGTTGCACAATGCCTGTGCACTTCGCTGGAATCAGCTTCTTCATGAAATCAACGCCTTCGAGAACTATAGAGTTGTATAGTTTGTCATGTTTATTGTCTGTCCGGGAGTCAACCAAAAGAAGAGCTTTGGTTTCTTCTTGTATGTCTGGACTCATTATTTGTAGCTCGATATGTAAATGTTTAGTAAAGAGTGGAAACCTATAACCGCCCCATCTATTCCTACCTCTCCTGTCAATACAGCGTAAGCTCCTATTGAAAAAATCTGCAGATATATGTAATACTGTGGCTACTCCTCAGCATACCCTGTTGGTAGAAGGGCGCTGTAAGCTGTAAGTAGAAGCAATTTCGGATATTTTGAGGATTCCACCAAACCTTAAAATTCTATGTAAAATGACAGACACTATAACCAAACTGCCATCTCAATGGTCCGAAAATATATCGAATACCAAGATGCAATGCAATAGAAGATCAACAACCCAGCCAAAGATCGACAAGACTCAAGAATACCAATAGAGCCACTTTTTGACCTAACAAGATGAAGCAATGCGTATTCGACCAATAACCTAAGCAGACAACAGCAATTTTGGACATTAAAAGGAAGACAAATGGGCCAAGCGAAGGAGATTCATTATTTTTGTACTGTTTAGCATCTGCTTGTACTACATACGGCACCGCAGGCGGTGACACTGATGATACATGGGATGAAGATGGAGCAGATGGATTGAGATGGCGGGGAAAACCGGAGAATCAGAAGGAACGCGCCCCAGCGCTGCTTCGGCCACCAAGAATCCCAAATGCGGTTGCCTGGGATCGAACCCACTTTGGTGAGAAGCTAACGGTCAAGCCACTCGGCTACGACGTGGCCGAGGAGATTCAGACTATCTAAAAACCCAAATGAATCCCAGGACTGAATTACAGGAGGAGAGTTAAGGACCAGACTTGATCAACTACAAGAAAGCTTTCTCTGTGACATTGTTGAAAGACATGTTAATGTATTTTGTAACAAATGAATACGTAAAACAGTACATACGCGCTCTGGTATAGTTTCTGGCTACCAGAGTGATGGAGTGCAGAGGTTATTAATTAATTTGTCAATACAGTTGCAAGTATATCCACTAAAACTTTACAAAGAGGTTTTCTCTCTAGTCAGTAACAAAACACAAATTCTCTTGTTAGATTGCCACTTACAAGGTCGACAGAGGAGTGCTGTGATGCTGCGTTGGTTGATCAGATATGAGGAAGGGAACAAAATGCGGAACAGCTAATTTCCGATGTAATGCTATCGCCTCTTCGCCGCAGGCCTGAGTGGTTTTAAGCGATAACAGAGTCATTACTACGCACATAATGCGTGCAGGTCCGCAAATGACCAGGAACTGGCAGAAAACGATCGGCCTCGAGTGTATGTATTGGCTTCTCGCATGATCAGTTATTTCGTTAACAGAGGGGGCATTTGGCTTTAATTGTTTTAAGTGGGTCATGAGTAAATTATCGATAGCTCTTGACCTGATTTTGTTCACTGGCGAAGGTTTTGGGGGAGAAACGCCATGGCATAATGCAGCTTTGTGAAGTAGGAGGGAGGTTTCTTAGTACTTAGCCTAAATTCTGAGGGTAGTTTTGCAGTTTTATATCTATGCATTTGACGTACGCCAAACTGCAGAGTGCGACCAAATGCTAGGTGCAAAAGCCAAACAAGTGCGGAAGGACGATATCTTAAATATATCTTAACATAGTTATGGAGCAATCGAAACGAGTTAGTGATCTTTCCGCAATAATTCATTTTTAAAAAAATATGATGTGTTGTATTCATATGGCTTTCTCTACTCCTGCACAAACTATTCTTACACTTATTCCTCTACCTACTTCATGTTAATCAAGATAAACATTTGTAGAAATTACCTTATCGCTAATTTCCTTGTGGGTGCAAGGAGAATACAGTACGTTTTCAGCGATAGTCAAATATAAGAGTGCTCGCTATATGATGAGCATAGCTCAAAAACGAAAAGGCAGTTAAAAACCAAAGTTGGTATTTAAGTTTAATGTTGTTCAAGGATGCGACACGAAGATTTTGAAGAAAATAGCCCCACCCTAAACTACCCTTTACATGGAAAATTTTTCGAAAATTTTGATTTTCTTGAAAATGGCTCTAACGATTTTGATTAAAATGTCATATGTTTGAGATATTTTTATGACAAATGAAATTTATATCTTGAATTTTCTGGCTATAGCCCCTGTAGTCGTATTTACTCTGGACGACTTTTGCATAACTGGTAAACCGTTAGAGATAGACCAAATTATACTATACAAAAAATGTAGATCTTGCTAAAATACACAATTTATGTCTCAATAAATTTTCTTGTAGGGTGAACCATTTCGGAGATATACCTTGTTATGTGTGTGAGTTTCGGAAAACTTAGAACTTTCGTGAAATGGGTCATCGTTGTTCATTTTTTTATATGTTACGTGTACAAAGAGAACGGAATCTCAAAGCTTTAAAAGATTTGACTATCGCACAAAGCCTACTGTATTCCAATATTCCCCTTGGACCTACAAGGAAATAAGCAATAAGATAATTATGTACAAATGTTTATCTCAACTAACACGAAGAAGATATAGGAATAAGAGTTTGTAAGAATGGTTAGTACAAGAGTAGAGAAAGTCATGTGAGTGCAACAAATCAGATTTTTTAGAATAGTTATTCAAACATATGGCAATATATAGGGAAAGTCTTAAGCTTGTTGCACATAAGATGCATTAAACCGTGTATTAGACACTAAACAAAAGTTTTAGCGAGAATGAGAATAGAGATTGGGTCTGTTTTATGTGGATGTTTTATCTCATACACTTTATCCAGCCTGAAACGGAAGTACAAGTTATCAGAAGCGTAGGTCAGTGCATCTTGGGATTCCCTCATTATCTTTACATTACTTCACATCGGACTGCACAAGGGAAAACTGGAACTCGTTCAGGAAATCCACGATTCTAGATCTGGATCCATTAGCCCGGATTTTGAGGCAGTAATACTTATTCATTGCAGGAAATGTTAATACATCCTGTGTTAAACTAATAACACATCAGGTAGGTCCCTTAGGCATGCGATACTGCCTTTGTGATTACAGGAGAAATGTTTACCTTTTGGACTCGAAATTGAAGTCTACGTATATTATTAGGGCTCGGATTTTAGGTGCTAAAAGCTTGGGAAATATTTATTTTTATGTGCTTAAAATGTAAAAAGTATGTACCAAAACAAAGGAAATATTTTAATCCTTTAATTGGAAAGTCAATTTGCTACATATGTCGTTCTTCCTCTTATTCCTAAAACGGTTTTCGTATCCTTTTCGGAGACACCTTAGCTGAAGCTATTCGAATAGCCGTGATGGTTAAGTCGATACGCAATGGACTGGCCAGCCATTCAAAGCCAAACGTTGCAACTGCAGTCAAATGTGCCTGTAGTAAAGGAAGGGGAGGGCCCAAGTAACATAATCGGTGTAATGGCACGCTTGTAAGCTGACGGGGTTACAATTTGCTTCTTTCTCTCAACAAAAAAGCACTAGTTTTATTAAAAAAAATAATATTTTTACAATGTAACACAACTGCAAATACCTGAATTTAATTTATAATTCCTCAAATTTTCCATTCCGAAAGATTGGCGATTGTCACGAAAAAGTGTGTTGAATTTTTCTCCACGTCACAAGAAGTAGGTCTAGCATAATTATAACGTGGAATATCACTCACACTCACAACAATAATTGTTTTCATGCTGCCCAACCAACACATTTGAAATTTTAAACGTTATGTTAAAGCCACTATTATTTTTGAACATGTCGTTGCATTTTATTTTTAACTTTTGTGCTTCAGGATCAATAATCAGCTTTTCTCCACACTCTGAACTACCTGAACTGCTTCTTTCAAAGGTGTTTATCCACTGTGAACTCAAAAACTATCGATATATTCTTCCTAACACCAGATCACAACTAAAAGGTTGTTTAAACTGTATAGACTAGCGGGCTGTGAGGCAATAGCGAAATAACATTCTTACCTAGCGGCCTTATGTAGTTTAACAAAGTAGGGTATTTAAATTTTATTCTAAATGGAGTAATACTACATCTGATATATCAGTTCTTCCAATAATGAATACAAAATTACGTGACATGTTTATGTTTTTATATGAATGTGTAAATATGTAACACTTATTTTAAAAAAGCTTTCATTTATGCTATTTTTGTGTAATTTATGTGAGTATCTAGAAATATTTATTTACATAACAAATCAGAAAATATGTGCAATAAAACTTTTCATTTCCATCTCACCCCTCTTTTAGGCCTGTCTCCCCTCCGACCCCTTGCCTCCCCTACTTCTCTCTACGTCACTTTTTATGTCTGCAGCTTCACGTGAAATTCTTTACGAACACGAATAAGGAATGGTAATGAAAACTTTATACACATTCTTAATTAGTCATCCTATTAAAGTTTTGTAAACAATTCTTCTTACAATTATACGTTGCGTAACCTTTTGTTCTCAGATTGATAAGTGATTACTTCGATTCTTCTGTTTTTGCACCAATAAGAAACCACTTTCTTTGGGAGAAGTAACTATAACAGACACAAAACTTAATGGCGGGTGGCAGGAGGAGTTGGTCATCATACTTACATCACAGACTTGCCACATGTATAAACACACTGAGAAATCACACTCTATAGCCGGTGTTGTATTTGTACAACAGGAAAGAATAATCTGATAAGGTGGTCAGCTATCAGCCGTCGTTACATTTTGTGTCTAATCTAAAGTATGTTTATATAAACGTATTATGTAGCCCTTGTACTGTCAGCTTTCCTTCTTATCGATTCACTCGTAGACCTTGTGATTCATTGCTGCTTCTTAAAACTGTTGTGACCATCCTGTTTGAGGTCTGCCTATGTTTCTTCTTCCTGTTGACATTTTACAACATATTACCTCATTCTTTGCACGAGTCTTGCCATTTCTTTGGCTGTACTATTACTTTTTTCTTTAAGACTTCAGATATTTAACTGCTGTATTATATTTTAATTCGTCTCTTGCACTATGTGTGCATATGTGTATCTGTTTGTGTGCGTTCAGCAATCACTGTGTTCCCATGGGGAATTGAAATTGATTTGAGAACAATCCTATTCTCAATTCGATCAGCATTCCCATGTTGAATTCAACTCCGAATGGATTTTGGATACACAAGGCTCAAGCATAAATAATTCAAGATTTTATGTTGGTGAACTGTAAAAAATATTGTGATATTGTTTTGAATTTCTATGTAGAAAGCATCCCATAAATTAGATGTTCCTTGGCTGACGTCAGGGTGCCAAGGAGGCAAGAGTAACTTTCTAGAGTTTGAACAGCTAATTTGGTGAATTGCGTGAGACCATAGCTATAAAGAAACTAGAGAAAATAAATAATAGAGAAAAGTGAATGAGGTCTGGAAGATCTACGATAGATAACATATTTGTAATTAAACAATTGATTGAGAAGACTGCCGATATTGGACAACAAATTAATTTCACTTTCGTGGATTTAGAAAAAGCACATGACTCTGTCCCTTTACATAAGTTGTAGGAAGTATTAGAGGATATGAATATTAACAAATTTATAATTAACACTGTAACATTTTGTACAAAATGCTGTATGTAAAATCAAAATTGGAAAATTTGTATCAGAAGAAATAAAAGTAGCAAAGATCTCCCACAGGGTTGGAGCATTTCGCCCACATTAAGATACTCGTATTTATACATAAACCATTATCAAGTTGGAATAAAAATGTTCAAGAATGGAAGTCGCAATTGGAGATGGATCAGCAGAAACAATATGTACACAGTTATTTGCGAACAACCTGTCGTAATTGCACAATAAAGTTACTGGAAGAATATGATAGATTGGAGCTAAATATTGATTTAGATAAAACGCCTTATATGGGATGTGGAACACAAGCCAAAGATTTAATTCTGGAAGAACAGAAAGGTTGTATTAGAAAATATGAAGATATGAGTATTTGGAAGTAAAAATAGATGAAGAAAATAAACAGGAAAATGATATTAAGAACAGAATCAATAAAGTTTATATCTTTTGTTGTTGTGCTTCATTATGCCACTTTAGCTAAGAAAACAAAGTGGCAGGCGTGTAGCGTATTACACCGAGTACCTGCAATAGAAGTTGGCAACTTTGGCGGATTCAAATCTATTTGGATCCGGTAGGTGTTTCCATGGGACAAAATTTCGATCCAATCTCACTTCTAATAGGATCGGATCCAAGGGTTTAGCTCGATATGAATGCATGTTTCTATGCAGTATTCAGTCTGGGATGAGAATTCAAAGAACCTAACACATACATACATACATGCAAAGAGGAAGGACTTGCCCGTCAAGTAGATGACGTAAGGATTATGAAGGAAAATCCTCTTCCCCTGATAAACGATGTCTGGACAGAAGACCACACGAGTTTTCCCACTATCGCATGCGAACAGTTTTATGAATCCTTACTGGGACGCATCCGCTAGGAAACCCTAAACCTCAAAGGAAATAGAATTGAGGGAGAGGCCCAAAAAGTCTGGTTTAACAGAATTACCAAAGTGGTAAAAAAGAAACTGTACTTAAAACAAGAAAATTGATTCAACGTTTAGTACAATGTCTGGGTGAAATTTTGAACTTACAGAAACAAAAATATATTCTGGTGTAGTTGGTTCATTATGTTCCCTAAATACCCAGCTTACACATACGAGTATATCCAAACGAATTACTTTTGCTGACATAAAGACTGGCATTTAAGAATTAAACATCTTAATGTAGATTATCTTTAAATATTATTGAACATTTGAAATCTCATTTCCCCAATTTATTATTACCAAAGCTTCTGCTAGATTAAAATAAAGTTTTCAGAAAACATGCTAAAATATTTACTGAAAAAACTGATTGTTGCTCTCACAGGACTTTCTCTATTCTTGTACTAACCATTATTACGAACTCTTATTCTTATAACTTCTTCGTGAGATGCACATTTGCAGAAATTATCTTATTACTTATTTCCTTGTAGGTACAAGGGGAATATTAGAATACAGTAGGCTTTGAGCGATAGTCAAACCTTTTAAAGCTTTGAGATTCCCTTCTCTTTGCACGGTTAACATATAAAAAATGAAAAATGATGTTGCATTTGGCTAAAGTTTGTTTTCCGAAACTGAACAAATAACAAGGAATGTCTCCGAAATGGTTCAATCTAAGAAAAATGTATTCAGACATAAATCGTGTATTTTAGCGAGGTCTACATTTTTACATAAGATATTTTTTCATACTAGGTATATACTATTTTTTGTCTATGTCTTACGGTTTACAAGTTATTCAAAAGTCGCCTAGAGTAAATAGGACTACATAGGCTATAGCCAGAAAATTCAAAATATATATTTCATTTGTCATAAAAATATCTTAAATATATGTCATTTTCATCAAGATCGTTATAGCCATTCTCAAGAAAATCGAAATTTTTGAAAAATTTTCCATGTAAAGGGCAGTTTAGGGTAGAGGAATTTTCTTCAAAATCTTCGTGTTGCATTAAACTTAAATACCAACTTTGGTTTTTAACTGACTTTGTTCTTTAGAAATGCTGTCCACAGACTGAATCGCGCGCGCGCACACACACACACGCACATACACACACACCTGTGTGAATGCATATATACATATATATTTTCTGTTTATAAAAAAAGAACCCCTAGCGCCACAGCCCTTCGCAGGCCAAGGCTTACCACCAGGCCGTTGCGTCGCCCAACTTTGCCTGCTACAGGCGTCATGAATGGGGTGCAGAACTCGGGGGTGTGACAGCCCTTCCGGCTGTTTTGCGGTCTTCGTGACCTGGAGTCGGTACTTTTTATCAAACAGCTCCTCAATTGGCCCCTCCCGAACCTAACGATGCTGAGTGCACCCCGTGCCAGACCTCCCAGTGGGAAAAAAATCCCCACACCGGTAGTGGTAATCGAACCCAGGTCCTCCGCGCCAGTGGCAGGCGCGCTACCACTGCGCTACGAGGGGGGGGGGTGGGGTCCTTGTCTTTATCATATTAGTACTACATACTCGTATAATTATGACAACGATGCTATATTATTTCTTTGGGAAATAAATCGGCATATTTTAATAAAAATCCGAACCAGCAAGTTACATTATTGCTGAAACTTTGCTATGTCAAATAATTCCAAAAGCGGAACTCGTGCATCGAGATTGACGTGTTTATCAACAAAAACCGTTCCGGTGATAAGAGAATTGTATTAGTAATTTTAATGCCATGTTTCATCATTCATTTTGCATCCTTGAACCTTATCTATTTGACAGTGAACCGTAAATGCACTTAATGTCGTTCGGTTAAGGCAAAACGTGACGATTGAGTTTCAAAATCTGGTTAAATTCCTAAATTTGTACAAATTCCTCCACTCAGTCTCAGTAGATGAGATATCATTAAGTATTTTAAGGGAGAAAGTCATTAAAGGCGAGATTGGCGCATTAAGTAAGCAGAGGCCGGAAGTTAGCTGAAAACTACCCTCAGATACTTTTCCCCCTCTCTTTTGTTTTAACAAATATGTGCTCTGGACAAAGTGAACCGTTCTTTGTCTTTTTTCAAGAGGATGTTCCAGAAAGCTACTGCTAGATGAGTTTTGACAAGTCCAACTGTATCAGAAAATGGGTTGTGGCATGTTTTGCAAGTTGTGCAGCTGTACGTTCATAGCTATCATAGGTAATAACTATGGCAGACACAAAATTTAGTGGTGACTGGTATCTGGACACTGGTATTCTCTTTTCTGTTGTGTAAATACATTTTATGGCTACAAATGTTATTTATATCCCCGGCTATACCTTAGCGAGGCTGCCAAGCCCACGATTGGACCTGGTAATACACGTTTTTACTAAATTAATTTTCCCTAATACAGTTGAAATTGATTTATGCGTATATCAAGGGAAACAGGGAATATTACTTGTAACTCAGAATTACTTTCAACTGAGATTTTGATAACGCATCATATTTTATTTAAAGGAAAAGCAATACAATGGGCTTACATGTGTAAACTTAAAAAAACAACAAAAATCTGTACGAAGAAAACATTATATTGACCTTGGTCTTGTTTTAAAGAAAACAGTTAATTTAGCTTGCTTCACTTTTCTTGCATTAAGTTCATACACCTCATTTTGTTACTGATGACTATAGCTAGCGTGGTATAAGCAATTCCAAGTCTGAAACAATTTTGGTTTTGGTTTTACTTTCTGATGTAGTGTAGAACATTTCCTTTTTCTGTTCTCCATGGCTGATTAAAAGCAATTGAGAACTGAAATACAAAACCGGTGTTAATCAGTAAACATCAGATACCGAAAATGTACATCTCGTTTGCTGCTATGACGTTGTCGCGCCAAAAACCGCCGGCTCTACTAACAAACGTGTTTGTCTTTTGTCTGCGCGGCCGAAAACCGCCCGCTCCGCTTGCATCTCTGTCAACAGAGCTAAGGGAAATATGCATCGAGTTTCTTGTAAGATAACATATGTCGTATGCTCATTATAATTACGTAAAACTCAGCTGTATTTCACTGAAATTTAATACTATAACAGCGAATTATGTGTAAGTTCATTACGCATAAATAAGGTTCTATTAACACTTTTCTAAATTACATTTTGCCGGGACCAACAAAAATGTACGTATAAATACGAATTACTTAGAACTGGGTTGTGTATAAGGCAGGTTCAACTGTATTCTTTGTTTCAGTAACTAGTGACGGAATAGCCAGAATTGGTTGTAAACAATTAGTTGCTGTGGTTGGAAATTTTGGTAGGTTCTTGTCAGTAGAGGGAGGAGTAGCGGAAATGCGACGCTATAATATGTAATGCAGCGGTTTTAAATATCGATGTATGTATATTTTAAATTTAATTTAAAGGGTAACATGTTAGGGTTATTGTTTATATAGGTACTGTATGAATTTGTTTACTGTCATTACGTAACAGTCTATATTTGCTCTAGTTCATTTGTTCAAGTTCTTTTGTTTTTGTTATTGAGAGTGATTGAAAAATGCTCAACACAGAAGTATCAGTTTAAAATTATTATAGAAATATCATACATCAAAATAATGTAAAACTGTGTCAAAATGTGTAATTCCCAAAACATTGTCAAATGTCGGCATTAAATATTATCTCAGCAAGTTTGTGACAAATAAAACGAGTTAATTATTGAATTTGGATCTTCGATTAGCCCCTTTTCGCAAATCAGTACGAATCAGAGTGCGAATGTGTATGGGTTTGTGAATTTAATGTAATAATCAAAATTGTATCAACCCCAAGATTAACTCCACTAGAAGAGACTGAACATGTATTCATTGTCCCAAAGGTAAATAAAGTTTCTGATATTACCTCGGTAAAGGTGGCATACAAATTGAACAGAAAAGCAACTAAATAAATAAATAAGCGAGTGAGTGAGTGAGAGTGAGTGTGTGTGTGTGTGAATGAGTGAATGAATAAATAAATAAGAAAACAAATAGGTAAGTAAGTAAATAAATAAATGAGTTAGTAAGTGAGTAAGTCAGTGACTGAGTGAGTGAATAAATAAATAAATAAATAAATAAATAAATAAATAAATAAATAAATAAATAAATAAATAAATAAATAAATAAATAAATAAATAAATAAATAAATAAATAAATAATAATCAGGTTAAATCTGAGAACAACAGATTCCCTGGTTTCTCTGAGGCTCGCTATGGCCGGTCATTTTCTACTAGCCCCCTCGTTTCTGCAAGTATACGCTAAGTGGAACTTATATTCACTATTATTGAATTGGCGAAAGGTCGTGTGTGGAGGAAAATTCCTTGTGTGAATTCGGCGAAAAGACTGTTGAACTGTACGTAGACGAATTGTCTGCTGGCGTATTGCTGTTGACGAAACGTCCTGGAAGAGCTTCTAGAGGTCATAGCCAGTTAGAAAACCAAAATGAAGTGCTGTAGAGTCGATTGCTGCCAACATGTGGTCAAGGGAACTGTGTGTTTAACAGCGATGTAAACAAGGAACTTGTGATGACGGCCAACACGTGGTGAAGCTGTCATTGATCTTGCACAGTGTGACCCACTTTAAGTAGATGGTCCAAGCTTATCTGTGGCTCGACCGCTTATCGTTCGTTCGTTCCTTGGTTCTTGCGCACTGCGTGTATCTAGGGTCACCCGGGGTTCCGCTTGCAGTCTGCGCCTGCCTGTCCACGACCAACCCCCCCCCCCCCCAGTGAAAGTTATTTAGGGGAAAACAACAAACTGGGGATGTTATCAAAATGCTCTCAATAATTAAAATAACTCAAACGGCTATTCTGTTTTTTCAGATTCAAACTGTACAATGACTCCTGCATATCTTATACCTCCTCTATGCTGAAAAAATACTTTCGTTCTTAATTGAAAAAGTAAATGAATTGCACTCATACGACTTTCTCTACTCACTCCTGCATAAACTATTGTTAAAACAGCTTATTCTTTTATCTTCTTAATCGAAAACTTTCGTTATGCATTTTCACATTTTGTTGTAGATAGACAACATTGAGAAGCTATTGATTCATTGTATGACCATGAAGAACAAATGAATAGCGACATACACTTGGAAAATGTTTTAAGAATATGAACGTTCAAATCAATAACAAAGAATACCTAGAAATGTTTAACGACACCAAACATTTTATTTGACGTGAATTGTGTACTTTAATAAAATCTCCACTTTTTGTGTTGTAAGATTTTATCTAGGCGGCGCCGTGGCTGAGCGGTTAGATCGTTCGCCTAATGTCAAGGCGACCCGGGTTCGATTTCATGTGGTATTCGTGGTGGACGGGCGGATTTTCTCCGGGTTCTGCGGTTTCCCCCGCCACTCATTGTAGCAACTGCTCCATCCTCACGTTTCCCTTTATCTATTTCGCCTGCATATCATCCTCTTCCTCATTCTCACTCATACGGTGAGGGTAATCAGAACAAGATTTTGTCTATCACTTGATTTACCAACTATACAAAACTCATTCTGAATGAAGGCGACTCTGCAGGCTGTTTGTAGGAAATTCAAAATACACAGTTTATTTTCTTAAGATATTGCATCTTAATAAAAAAATAGTTTTGAAAAAATAAAAAAATAACCTTTTTTGCAAAAGGTACTTGAGTTAGAGGGATTTTCTTAACAATGAAAGTTGTAAGACGCTAAATTTAGACACCAGTGCAGATTTATAAGACATTTCGTTTTTGAGCTATGCCGTTCACACGCATAAACACACACCTTAAAATGGTTAGTATTTTCGGTGACATCCCGAGGGTTAATTCTTTAGTAAAATGCCTCACTGGGTGAGTGGAATTTAAGGGCCCGTCGACAACTAGGTCATTTGGGTTAGAAGCCAGACTTTAAAATCTAAAACACCCACAAAGTTATAAGGTTAAAATGATAATGCCCAAAATATAACATTAAAATATTAAAGAGTTAAAAGACTGAGTGGTTGACGGTAACCCAGTAATCGAACGCAGGACTTTACGGATGTGAGCTTCACAAAGCCATTCACTCGGTGAATATGTATTTGCCAGTAAAATGTTATGTATAGGAAGTATGGCCTTGCTTATTTGTATATCCGTTCTGCACTCAAGTCGAATATAACTGTCATTTCTCAAGGTCAAATTTGTCACTAGCCTATCGCTTGGTTATGTAAGTAACTCCTATGTCAATTTGTAAATGAGTATGGAATGGCCTGCCAGTTGATTTTGCCATATCCATGCAGAACTTGGTTCAGTTACTGCTATTTTAATTCTTCCTTACTTAAACCACGCACGTTCTCCAATCCTATTATGAGCTTTTGTGCTGAAGGTCATTAAGATTACACACTTACTCCCTTTTGGGGATTAGTTCAGTGAAGGTCATTAAAGACCATATTTTTCACGGATTTATACAGTGGGTGTCTTAAAATGTTTGCCTCTATTTTTACTTTCTCTAAATAGGGGAAGTATTGTATTCCACCCAAAAATTCGATGTCGAGATTTCACCGGAAATACATGTTTTGAGGCACCCTGAATCCAAAATAAGCATTTTAAGAAAAAGGTCCGTGTGTGTGTGTGTGTGTGTGTGTGTGTGTGTATGTGTGTGTGTCAGTCTGTGTCAGTCAGTCTGTCAGTCTGTGGACAGCACAACTCAAAAACGAAAAGTCGGTTAAAAACCAAAGTTGGTATTTAAGTTTAATGTCTTGCAAGGATGTGACACGAACATTTTGAAGAAAATAGCTCCACCCTAAAGTACCCTTTACATGGAAGATTTTTCGAAAATTTTGATTTTCTTGAAAATAGCTCTAGCGATTTTAATTAAAATGCCATATGTTTGAGATATTTTTATGACAAATGAAATGTATATCTTGAATTTTCTAGCTATTGCCCCTGTAGTCGTATTTACTCTGGACGAATTTTGCATAACTGGTAAACCGTTAGAGATAGACCAAATCTTACTGTACAAAAAATGTAGATCTTGCTAAAATACACAATTTATGTCTCAATAAATTTTCTTGTAGGGTGAACCATTTCGGAGATATTCCTTGTTATGTGTGTGAGTTTCGGAAAACAAAACTTTCGTGAACTGGGTTATCGCTGTTCATTTTTTTATATGTTAAATGCTATGTGTTGAGTTGAAGTAGCGTGTCACACGGTGCTGACGCGGTATGTTTCACCAGGTAGCGTTGAACATGATCCCAAAACCTCCCTCAGTCTCCTCAGTTCTCCTGTTTTCAAACACTATATGTCATTAAGTTTATCGTGCGTGTTTCAACCTGATTGTTTTTGTCTTATCAAAGTGTTTGAAACTGTAATTTAGTTTACAAGTTTAAAATTACATCAAAACGAAAGAAGTGTGTCCGTCACTGTTTACCGACTGTCTTTCCCTCCAATTGAAGGAGTGGAGTGGGGTATAACCACTCATTACTTAAGATTATCCAAAGAGAGAAAGTTGAACATCCCTGAAATAGAGTTTTTTTTTTCTCAGAGTGCGGTTGGATATTGAAAACAAACGCCCAGCAGTACGCTGCTTGTTTTCCCTAAAGGAACACAAAGCCCAAAGAGCAGCTCCTTGCAGCGACGAGCCTTGCAAGCGAGGTTACAACATTCACTGTGCGTGGATTGTTGGGCACCCGGAATTGACCTATATAAAAGAGCACATGCGTTGTGCTATTTTCGAAGGAGGCTGACCCGTAACCCAGATGTGGTACACACGCGACGTTATGAAAGTGACTGACAACAATTTGCGCCCCTTTTGTCAATATTTTGGGTCCGGCTGCACTGTTTATTGCCTTAATTTTGCTCAATCTTCGCTCTGTTTACGCACGTTAAACGCGGTCGTCAGTTTTCCACTGCGCATTTTCACGAACGAGAAGCAGACCGTGCAAATTATCTTGTTCGCTGCAGGAAAAGTGGCAGCGCTTTCACTACGTCATGGGTTCATTTCCAGCTTCGGTGTTACAAAATATGTGCTATTTATCTTCTACGTCTGGTATAATGTTAGCGAATTTCACTATGCTACTGATGATCCTGATAGGCATAATGAAAGAAAACGAATATAAAACATGAAAAATATATTGTGATACTAGAGTTGTGCTCTAACAAAACTATGGTTCGGCAGTATTGGTAGAATTGGTAGGGAAATAAAAAATCTGATGTGTTGCACTCACATGACTTTCTCTACTCTTGTACTAACCATTCTTACACACTCTTATTCCTATATCTTCTTCGTGTTAGTTAAAATAAACATTTGTACAAATTATTTTATTGCTTATTTCCTTGTAGGTGCAAGGGGAATATTGGAATACAGTAGGCTTTGTGCGATAGTCAAATCTTTTAAAGCTTTGAGATTCCGTTCTCTTTGTACACGTAACATATAAAAAAATGAACAACGATGACCCATTTCACGAAAGTTCCAAGTTTTCCGAAACTCACACACATAACAAGGAATATCTCCGAAATGGTTCACCCAACAAGAAAATTTATTGAGACATAAATTGTGTATTTTAGCAAGATCTACATTTTTTGTATAGTATAATTTGGCCTATCTCTAACGGTTTACCAGTTATGCAAAAGTCGTCCAGAGTAAATACGTCTACAGGGGCTATAACCAGAAAATTCAAGATATACATTTCATTTGTCATAAAAATATCTAAAACATATGACATTTAATCAAAATCGTTAGAGCCATTTTCAAGAAAATCAAAATTTTCGAAAAATCTTCCATGTAAAGGGTAGTTTAGGGTGAGGCTATTTTCTTCAAAATCTTCGTGTTACATCCTTGAACGACATTAAACTTAAATACCAACTTTGGTTTTTAACCGACATTTCGTTTTTGAGCTATGCTGTCCACAGACTGACAGACTGACAGACACACAGACCTTTTTCTAAAAATGCTTTTTTTGGATTCAGGGGGCCTCAAAACATGTATTTCCGGTGAAATCTCGACTTCGAATTTTTGGGTGGAATACAATACTTCACCTACTTACCAGTAGAGAAAGTAAAAATTAGTATGGCATGTTATGCAGATGATGTACTTGTGGCAGTAACAGCGGATAAACTGCAGGAATGTATTAGACAATGATAACATAACGTAAACCACACGATCGATGTGAGATAACGCCCGATATGTATGCAACACACATAACGTACAGGTAACGCGGGTAGGTTCTTAACTGACCAACTATTTATGATTAAAGGCCGGAGACGTGTGCGTTTTTCCATAAGTGTGCTGCACATGGACTTCACTGTTATCGCTCGCGCATGCAAACAACTGCAGGTAGATACAGCCTGACTATGAAAACCTCGTGTGCTATAACAAATCTAACTCTAACACGAAATTTGTCAGAAACGCTGTTCACAGTCACTAATTCTTT
This sequence comes from Tenodera sinensis, assembly GCA_030765045.1. Lineage (NCBI taxonomy): Eukaryota > Metazoa > Arthropoda > Insecta > Mantodea > Mantidae > Tenodera > Tenodera sinensis. Next base: position 26,156,965 of record CM060963.1, read on the forward strand.
TCCCCTGGACTTTAGCGAACCTCCAGGAGTGTTGAGTTCCCAAAAGTTAAGCTTTTGTTGATAGAAAAGTAAATAAAAAGCAGTTTTAAAAAGCATTTGTCTACTAAAACAGCCTGTTGATTAAAGTGAACTTTCATTACGATATTTATACACAGATTAAACGCTTAAATATTTTAATCAAATGCAATTCACAAAGAAGTAAAAAACAGTTACATGTTTGGTCACGGATAGGCAAAGTGGCGAGTTAAAGCGTGAAATCACTTCTCACTGGGAAACTCTAGCAATGCCCTAGAAATGTAAATAACTAGGAAGCAGGTGTGTAAACAGCACTGTTGGCAATTAATGTGGATTGCCTTACCAATACAACGACAAACACACTGCATCTGACGCTAACATAACATCTGGCCTTTGATCTGGTGCCTCAAAGGAATTGTTTATCCATCACTGACCAGCAGCCAATCCTTGTTCGAGATCAATTCGTTCAAAATCTGACATTTATAAAGGTATATAAGTATTTTTACTTTCTCTACTGGTAAGTAGGGGAAGTATTGTATTCCACCCAAAAATTCCAAGTCGAGATTTCACCGGAAATACATGTTTTGAGGCCCCCTGAATCCAAAAAAAAAGCATTTTTAGAAAAAGGTCCGTGTGTGTGTCTGTGTGTCAGTCTGTCAGTCTGTCAGTCTGTGGACAGCATAGCTCAAAAACGAAAAGTCGGTTAAAAACCAAAGTTGGTATTTAAGTTTAATGTCATTCAAGGATGTGACACGAAGATTTTGAAGAAAATAGCCCCACCCTAAACTACCCTTTACATGGAAATTTTTTCGAAAATTTTGATTTTCTTGAAAATGGCTCTAACGATTTTGATTAAAATGTCATATGTTTGAGATATTTTTATGCCAAATGAAATGTATATCTTGAATTTTCTGGCTATAGCCCCTGTAGTCGTATTTACTCTGGACGGCTTTTGCATAACTGGTAAACCGTTAGAGATAGACCAAATTATACTATACAAAAAATGTAGATCTTGCTAAAATACACAATTTATGTCTCAATAAATTTTCTTGTAGGGTGAACCATTTCGGAGATATTCCTTGTTATGTGTGTGAGTTTCGGAAAACTTGGAACTTTCGTGAAATGGGTCATCGTTGTTCATTTTTTTATATGTTACGTGTACAAAGAGAACGGAATCTCAGAGCTTTAAAATATTTGACTATCGCACAAAGCCTGCTGTATTCCAATATTCCCCTTGCACCTACAAGGAAATAAGCAATGAGATAATTTGTACAAATGTTTACTTTAACTAACACGAAGAAGATATAGGAACAAGAGTTTGTAAGAATGGTTAGTACAAGAGTAGAGAAAGTCATGTGAGTGCAACACATCAGATTTTTCTGCATGGGATGGAACTTCCTATATGATGTGATGTGTGAGGCCTGCATTCAGGAGGTCGTGGGTTCGATTTCCGAGGCCGACCTTCCTGACTCCTGGGTTTTTCGGGGGTCTCCCCGGGTTGCTAGGCGAATTCTGGGAAGGATAATTACATCCCCTGAATTTCGTGTCCTTCCATCTCACTTCAAATAATCACATCGTTCATCCCGTTGTTCCTTTCAGGGTCGAAGTGTCTTGTCCGTGAAAGGGCGGCATCTGGAGGCCCGCAGGGATCCCCCCAAGAAGCCCCGGAAGACCTAAAGACTTCGAGGTGTCGAAAACTTGGGAAACCTTAGGTACCTCTGTCAATGTCTGTACCGTTAGTGCCGCCCGTTGTCTCCTCTCACCTCATCCGTGCTCCTGGGGGTGCTCCCTTGGGAAGCATGGCAAAAATGCTTGAGCGTATTAGGAGAGTAGAGTATTTTGAAGCCTCACGTCGTGTTTTACACAAGTAGATATTTCCAACATGCGCTAGTTTATTGGTAGTCTCTGCTTTATGTGTTATCGTCCATATAGGCTGTGACAGGCATTGACTATATAATTTTAAAAATCAACCACAGAGAGCTTCGTGTTTGAAGTTATAAAAATGCGCCTCAACGCCATTATTAGCCTCCGTATAAATATATAAATACTGCTGCCGTAACGTGTGTCTAGTTAAAAATAAATTAAAATGTCACTTCATATGTCGCACCAACGTGTGGCAAGCTAAGCGCCATTAATTGTCATATGAAAAACCGCTTCACGTTGAAAGTGATATCGAAATAGGGTGTGAGTCCCAGTAACAGAGAGACGAAGTTGGCACTATATGATTTTGAAAATCAACCCTGAGTGTCGTGTTGAAAGTGATACCGAAGTAAGGCTTCGCTTTTAGTAATACACAGGTGATGATGACATTAAAAATTTTGAAAATCAACCCTAGAGCATGAAAGTGATATCGAAGTGGGGTTTGAGTCTCAGTAAGATTCAGGTGACGTTACAGTTTACCACAGAAAGGAAATTACCTGGGATTGAGGTGCGGGGGGATTGTCGATTAGATATGAGGCCGACACCCTGCCTCTCCTCCTTGTTTATGACACTAGAACAGTTTTTTGAATAGCTTTATTCCTTGTACGCTCTCTGTCACATAGCTCGCTGTCCTTGTCGCACTATTTATAAACAGATAAGGGCAGCAGGGACATCTTCCCGCTGCCAAACAGTAGTAATACATGATTTTGAAAACCAACCCTAGAGAGCTTCGTGTTGAAAGCAACACCGAGGGGGGGGGGGGGTTGGTTTGAGTCCCAGTATGGGACAGGTGATGTTGGCACTACATGAATTTGAAAACCAACCCTGGAGAGTTTCGTGTTGAGAGTGGCACCGAGATGGGGTTTGAGTCCCAGTTCGGGACAGGTGTAATTAACAATGGAGCCGTCCTGCCGGCCCAGGGGTCCAGCCTGGATGATGATGATATCTCTTGTGGCAGGATATTGATCGTAGCGTCACCTCAGTAGGTTCATCAGTGACTGTGGCGCCGCGACGCGAGCTTTCCCGGCAGAACGAACGGTACAAACGGAGAGAGAGAGAGACAGATGTGGCCGAGCGGGTTTCCGCAGACTCCCAGTCAGTTGGCCTACAATGGTTGAGTGTGGTGTTGTGACGGAGAGCTACATGCTCTAATGTGGACCGAACCTGCATGGGGTCATACCACACGTATCCTTGGCACCGCGGACAGCGTCGATCCTGGAATATGGTGCGGTGCGGGGCTCCAACAGACGCTGCGGTAGGAATTTAGTTGTGTGAGTGTTGTGGTAGCAGAGATGTCCGCCTGCGCTCTCTTACACCTCACCATGACAGATATAGTACATATCATCTTCATCAATACACTAACCATTAGTGATATAAGTGCCTCTGCCTGCCGCATGCTCTAACATCAGCTGTTTTATCAAAACAAGGCCAACCTTCTGGGTCGCCTCTTCCGCCTCTAATTTCCTCATCACTGAGCTTAGCAGTAACCTAACATATGATACCTTCATTTGTTTAATACCAACCTTGTTACAAACAAGAGACTTTGTAAAACAAGCGATACGTGATACGCGTGGTCTTAGGAGGGCGCATGTATGCCATTTTATTTACCAAGGCATTATATCACATTTGAAAATTAACAAAAGCTATTAGTACACCAATTTTTAAAAAAAAAAATCACACAAGTGAGGATATCCGGACTGTAAAAAATTACCTTGCCCGTGACTTTGGGGGAGCGTATCTGTGTAATTATTAGAAGAAACCTAGAATTTCCAGTATCACTATCTTAATAAAAAATAATGATTGTTACAATAATATTAAATAAAAATGACAAAAAACTCGATATAAGCAAAAAGAAAATAATTGTCTCATATGAAGAATTCAGCGAAAATGTTTCATTTTTATTTTACTAAAATGAAGCTTCTATCCCACTTATCGATGAAAAATAAGTTATAAACTTAATGAATAAGCTTTCTTAAACCGACCTATAAAAGTTCCAGCCCTAAATAAAAAATAAAAATTTAATGATGAAAGCAAAATTCTTTTTTATCCCAAGATATAAATATAAATGCGCATATATACAGGGTGGAAGGTATTGCTTCAACCAGATGTTAATTAGGGATTCTACCCAATATGTGTAACAATTATGTCCAGTAAAATTATTGTCAATAAAGAGCCGTTTCGTCGAAAAGAAAATTAGGTAAAATATTTAGAATTATTTAGCGTCTTGAATGAATTTAGCCACAATTACATGTTAGAAATGCATTGCATTGCATCTGACCGAAGCAATACTTTTCACCCTGTGTATATAATTATTTTCATTTAATCATTATGCATTGCTGTTAACATTTGTAAATAAACATATAACTGCAAGCTAAATGGTAATGTAATTAAATATAAACCATCTCGAAAGTAAACATTGATATCTCACAAAATATATGTGGTAAATAAACATTTAAATAACTTCTAATGTTTCCCCGACACACCAATTTACATCAAACGATTCCTTACCTTGAAGGTAAAGTAGGTTGTTGAACTTCTGTGAGTTAAGTTAATTTTGGTCCATATTTGAAATGCAATAGAGCTATAAGATGCAGAATTACATCACAACTGTTTTAAGGGGTATACTTAGCTAAGTGCTCTGTGACAACAATTAAGCTTACATATGTCACAGTATATTTTGATGCACACTTGTTTCATAGCTTCCATGTGGCCAAAATATACCCCTTTTGTTGTGGTTTTTAAGGACTGCGACATATTGATTATACAGGCATTATACCTATATGCTACACATGTTAAAATTTGAATTTTTCATTGTTTTCAAAACAGAAAAAAAAAAAAAAAAAAGAACAAAATCGGAACTTCATTTTTACCAATTAAAATATTGAAGTAATAAACCATTAACTTTATCGAGCCAATTTAGATTAAATTGTATTTAGGGAATGCCCATAGCATTTTGACAAAATCTGCAAAGATTCAGTTTTTTTATTATTTGCCTTAGAAAAACTATACCTGTCAAATCTTCTTTCACACTAGCCCTGTGTAGGATAAAGATTGGAAAGGTCAATCAGATAGAAAAATGAAATGATATAGCTGGGATTTAAACCTTAATGCCACTTAAATAATAGCGTGGAGATATCCTGCTTGGAATTTACATTAATTTCATTTTCATGAAACATCAGCAAAGCTTTCTTTACACGCTTAAAATAGTTACCTGGCTGAAGCTTCATTTTCAAAAATAAAATTATGTTCAAAAGCGAAATGAAATAAATTGTTTCTATAAAATATGAAGAACAGATATTTTAAAGTTTTGAAGAAATTATCTTTAAAACCCGATTCTTGTATTAATAATTCAATTTTCTCAAGTTTTCCATCGTCAGGGCTCTTTCCATAAGATTTCAAGTTTTACAACATAATCGCAGCAAGTGTAAAATATACTGAAGTGAAATTTAAAACCCTGTTTCATATATATCAGATAAAGCAATGACAGATTTCCATTAAATTAATTTAACACGGTTTGCTTAAGAAGAGACTTAAATAAGTGTGTTACAAAATTTTCAAATCTATTGTATAGTGTAACTTCAAAACATTTAAAAGAATTCAATACCAAAAATGTAGGTACCATTTTAGTAACCTATGAAAAAGTATTGTTTCTTTAATAACTTTTATGTGTTTAAAACCGTTTCCCAGTTATGCAATAATATTTACAAAATATTCCGTTATGGCTAGCAACTGTTGGAAGTTAAGGGTACAAGTAAAAATTTATCAAATTAGCCACCTTGATTGCACTTGTCATTTTCAAAAATAATGTGGCATACGAGCTTTTTCGTGAAAATTCGATTATATTATGCGTAAAGCATAATTTGTTGTGCATTTTCTTCTTATGGAATGGATGGAAGATAAATAAGAATGAATCAGTGGCAGAAAGAGAGGAGCTTCTTTGAGGAAGAAGAGAGAAGGCGCCCGCCATTGACACTTTCGTCTTTTAACCCACTAACATGAAAAGGTGCCGGTGTTTGTTTAGCGGGACCTACTACACTAGGATGTGACGTCTGCAAGTTTCCCATCAACACGAGGCTATTTCGGTTTGAAAAACTACGGAAGATATGGCGCAGAAAATACGTACTTCGCCGCACTTAACTGCTCCAGAATTTGCCAGAATGCGAATCTCTGAAATACCAAACTGCGCATTTAACTGATGGACCAACGGTTATCATCATCTACACCAGCACCACCACCAACAACATCACGACCACCACCAACACCATCACGACCACCACCACCATCGCGACCACCACCAACACCATCACGACCACCACCAACACCATCACGACCACCACCACCACGACCACCACCACGACCTCCACCACCATCACGACCACCACCACCACCATCACGACCACCACCAACACCATCACGACCACCACCACCATCGCGACCACCACCGACACCATCACGACCACCACCAACACCATCACGACCACCACCAACACCATCACGACCACCACCACCATCACGACCACCACCACCACCATCACGACCACCACCAACACCATCACGACCACCACCAACACCATCACGACCACCACCAACACCATCACGACCACCACCAACACCATCACGACCACCAACACCATCAGGACCACCACCAACACCATCACGACCACCACCAACACCATCACGACCACCACCAACACCATGACGACCACCAACACCATCAGGACCACCACCAACACCATCACGACCACCACCAACACCATCACGACCACCATCATCCACACCAGCACCACCACCACCATCACCACCACCATCACGACCACCACCACCATCACGAATATCACCAACACCATCTCGACCACCACCACCATCACCACCATCACGACCAACACCACCACCATCACGACCAACACCACCACCACCATCACGACCACCACCAACACCATCATCACGACCACCACCACCATCACCACCATCACTACCACCACCACCATCATCACGACCAACACCACCACCATCACGACCAACACCACCACCATCACGACCAACACCACCATCACGACCACCACCACCATCACCACCATCACTACCACCACCACCACCATCACGACCAACACCACCACCATCACGACCAACACCACCACCATCACGACCAACACCACCACCATCACGACCAACACCACCACCATCACGACCAACATCACCACCATCACGACCAACACCACCACCATCACGACCAACACCACCATCACGACCACCACCACCATCACGACCACCACCACCATCACCACCACCATCACGACCACCACCACCATCACGACCACCACCATCACCACCATCACGACCACCACCACCATCACGACCACCACCACCATCACGACCACCACCACCATCACGACCACCACCACCATCACGACCACCACCACCATCACAACCACCACCATCACGACCACCACCATCACCACCATCACGACCACCACCACCATCACCACCATCACGACCACCACCATCACCATCACGACCACCACCATCACAACCATCATGACCACCCCCACCATCACGACCACCACCATCACCACCATCACGACCACCACCACCATCACCTCCATCACGACCACCACCACCACCATCACCACCATCACGACCACCACCACCATCACCATCACGACCACCACCACCATCACGACCACCACCACCATCACGACCACCACCACCATCACGACCACCACCATCACCACCATCACCACCACCATCACGACCACCACCATCACGACCACCACCACCATCACGACCACCACCATCACGACCACCACCACCATCACGACCACCACCATCACGACCACCACCATCACCACCATCACGACCACCATCACCACCATCACCACCATCACGACCACCACCACCATCACCACCATCACGACCACCACCATCATCACCATCACGACCATCACGACCACCACCATCACCACCATCACGACCACCACCACCATCACCACCATCACGACCACCACCACCATCACGACCACCACCATCACCACCATCACGACCACCACCACCATCACCACCATCACGACCACCACCATCACCACCACAATCACGACCACCACCACCATCACGACCACCACCACCACCATCACGACCACCACCACCACCATCACGACCACCACCACCATCACGACCACCGTCACCATCACGACCACCACCACCACCCTCACGACCACCACCACCACCATCACGACCACCACCACCATCACGACCACCACCACCATCACGACCACCACCACCACCCTCACGACCATCACTACCATCACGACCACCACCACCATCACGACCACCACCACCATCACCACCATCACGACCACCACCACCATCACCACCATCACGACCACCACCATCACCACCACCCTCACGACCACCACCACCACCATCACCACCATCACCACCATCACCATCACCATCACGACCACCACCACCCTCACGACCACCACCATCACCACCATCACCACCACCACCACCATCACGACCACCACCACCATCACCACCATCACGACCACCACCATCACCACCACCCTCACGACCACCACCACCACCAATCACCACCACCATCACGACCACCACCACCCTCACGACCACCACCACCATCACGACCACCACCACCATCACCACCATCACGACCACCACCACCATCACGACCACCACCACCCTCACGACCACCACCACCCTCACGACCATCACCACCATCACGACCACCACCACCATCACCACCACCACACTATTATTACTACTTTCTGTACTACATACACCCCTGAATATCGATAACGAAATTTCACCGGAAATAAATGTTTCGAGGGCTCCCTGAATCCAAGCAATGCATTTTTATAAAAAGATCTATTACTGTTTCCTTTACATTATTTTCCTTCCTTTCAATTCCTTATCTTTCAGGTGTGCTTTTAGGTATAAGGCGTATGGCGGGGCCGAACCGATGACGCGGATGCTTGCGCATTGTAACCACTGTTCCCGGCATTAGGTGGCGTTGAGTGGTCACTGATGGATGGGGATACTTGTGCGACACAGAACCCGCAGGATCGTGGTAGCTCGGAGGGGTCTGGCCCAGGTTGAAGAGAGCTCAATACTTATTAGTGACTTCCGCGCGTCTCTGTGACTCGTCTGTGTGCAACCCTGAGGCATCCTACGGTTCTCACACTTCATCCCTTCCTCCTGGGTATGTGTAGGTGTATACCCTTTACCTTCCTTAATTAATCTAATTTACACACAGCTCCATTACTGGCCTAAAATTCTACGTTCTTGCCGGAATCCAGGAATAAACCGGGTAATTTTTATTATAATTCAGGAACTTTTCTAACTTCCTCTAATATTCCCTGTCTTAATCACTACTCATTATCTAGTCCCCATCTTAGTCTATATATGCTATTTTTAATTTAGAGGTATTTACTTATTCTTTAATTCTAACTAGTACTGGCTGAGAGTAAATACTCGTGTTTTTATATCTACCTTATTTAATACCATTACACATCGTTCTTTAACTTTTCAATGTAATTTACTAAATTCACACAAACATGTTTGATTTTATAGTTAAATTACACTTATAGTCAATTAAATAACGCATTATTACTGTATATAAACCATATTTCCATTACTTATTTCTAATCTACAGTTCATAAATCAAAAGCACAATTTTTTGTCTGCCATAATTGCCATTGGGTCTACAAAGAAAACGTTGTTTGGTATAATCTGTAGGGCGGAATAACATTACATAAAGCCGTTTGCTGATTGTATGCAGTTATCACAGAACGAATTGCATTTATTGTGTCAAGTTTTGACCAAACGGAGTCTCATGTAAATTGTGGGTTTGAATTTAACAACCGTTCCCTAGTATCGCCTTTTCCATCAAATATATAAGTTACGAATTGCTAGAAAAAAAGTAGACAAACTGAACCCGTCTTAGACGGAAAGAAATATACGTAGATTAAAAGCTCTAAGTTAGTTTTGTGAAAAGGTTAAAAAAACTATAAAGGATAATTAAATTAAAACTCCTAAAAGGCACCAGAACTTTTTGTTCTGTAAATTTAGCTCGCAGTATCTGTTCTGGAATCATTGTAGGATCATAATGTGGAAAAATACGGCAAAGTTGTAAATGGTAATATCTTTACGTTAGTAAAAGTGGAAAATATTTTTGCCAATTTGTTAATAGTAGGATTTTGTTACAGTTGAGCTCAGTGATGCCGCATCTATTTGCATGAACACAAGAACTTTTAACATACATTTACGCAAAATGTTTTATTATGACAGTGTTTCTATGGGTAACCTTTGCTCAGTTTTATTTGAACAATGTATTCGGAAAATTGAAATTGATTCTTGTTTATGGACGCTAACTGCTGTGGTTATCTCTATATTGACGTAAAAGATCCCTTAATTTTGCTCAGAGGCCACTTTATCCGGCTTGAGGTTCTTTTACATGCAGTGACACTGAACCACCGACTTTACTTCCCTTACAAGGAAGCCATGTCAAGGATTTTTACACCCGAAAATAAAAATCCATCACCCCCGCAGGGTTTGAACCCGCGACCTCTGGAACCAAAGACTAGCTTGTTACCCCTAGAGCATGGAAGCATTACGAGTGCAGTATCTAAAACATGATGTTACAAATAGATGTGTTTCTGTGAAACAAGTAACTCATAAAATTTATGACTGCGCTTTTTAAACTGCAATTTAAAATTCGGTGTAGTAAGTAAAAGTCATAAGAACAGCTAAACTAAATAGCCTGTCCATTTTCCAGACAAAGTAACACAGATTGCATTCACAAAGCTTTGTTACCCTCAACAAGTAAATTGAAAACGTGCAGAGAATGAACAAAACTTTCTACACCTCTCTACTTTAATGAGAACCTTAAAGAAAGCATTTGTTCAACTGAATCCTTCATAAAGGAACTAATGCTTTGATAAAACTTACTTCACGCATTCTAATAAGCCTTTTAAACACTTTCTGAGAAAACTGAGGTCTTTTTTTTTTTTTTTTTCAAAACTTCCATTTTTGGCTCTGCAATCCCTCCTCCGCAAGAATTCCAGACATCACTTTAAAAAAAAATGTCACGTGTTGTTTATAACAAATGCGCAGCGGAGTTGAAGAGTGGAAAACAGCAGAGCATCATTAAATCACAGAGATTGCTTTATACTGTATAAGGTCAAGCCGGCACCCAGACCTGGTTTTCTTCTCTACAATTGCGGAGCATGCTTGCATCTGGGTTGCATGGAAACTTGTTTTTCTTTTGTTTTTTGTTTCTTCTCTCGTGACTACTGAGGCTGCATGTGCCAAGTGCATGCTTGACATCTGGTGTACGTTAATGTAAGCGACCACTGAAAAGGTGTTGTTATGTTTGCAGCTTCAAAACTGCAAACCAGTGTCTTATGAAGAAGGATGTATTTATTAGAAGACCTGCTGAGGTTAGAGGTGTCCAGTTCTTTGTTTTTACTTTCTCCACTACGTATAGCAAGAAGGGGAAGTATTGCATTCGACCCAAAATATCGTAGTCGAGATTTCACCGGAAATATATGTTTTGAGGCCCCCTGAATAAAAAATCTTTTTTAGAAAAAGATCCGCGCGTGTGTGTGTTTGTGTATGTATGTGTGTGTATGTGTCTGTGAACAGAATAACTCAAAAAACGAAAAGTCGGTTAAAAATCTAAGTTGGTATTTAAGTTGAATGTGTTTCAAGGATGCGACACGAGGATTTTGAAAAAAATTCCTCCACCCTAAACTATCCTTTACATGGAAAATTTTGGTTTTCTCAAAAAGTTCGAGTATTGCAAAACTTGCACAAAGAACAAGGAATATTTAAAAAAAAAAAAAAAAAAAAAAAAAAAAAAAAAAAAAAAAGAGTTCGAGTAAATCTTACTATGCCAAAAATTTAGATTTAGTTAAAAAGCACAAGTTTGTCCCGTACCTAGTTTGGATAGTGAATTCTTAACTGTAATGATATCTGTTCTCCTAAGAATAGACACCCCTCTGCTCTTTCCTTAGCCATTAAATAGGGACGTGATCAAGTTTGTTTCTTCAAGAAAGTGATAAAGGGTATACAACGTTACTCTTACTTCTCAGTTGAGTAGTGGAATTCTGCTGTTTGATAGGTTAACCTTATGGAAAATGTCAATAATATGAAACACATGTAAGGAAATTACAAAATAATGACGTAATATTTAAAAATGGAAATGCCCATAAAGTGCAGCCGCTAAAGAGCAAATATTCCTACCTTTCAACACCCTAACCTCAATTACACCCAGCATTCTGCAAACCCCATATTATAGTGGTTAAGGCTTGACAAGGACAGGTGCACCTAAGAGACACCTCGGGCTGTCCTCAGACTGCCAGCACTCCTCAGTGACTAAAATCACTTAATAAATCCGCATTTTCATAATCTGGGATCGATGCATGTCAGCAAGGCATGTTTACGTCACCAGATTCTTGAGCCTGATAGTAATATTACATATACGTTAGTTGTAATATATTATATAAAATACGACTCTCATGTTTATGTTACGTTACTCACAAATTATTACAGATCAAGCAAGAAATGCCGGTTACAACTTGCAGAAACATCACTCAAATGGTAACAAGCTGTTGTGATTGAGGGAAAAATGAAATTTTCAAGCATATTTAAAGGCGCACTGATATTTGGGAAAAGTTGAATCCTAGGGGGCCTAAGAAAACATTCATTTTCTTCAAATTATCAGTTTTAACGACGCTATATTTTACTGAAAATATTTAACTGTTATCGTAGCCTGTTACATAGAATCATTCAAGACACCCTAAAAATAAAAATCACGGTATGTGAGATCCGGGGAGTGAGGGTGGATCAAATACTTGCCTAATTTTACTCATGGACTCAAATTGGCAGAATCTTATTAAAACATTCATTCATTTATTCTCATCTCTGGTGAAGTGGTCAAAAAACGGGGTCGGTTTGATTTCGATGCCTCTCTGGTCACACAAAATCCTATATAGCATATCAAACATCGAAGAAACTGCCGCATGAGGTAGCCAAGCTTGGTGCGAGCGGTAAACATATTGCTAAGATCGATTGCATGGTCAGTTGAATTGGCGAAAGTGTAATGCAGTGGTTTGGGCGGGCTTAGCGAATTACTGCTCATTGATTACATTTGCACTTTCTCCTTCGTTTCCCCTTTGGATGGCAATCATCTCATTTGCGTTCTTTATGCTGCAATGGGACATCGATCCCCGGTACCAGCATGGGGATTTTATCCCCTCTGGGAGGTCTGGCACGGGGTGCACTCAGTCTCGGGGGGATCAATTGAGGAGCTACTTGATGGAGAAGTAGCGGCCCCAGGTCTAGAAGACCGCGTAACTGGCCGGGAGGGCTCGGGGCGCTGACCACGTCCCACCCTCCAGTACTGCACCTCACCAATGACGCCTGTAGTGGGCAGAGGTGGGGGACGCAGCGGCTGGGCGGTAGGCCTTGGCCCTTCATGGGCTGTCGTGCCGGGGTTTAACTCTAACTTAAGGGTAAGCGATAACGAAGATCTCAGTCCGAGGGACTGAAAACTGATGTAAGACCAATGGAATTTTCAGTTGTACTTTCTTAATTCACCTCCAATGAACACACATCGTAGCTCCTGCGAACTAATTTAGCAGGTATATGAATTTACACTCTGAATCTCTGACTCTCACATATTATTATGGCTTTCGGCACGTGTTTGTATTCCCTGAGCGTATTTTTACTAAATAAGCGATGTAACCTTTCGCGGAATACTTTAGCTACATTTTCTCTTGAATATTTCTCTATAAAGGTTCATAGATTTCAGCTAGAAGCAGTGCACAGTGCAATCGTGCACTTGCTAGACGAAAATACGATATTTCGCTGGTTTATGTGTAATCCATATGCGGGCCGTCAAAACACTTTTTCCTTATTGACAAATTCTTCCTGCTCTGGCTCGCGCGGGTTTATGACGACATTTTATGTATCTCTTATTGGCTTTAGTGCCATATCACATAACCTGTCTTACTATGCCACACACGACTTACCATCTTTTACTGACGATTTCATCTTCTACATTTCCGCCTTGACGTCCCAAAGCGAATAACAGTGGTGACTTTAACCCCCTGACAAAACACAGAGATATTTTTCACCAGTTGCTGCAAACACATTGCATCCTAGCTTCCAAGAGACTAGTTTTATGGAAGTCTCAATTAAATGGCAAATCCAGAAGATTTTGGCGAATATTATGCTCATAAAAATTAACAACCACTATATATATACCACGTGGAAGGGAAGTCATTACATTAGTTTAAATCAGTGGTAGTTTTTGGTGTTTGGAACACATTTTGTATCTTACGTTTTTATCTCCGACCATTTTCTATGGAGATAGTTTAGTTTTATCGAAAAGAACCTGGCAACACTGCAGATTGTGTGGGTGGTCACTTTCCCTAGCTCAGTATATAAACAAACAGCGTAACGGTGCGTTTTGAAAACAAACTCATATCCTGCCTTGTCCTTCCGTGTTTACTGTGACAGTGTAGGCCAATCACAAGCGTTAGCTTCCAAAATATTACCGAAAGCGAAAGCTGTTTCCATCCACAAACCACGTCAATTCCCTGACCAACCTCAATGCAACGTTGTCAAGTTACATCATCTCTGAAATAGCAGCTCAGAGTATTCCTTTACGTCTTTTAAGTGATTAATTATTTCTAAATCCTATGTTTCGAAACTATGTCAGAAATAAGTTACTTTACGCTTCTTACAAGTAACAAACTGGTATCTTCGTACATTCTTGTGGAATTACGGATCCAGCTTGGATAAAAAACTACAAAATACCATTCGACTTTTTTGTTTGTAATGCTTCTATGAAGCACATATTAGAAGAAATGTAATGACTTCCCTTCCATCCTATATATTAAAATTATTCCCATTACAAATAACATGTAACATTATTTACAAGGTTAAATACGACCTCACAACACGTGTAACTTCAGCGTTCATTATATTAACCTTCGGGTGCTTCGGTCATACTTAATCAGAAATTCTACATAAAGAATGTAACAAATATGTCTAATACAATTATTGTCAACAAAGAACCGTTACACCGAAAAAAAAATTATTTGTATCAAATATTTGAAGCCGTCTAGCTTCTTGACGAATGGATATAAATGGTTTGTTATTTCACTAACTCTCGCGCAAATATTGTATGAACAATACTATAATGTGTTTCTACCTTAACTCAAATGATGTAGCCACAATTTAATGTTAAGTTTAGTTTCTAAGAGAGATTTGGCAATGTTGCGTTAACGTTAAATTGTGGCCAAATTTATTCGAATTAAGGTAGAAATGCATTACAGCATTGTTCATACAATGTTTGCGCGACAGTTAGTGAAAGAATAAACAGTTCGTATCCATTCTTCAAGAAGCTAAATGGCCCCAAATATTTGATATAATTTTTTTCGGCAAAACGGTTATTATTTGTTACACTCATCAAGTAGAATCCTTGGTAATGTATGGTCAAAGTAGTACCTTACACCCGGTATAATGGAGGTTCATTTCAATCCAGTGCTGATTTGAATTATTCCATTTCCCTCCGCGAATTTCATACTGACTAATAACGTTTAGAAATGCCTCGGATATCGACCATTCACCGTCGCATATCTTAAACAACTTCAAGTATGCTGTTTATTTTATAGAATAATATCTTAGCTCCTCTGAACTGTATTAGTATCAATATGCAGTGATTAAAAGGCTTTGTCATCCGATTCTGTTTTAATCAATGCTCACTGGTGTCGCTTCCCAAATAAATTCTTGAAAAAACTGTATTTTTGAGCTCTGATTTCAGCTTACCTTAATTTTGAGGTTAATTGTTTTCTCATTCCCACTGTTGGTACACTGGTTAGTTCTAGTATCCTGTAACACGTTCATTTGTTCACTAATTTGGTATAAGTAAGCTGGCAGCTGTCTTAATGGTGATTGGACTTTAAACAATCACAACAAATTATTATTATGCGTATAATATGTTACGCTTTATTCATAGAATGTCCATAATAAATCTCATTCAAGGTTACGAGTTTCATTAGATAAGGTTACTCATGCATCGCACTCGCGAATCTATCGATAAACTAGTAACCTCTGGTGGGATCTCTATGGTAAATGTTATGAAAAGTCGCATGGGATTGCATTGATGGTATTTAGATTAATTGCACGGCATTCACATCACACAGTTACAAACTCAGTGACTTTTCCTAGAAAATTCAAGGTATACATTTCGTTTCTCATGAAAATAGCCTATATTTATGGCATTCAACCAAAACTGTTAGAGAAATTTTTGGGAAAATATGAACTTTCGAAGCCTTTCTCATGTAAAGAATAGTTTAGGATGGAGGAAAATATTTTTGAAAGTTCTTCGCGTCGTAACCTTGGAAGACACTGAACTTAAATACCAAGCTTGGTATTTAACCAACTTTTTTTTCTGAGTTATACTGTTCACAGACACGCGCGCGAGCACATATAACAGACCTTTTCCTAAAAATACCTTTTTGGATTCAGAAAGTCTCAAAATGTATATATCCGTGCAACCTCCATAACAAAATTTTGGGTTGAGTGCAATACTTCCTTACTTAGTAGCAGA
Source organism: Tenodera sinensis (assembly GCA_030765045.1). NCBI lineage: Eukaryota > Metazoa > Arthropoda > Insecta > Mantodea > Mantidae > Tenodera > Tenodera sinensis. The sequence continues at coordinate 26,173,538 of CM060963.1, forward strand.
GAAAGTAAAAGTAAATTCAAGTAAAATTCAAACCAATAACACAGAATATGTCGGAAATGGTAAATGCCACAAAAATGATTAAGTTAAATAATTGTGCTCTTTAACGAAATCTAAATTTTTGTGAGGTAAGAGTTAGCATATACCTTGTAATTTGCCAATTACATAAAATCTGCGCAGAATGAAGAGGATTTCACATATTATCCTGATTAAATTCAATATACAGTGGCGTGCAAAAATTTACATTTTTTTAAAAAATTGATTCTAATGCTTTGCCAAATCATATGCCATTAAACTTCAGTTTACGTTATCTGGAAAATACCATTATATTCATTTGTTTCATTTGTATAATAACATCCATTATTGTCATTTTATTGTTTTAACTTAACTAGATGTCATACGCGCTACCGAAGTCATAAAACTCAAGAATGCTTAACAAATACGAAACATCTGTTTACTGTAAATGGTAAAAGAGTTTATTTTGTGCCATTATCGTAAATACTTAATAAATCCCTATTTGTCTGCTAATGTAATATTTCATTCCTGACTTTAGGTTATTCTCAGTTGGAAAGCTATTCCAATCATTCATGAGAGACTCTGAATATAAAATGTGTCTGGAATTTGTTTTATATATACATACATTTCATTTTAATGTCTTACATATGTGGTATTTTAGCCAAAGCATGTTGAAAAAATAAAAAAATTCGAAAAGCCTTCCGTGTAAAAGGTAATTTGGAATAGTGTTTTTCTTTTGCGTTTTTTTAAAACTAAACTCTTCTTGACGCATCTTGGGAAGACATTGAGCTTAAATGTCCAGTTCGACATTTGTGACACGTTTAAAAACAGGTATCCGCGATAAAATCTAATGTCGAATTTTTTAATGAAACACAATATCTTTTCTACCTAATAGGTATTTGGTTAAGAAACTAAAAACAGCATCTGCACCTCTTCTGTAATGGGCCATTAATTAGATAGCGGAGTAGCCATTGAGAGAGTATGTGGGTGGGATGTCTAATTTTGTTCAGCACTGTATGTACCTACTGGATCCAATTCGGTCTCTCTAGCGGAGGTATCGCTTTGTGTGAGCAAGATTTAGGAAGCTGGGGACAGCTGTGTTACGGTGTCCCATATTTTGTCATCAAGTCGACGCTGTTCGGGATACAGGAAGAAGGGAAGCGTTGGCAAATGGGAAATGGCTGTAGGAAACTCGGAGAGCTGAAGAGAAAGTTATGTTCAGAGCTATAGTGGCCAATAAGACTTGATGTAATATCGAAAAGTTGCATTGAAATACTAGTTCTAAACGCCATCTTTCCACATACATAGGATACTGTGAGTTTGGACCATAATATTCTCGTAAATTGAAGGAGGAAGTATGTGTCCATCTCCGTGGAAAGCCTAACCTTTTAAATGAATCTATCTCGCTTATACACTAATTGAAATACCCGCCGCTGTCCGTCGTTTGACGTTTTACCTCTAACACTTTCGTACCTACGTTTCACTTGCCCAATAGCCTTGTGTTTCATTAGAGACATTTAAAAATATTACTTAACACTCTTAAACAGATGTTTGATTAAAACACATAGGATACTATAAGGAATTAAAAAAGATAAATGAATACACACACCACAAAAGTAGCGTTGAACAACCACAAATACCATAAGAAGAGAAAACCGTATGAATGTAATATGTTGTATTCCTATTTCCATAATATAGAAAAGTACATAAATATTTTGTAGAAGACTGACAAGAGAAATACACGTGAATGTGTTACGTGAAAGATAAGTGAGTAGAGAAAACCATATAAATGCAATACCACTTGCGTGGTAAAATAGTACAAAAATCTTCTCTGCGAAAAAGCGTTTATATTTGCCAATTTGCATCGCATTCGGATGAAAGGTATAGCAGCCCATACGGCACAAACAAACATTGATTTTTATATGTACGTATATAGATTTAGAGTATACTAACGCACATAAAAATAAAAAATCCGAAAATTTATAAACATTTTTAAAATTTGCAAAAATCACAGCACAACAATACAGGGTTTTTTCATTAAATTTATAAATTTATCGCTTGGAATTACCCTTTTAAATGTGTATTATTTTTCAAACTATAAAATATTATAGATATATTTCCTTCTTAAAGTTTTAATTTATTCTTAAAAAATGATTCCAATATTTCTTCTAAAACAAAAATTTCATTACATGATTAGGTTAATATCGTTCTTTGTCTTCCTAGATAGCTTTGTGTTTGAAACGTTGAGAAAGTAGATTCATTGAAATACTAGATCAATTAAAGAATACTATAATATCAAGTACATTTAAATGACTTTTAAACATAGTTTCAAGGTTCCTGCATATTTAAAAGTTGTATTTTTTTAAAACTACAATGTCTAAATTGGAATTAAGGTAAGAACATGAGTTTTTAGGTTTTAACTCAGGAAAGCATTTCTAATGCATAGTTGTATCTCGAGGAAAACAAGTGGAATTCCTGTTAAATAAATTTCCTACATAACTCTGTGGCCTGAAGGCTAGCATGCACACAGCTATAAACCACCTAAAAACAAAATCTGATGTGTTGCACTCATATGACTTTCTCTACTCTTGTACTAACCATTCTTATAAAACTATCATTCCTATATCTTCTTTGTGTTAGTTGAAATAAACATTTGCAGAAATTATCTTTTGCTTATTTCCTTGTAGGTGCAAGGGGAATATGGGAATGCAGTAGGCTTCGAGCAGTAGTCAAATCTTTTAAACCTTTGAGATTCCGCTCTCGTTGCATAACATATAAAAAACTGAATAACGATGTCCCATTTGACAAAAGTTTGTTTTTCAAAACTCACACAAATAACAAAGAATATCTCCAAAATGGTTCTCTCTACAAAAAAAATGTATTTCGAGATAAATTGTGTGCTTTAGCAAGATCTACATTTTGTGTATAGTAAAATTTGACCACATTTGACCACATAGGCTATGGCCAGAAAATTCAAAATATACATTTCGTTTGCCGCAAAAATATCTCAAACATATGGCACTTTAATCAAAATCGTTAGAGCCATTTTTGAGAAAATCAAAATTTTCGAAAAATTTTCCATGTAAAGGGTAGTTCAGGGTGGGGAGGTTTTTGACCGATTTTCTTTTAAGTTATTATGTCCACAGACTGACAGACATAGATACACACACACCACGGACCTTTTTCTAAAAATGCCTTTTTTGCATTCAGAGAAAATCGAAAGTTTCGAACATTTTTCCATTGAAGGGAACTTTAGGGTGTGGTAGGAAATGTTCGTGTCACATGCGTGGAAAATGTTGAACTTAAATGCCAACTTTGGTATTTAACAGACTTTTCGTTTTTGAATTATACTGATTTCTCTCTCTCTCACACACACATGTACCTTTTTCTAAAAATGCCTTTATTACATTTACTTCCCCTACTTATAAGTAATAGAGAAGGTAAATGTGTTTTTCGTGTTTAAAATTGCTCAGTATATAAAAATACGTTGAGTAAAATTCTTATCTGCAGTCTCCAATGAAAAAGAAGCACTTTGTTTCCAATATAGTCGGTATTATGTTTCCTTATTGATTTTATAGAAATGCAAGTTTGAAGAGATATACCAGTTTAGTTTCCCTTAGGCCGCTATTGTGTTCATATTGGGAAAGTCGCTTCATAAGGTATAAATAACTGGGGAGGGATGGAGGGGGGGGGGAGGCGACAGACAGGATGCTGCACATAACTAACTCCCTGATCCCTGCCAGGTACGGTATGCTGTGAATAATAAGCACAGTAGGGAAGCGCTCGAGATATTTTTGTGCCGACGTTACAGTGACGTCATTGTGTTTCCATGTCATCGGTAATGCAATGTATTAATTACAGGGGGTCATGCGAACTCCCGTACGCCTGAATGATAAATAGTACCGTGATGACGGAAATAGGGCAAAGGTATCGCAGAGCACAACAATATATCGCAAGCTTAACTAATGCGTTTGTCGTCTGTCTTTGGGAACTAATTAAGTCTTGTGTATTTACCATTAGTTAAAGCTTGAACGTTAAATACGAACACAGATACAAAAATATTCCATTCTCAGTATCAGGCATACTGTGGTACAGAGGCGACCTTAATGGAAAACTTTATATTTTGCTCCATAAAGAAGCTCTTGCCAACTTCCGGGACAACCAATTGTTGAATAAGCTAATGGTGCACCTATTGTAGTTGTCTCTCTTTTACAGGGATTTTATGCAGTCCTAGCTTAAAACAGCTTATTATGATAGCATAAATCACGCCAAATTACCCTCTTTCTGGAATCAGTAATAGAAAAAAAGGAATGACGTAATTACATGACAGCAATGACATCGTCAACGCCACAACACAATTTTCTCTAATGTTCTTGTGAGAAAACCTGAAAATACCAGTAATATGGCTTCATTAGTGAAACCAACGCATCTTTCGTTTCTGCATCCACAAAACTTCCCATAAATATTTTTTGATTTCCTGGAATGAATAAATTGTCAACACTCGTAGGTTCATTCAAAATGTGAAGCGGAATACAATCCATATTTTCAATAGTTTTATTATTACCTTACAGTTTCGTCTATAAGTGTTGAAACAAAACCTGCTTAAGTTGGCAATGCTGAAACAAATGTTTGGCGTGTAAACCTTTCACTCTGGTTATTAAAATAAACACGCTGTTTAAGTGTAAACTGCAACATAAATATTATCTCCAAGGAAGCTTCATCTAATCTTCACCACTTGTGAGTAAGGATGTTATTAATTTTAATACCAATTAAAAGTTTTCATTGACTAATAATACTCTTAACAGCTAACCTCAAATTGTTGAGAAGACAATTGATAGTGGTTGGCAGATCGATAATAGTAGTGCCAACGGACGGAACCTAAACAAATAAATGACAAACGAAAACGGCGAACAAATACATAACCTATCAAAATCAAGTGACAACATAGGTGCTCTTTCCCCAAGTTTATCATACTCGGCAGTTAAACACAACTAAAGAACGAAGTTTAATTGTTGAATCCTTAGATGGTATAAGTATAAAACACTAAGTGCTCGGGTTTGCAAATCTGGCCTCGCCTAAAGACAACCGATGTGTTTCGCGCATTTCAAACGGGACAATACGTTTTTTCCTCTCTAACAAGAAATGTGTCGAAGATCTAACTAGCAAACACTCTAAGATATATGTAAACAACGTATCACTGGAGGCGCGACCCCTTCTTACAAAAAAATCAAATGATAATCCAATAGTTGTCCAATAAGTCCTAACTATATCATTGAAGACCAACTAAAACACCTAGGCATCAAACTTATGTCCAAGATATCTCTTATCAGAACAGGACGATCCCTTCCTGAATTCTCGCATATCTGAAGTTTCCGAAGGCAAATCTATATTTCTCATGAAGATATCCAGAAAACTAAAACTATAAACTAAAATTGTTCAAAGTATATCGCAAAAATAATGCCAATGCCAGTCATGCAAGCGGAGGAGTAGCAATTTACGTGAAAAGTGATTTATATCACAGTACTTTTAAACACTAGAAGTAGTGGCAGTTTTAGTGAATCTACCATCAGCTGTTTGTATTTGCAATATCTATCTTCCGAATAGTGCCACAATTCAGACGGACACTCGAGAAAAGCGACTAAAAACAGGCCACAATAAAAAAGTGTTTAGCAACCATATTACCTCATACATCTCTGATACATAATAATTCTACACGTAGCAAATTTAATACTTATTTTAGGTATTTTAGTGCTAGAATAGCATACAAGGCTGTATGTAACACGTGTCTGTTTTCATTGTGACATATATACACGTGTTACAGTCAGTCAGATTATTAATAATCACAATATTCATGAAGAAATTGCCCTTATCAATTCTCAAAACTATTGAAAATTAAGGGTATGGCAAATTTAATAAAACACTTCTGCTGCTGTGGATTTAAACTAGAGTGGCCAAATGTTCCGCTTTAATGGGAGTTCCCCTCGCTTTTTTTTTTATTTTTTTGTCGTTCCCTTAACCTAGATGGTGTGATATCTTCGACTAAGTACAGAGCATGTGGGTCATATTTATTACTGCGCACCCGGTTTGCGTGCAACGTTACATTTAACTTGAGGGTCTGTATGACAGAAACACTATTATATGTATATACCAAAAGTAATAAAGAAATTCTATTATAGATTGTATAATAATATAATTGTATTACATAACCCAAGTTCTTTTGATAATGCATCTATTTTTATGTAGTGTATCCAGATGGAGCAGCCATTATTATTATTATTATTATTATTATTATTATTATTATTATTATTATTATTATTATTATTATTATTATTATTATTATTATTATTATTATTATTATTATTATTATTATTATTATTATTATTATTTATTATCGCAGCATTTCTTTACTAGCAAATTCCATATGATTACTCTGCTGACAAGTTATAAATAATAATAATAATAATAATAATAATAATAATAATAATAATAATAATAATAATAATAATAATAATAATAATAATAATGATAATAATAATGATATGATAATAATGATATGATAATGATAATGATAATAATGATGATAATGATAATGATGATAATGATAATATTGATAATGATAATATTGATAATGATAATATTAATAATGATAATGATAATAATGATAATGATGATAATGATGATAATGATAATGATAATGATGATAATGATAATGATAATAATGATGATAATATTAATAATAATATTAATAACAATAACAATAACAATAACAATAACAATAACAATAACAATAACAATAACAATAACAATAACAATAACAATAATAATAATAATAATAATAATAATAATAATAATAATAATAATAATAATAATAATAATAATAATAATAATAATAATAATAATAATAATAATAATAATAATAATAAATTCCATTCAATGATTTAATCGTAGCCAGCAGAATTTGCAGCCACGATCGAGTTAATTCGAAGCTTATTCTCTTTCTCATTCCCATCAACTTATCCTCGTGTTTCCAAGGATTGGTACGTCACCGCTGGAGACACTATTGTGGTAGAGGAGCTCGTGCGTAAACAGTTGTAGACATGTCTGTTTACTTTCTGGAAGAGCAGGGATCCATAGCCGCTGGCAAAATGCCTGTCCGTGCTGGGGAACTGTTTAGAAAATTAAACTACGTACTTATAAAACTTATAAAAACTTATATACTGGCTTTAAATTTCCACCCTTTGCACAAGAAACAAACAATTGACGGTTTAGTGCTTTGAAACAAAGTTATACTGGATGACGTGTAACTTGGCACCTAGCTTACTAGAAAAAGAAAGAATTATCCCCTTCCCTTTCTAAGCTGATTCTGTTTTATGGAATGACCATTTATTCTCATACCACTACAGGTAATTAGGAAATACACTGGGGCTTTAAAAGGAACTGACCATTTCAAGGAAAGAAACGCAATGAATTTCCTCAGCCCGTGTAGAAAAAGTGCCAAGTTAAAACTTGTCCAGTAGAGTATGTTTAGTGAACGCGAGTGCAACGCTTCACAGAGGAAATGTACCCTAACCACTAGTGACTACAACTGTATCTCCACGCTTCAGAAAAGCGGAACCTTCATCCCTGTTCTCGACTCCATGTGAAGTCTCAGTTGCCAAAATTCTGAATTCAAGATTTTGTGTTTCATTAGCTGAAAAAGTTCATCTTAAGATGTTGCAACTCTGCAGAAAGGACTGAGGAGGGAGGTCTGTGTTGTAAAACGATTATAAAGGTTCTTCAAAGGATCGCAATGCATGCACGTTGACTAAACAGACTATTTGAAAGTGCAAACAAATAAAGTCGAATATCTCGGAAATGGTTAACAACAGTTTTATTTGATGTGAACTGCGCGTTTCAACACTAGCTATATTTCTTTTTTGTGTTTCAGAAAGTAGAAAATCTTCCATGTAAAGGAAATGCTCTTGAAAACCTTGGTGATGATTCCTTGTAAAATGCTGAATTTAAATACAAGTTTGATAAATAAGACATTCCGCTTTTGTTATGCTGTTCACACACATGCGCGCGCACACACATTTTTCTGAAACGTTTAAGGGCTGCAAAACGTAAATTTTTCCTTTTAGTACAACTCTTCCTCTGTTTACTACAAGGCAAGTGATAGATGACGAACAATTACTGTGAACATTTGCGTAACTTTGACTATCTTAATGAAGGTCAGGCTGAAATGAATACATTCATATACAGTGTTATCGACAAAGCTGGCCTTCAACCCAACTGGTAACATTGTACAAAACAAAACATGCGTCACAATAAGGAACATTAAAATAACTTTGAAAATCATATTATGTTTACGCCTAAAAATGCTCCTGGACGAGCGCGGCCATGGAATCACCTAACTTTCGTTATTCCAACAGTGCGAGTCGCCACACACGGGCACCTCGTTGAATTTCTCAATGTTGTAAGCCGTGTTGTATAGGCAACTTCTTTGACATTACAAACGTCATTTGCATACTCCTAGGGGCTGTGAAAATGGTAATTTTAAAATACACCCTAGTATAAACTGGTTTCCCATTATACTACTGTTTGGCTGACTAAGTGCTGGCCGTGTAAACACAACTAAATCACTCCTAATCCATATTAGACACACTAAAATAGTTTTTGTCAGTAAGATAATTATAGCAAAAAGTGTGTTCCATCTTTAACTGGTTGGTAATAGAATTTGGGAAGAAAGCTATCCACTAACATTTTTACTTTTTCCACCAGTAAATAGAGAAAGTATTGTATCACCCTAAAATTTGATGTCGAGATTTCATCAGAAAAGTGTTTTGAGGCCCCTTGAATCAAAATGAAAGCATTTTTAGAAAAGGTCCATGTGTGTGTGTGTGTGTGTGTGTGTGTGTGTGTGTGTGTGTGTGTGTGTGTGTGTGTGTGTGTGTGTGTGTGTGTGTCTGTCTGTCTGTCTGTGGACAGCGTAACTCAAAAACAAAAATCGATTAAAAACCAAATTTGCTTTATAAGTTTAACATCTTTTAAGGATGCGACACGAAGATTTTGAAGAAAATTCCTTCACCCTATACCACCCTTTACATGGAAAATTTTTCCAAAATTTTTAGTTTCTCGAAAATGACTCAAACGATTTTATTGAAAATACATATGTTTAAGATATTCTTATGACAACTAAAATTTTTATTTTTAATTTTTTGACTATAACCCATGTAGTCGTGTTTACTCTGGATGACTTTGCAAAACTGGTAAGCTGTAAGAGATAGACCAAATCTTACTATACAAAAATGTAGAGCTTGCTAAAACACAATTTATGTCCATATAATTTGTTTGTAGAGTGAACTATTTCGGAGATATTCCTTGTTATTTGTGAAAGGTATGGAAAACAAAACTTTCGTCAAATGGAACATCGTTATTATTTTTTTATGTTAGCCGCGCAATGAGAACGGAATTTGAAAGCTTTAAAAGAGTTGACTATCGCTCAAAGCCTACTGTATTCCCATATTCCCCTTGTACTTACAAGGAAATAAGCAAACATAATTTATGCAAATGTTTACCTCAACTAACACGAAGAAGATCCAGGAAGGTATTAGCTTTTTTATTTATTTTTGTTCTTTATAGTTTAGTTTCATTCTTTGTTCAAGCGTGTTGAGTGACATTTTTACATCTCCCCAAAGAAACCCAAGGGTATTAGGCAAGTGCAACCTATGTCTACAAGTTATTAAACCACGGGCAACGCCGGGTGTTTCAGCAAGCGTCTTTTATCCGAATTAGGGAATTTTACGAAACTGTAGATACATTTCCTTCTCATCCTTCTGCTCAGATAAATATATCGTTGTGATGATAACTGGTTATATACTTGAGTTTCCACCCTCAGGCCTCCAAGCACTGTGCTCTTCTCTTGAAGCGAGCAATTTTCTCGGGCACTGTTTATGATCGGTAATGGGTTAATTTCCAGGCTGGTGCAACAATTCCAGCTTGTACGTAATCATGGAAGACGGGGCGGGCTGGTCGTGACTTGCAGCTCGCCAGTTCGAGTCTCGCCTATACATGGGCGGGTTCAACATGCTGAGCGTGTCGCTGTATCCCCAGGGGTGGGTTTCGTGACCTGATTGACCTCCACGTGTCGCGCTAAGCTCTTTTCGTGGTTATCAGCGATTCACTGTCTGTTTTTGCAAAACGCTCTCCTAAATTATTATTAACAGAGATGGCGCCAATGTAATTATTTTAAATAGTTTCAGCATGGGAACCACAAAGCCGGAGTAATTACTTCTGCTGTCAGTTGCACGACAGTCTTCTGTTATGCATGAAACCATGCAGAGAACATTTTATGACAGTCTATTTCTCAGTGAACATAATTCTACTTTCAAGATTATGAGTAGTTCCCAAAACTTTTGGAAAATACAAATATAATTAGCTAAAAGTATGTACAAAATGTTACTCACATATATTCCTTATACATTTTACTCATACAAATTATTTCTATATCCATCTCCTGTATTTTTGGGAGATTTGTCTCTGTTTGGAAAGGAGGGAAAATGAATGTGCAACATTGATATCCGAGTTGTGGAATTCCACGTGTCTCCGGCGCACGCATGGAGCTGATGACGTATGAGGTGTCAATTAATTCGCTTCTACAGTGATGACGGTATCGCGTAGTAAAAGAAAAAATCATGCTACTTCAATTTAAAGGCCTTATCTTTCATTTAAGAATAAACATGGTTTTTGTGTTAGGTTCCCCTTTATGACAATTGAAATTTATATCTTGAGTTTTCTGCGAATCTCCTCAAAACCATTCTACAGTCTGGTAAGCTCTGCATACCTGGTAAACCATAAGAGATACGTTCATTCATTCACTCATTCATTCATTAGCTCCAATTGTATTTACACCATTACAAGGATTGTCACAATTTTCACAAAAATACATATTGTGGCTATATTACTCTTCTATATTAGAGTTTATTTACATCTATGTACCTACTCTTCTACAGAGTAGAAAACCTTTTCTAATAAATACCTTTTAGTTGCTTTGAGTTTTTTCTTTTCATCTGTTATACATTTTAATTTATTTGGTAAGTGATTATACAATTCAACGTAAAATCTAACTACACGAAAACGTAGTTATCGTTAAAGCTCACAATTTTGGTAAAATAAAAAATTTTAGAGATGCAAGCCATTTCCGGGATGCTCTTTGTTATTAGTTTGAATTTCCAAACACTTATATTTTTTCCTAAATAGCAATATTTGAATATCACTTAAAGCCTACTGTATTCCCACGTTCACCTTGCAGCTACCAGAAAATTAGAAATAAAATCATTTCTGGAAGTGTTGATGTTGATTAACGCGAAATTCTTACAGAAATAAATGCTTGTAACAATAGTTTGCAGAAGAGTAGAAAAAGTCACGTAAAAGCAACATATTTTTACCTTTTTTACTACGTATATTAACTAGGAGAAATATTGCATTCGACCCAAAAATTATATGTTAAGATCTACCAGAAATATATGTTTTGCGGAATTCTATACCAAAAAAGCATTTTTAGAAAAAAAAAGTTTGCGCGCATGGATGTTTGTGTGTGTCTGTGAACAGCATATCAAAAACGAAAAGTCGCTTAAAAATCAATGTTGATTTTTAAGTTTAATATTTTGGAAGGATGCGATACGAAGATTTTGAAGAAAATTCCACCACCCTAAACTACCCTTTAACGATTTTGATCAAAATAGGTATTTTTATGACAAATGAAATGTATATTTTGAGTTCTAGCTATAGCCAATGTAGTGCTATTCTTGTTGAACTTTGTGTTACTGGTTAACCGTAAGAAATAGATCACATCTTACTATACAAAAATATAGATCGCAATTTATGCTAAATGATCTTTTTGTGAAGTGAACCATTTCGGAGATATTCTCCATTATTTTTTCAGAATTTTGCAATACTTATAGACTTTTCAAATGGGAAGTCGTTATTCATTTTTAGTCTCCATATAGCGACCACTTTTAAAAAAGTTGACTATCGCTACTGTATTCCCCTTGCACCTCCAAGAAAATTAGGAATACGATAATTTCTTCAAATGTTTACTTAAATTAACATGAAGTAGATAGAGGAATAAGTGTTTATAAGAATAGTTGGTGCAAGAGTAGAAAAAGTCATGTGAGTGCAATATATTTTTGATCTTGTTATACATGTTAACATGGTTTCATCATTCAATAATTACCGGATAATTTTTGATACAAGTTTGTGTGATGGATGTAAAGTTTGTATAGAATGCATCGACAGTGGGCATCTGCAATAACAACAAAACATTAGCAAGAAAAAAAATGAGCGGCGCGTGTCTGTGCGTCGGGACACAGAGGTCCGGAGACACGCGTGACATCAGGGGTTGAGGGGGAGTAGCTGTGACGTAACGCTGTACCAGGCGACCCGCATCACGCCCCTTCATCCAAACAGATATCGATTGTTCGGCACACGCTCCCTGGACCAAACTTGGCTACATTAATTAGTATATAGGCCATCTATACAAACTAAATTGTACTATCACTTTATTTGACCAGGTGGTAATTAGTGAGAATGAAAATGCTTTACAGCAGGCAGTCTTCAATTAACTCAAATTGCATTAGATTTTAAAATGGAAATATCGCTTGAAAAACAAAAGCAATGGCATTTATCGGAACTGAAGCAGTAAGCGCCAAGTTGCTGTTAGATAACAAAATAATGGAACAGATTAACAATTTTAAATATTTAGGTTGTTCATCAACACATAAGAAGATGTGCCAAATTGAGGGGGGGGGGGGGGAAGTCTGGTGTTGCACTCACATGAATTTTTCTACTGTTGGACTATTATTACAAACTCTTATTCCTTCATCTTTTTTCGTGTTAGTCAAGATAAAAAATTGCAGAAATTATCTTATAGATTATTTCCTTGTAGGTGCAAGAGCTTTGAGCGATAGTTAAATGTTTTAAAGCTGAAATTCCATTCTCTTTGCACAACCAAGTGATAAAAGAAGTGAACAACAACTTTCCATTTGAGAAAAGTGTAAGTATTGCAAAAGTCACACAGATAAAAGGGAATATCTCGGAAATGGTTCACTGCGTTTGGACATAACTTGTGTGTTTTAACGAGAACTACATTTTTTCTATAGTAAGATTTGTGCATCTGTTACTGTTTAATAATTATGCAAAACGCATCCACAGTAAACAGGACTACATAGGCTATAGCAGAAAATTCAAAAGATGTATTTCATTTGTCATACAAATATGTTAAACTTATGACACGAACACATGGGCTTCTTTTTTAATTTTTAAAGAAGGCCTCAAAACATATTTCCGGTGAAATCTCGACATCGAATTTTTGGATCGAATAAGTACTTCCCTACTTACTATACGTAGTACAAAAAGTAAGCCTGTATTACTTTTTTGAGTTTTAAAGTTTAATGAAGAACACACTATAAGTATAGGTATATTGTAGTTCTAGAGATATATGACATTAGTGAGTGCATGCGGTGAAAAAATTTCTGTGTGCACTCACATGCCTTTCTCTGTTTATATCTGTTTATATTTTGAAATACTCTAGTTTCTTGTAGCCCCTCTTATGCGAATATATTTCACAGGAAAGTAATAAAGAAGACTTTGTGGCTACTACTATTAATCCATTATTATTATTATTATTATTATTATTATTATTATTATTATTATTATTATTATTATTATTACTATTATTATTACTATTACTATTATTACTATTATTACTATTATTATTACTATTACTATTATTACTATTATTACTATTATTACTATTATTACTATTATTACTATTATTACTATTATTACTATTATTATTACTATTATTACTATTATTACTATTATTACTATTATTACTATTATTATTATTATTATTATTATTATTATTATTATTATTATTATTATTATTATTATTATTATTATTATTATTATTATTATTATTATTATTATTATTATTATTATTATTATTATTATTATTATTATTATTATTATTATTATTATTATTATTATTATTATTATTATTATTATTATTACGCGCATGTGACACTGACCCAAGCAGATGCAGCTGTTAGTTTCAAGGTCGATAGATGTCCTTCACGTTAGATAACGAAACAGCAGAACCAAGTGCTGCTATCTGTTTCTTGTCAAATGCCCTGTTTAACAGCAGTAGCTCTTTTGTAATATTCAGTTTACTATTTCTTGCGTGCTCCAGTACTGATATGAATATTCATTCGCCCTCCAAGGCTCCCAGGGTCGTCGAACTTCCATCATTGTTGCGCTATCCGGCGCCATCACTTCTGTTTGTCGATGCTCTATTGTTTGGACGTAATTATTACTGGTTCTACACGCTTTTTTCTGCACTGTTTATATTTGTTGATGACGTCGTATGACGTCATGGATGCGAATGTCGAGGTCACAGTCCCTCACGCCGAACCACAAAAAACGAAGCAGGAAATGAAACTATCCAAGGCACATGCGCAGAGTCTGAACTTTCACTTACGTGTATCTTGCGATCAGCTGTGTGGTCATTTTATAACCAAATGTGGTGAAACCTAGATTATCTCAAAATAGATCTTCTGACGTAAGGACATTTCTCCTTGTTTATTTGCTTTCGTTTCTGTTGCCTCTAAAGATGAAGAATTATTGACCATTAGTTTTCTAATCAAGAACATGCACCTAATTCACTGCACTTTATTTTAAGAAACTAAACTAATTGTGAAAACTTCATTTGTTTGTTTTATTTATGTAACGTAAGCATCAAATGGACGGGTAGCAATTAAGAAACTTGGTTATCAGATTACAGAGTAATTAATGCATTAAGCTTTGAACTTTAATTTGAAATAATATACACACAAGCACACAACACAAGACAAATTGAGAGGTGACTTCCGGCGTTTGTGACCGCAAAACATATTTTGTGCCCTCACCCCTAACCTGCTGGTTGAAACCACTTGACACTTTTTGTTCCTCCAACCTGCAGTAGATATAATGATGTCCTCTATATGTGTAATCTGGTTCGTCATTTGCTTCCCATTGCAAGAGATTCAAAACAAGATGGCAGCAAACATATTGTTTATTGAGTAGATTATTATAACAATAATACATTATCTATTTAACATGTTTCATTCGTGAATCAGGCCTTTTGCAAAAGCATGTGTGAGAGAGAGAGAGAGGAAGAGACAGAGACAGACGGAAAGAGAGGGTTAGGGCATAGGCGGCGCCGTGGCCGAGTAGTTGGACCGCTCGCCTACCACCTAGACGGCCCGGTTCGACCCCATGTGGTATTTGTGGTGGACGAAGCGGCGTCTGGGCGGGTTTCCCCCCCGGGTTCTCCGGTTTCCCCCGCCGTTCATTCCACCAATTGCTCCACCATCACCTTTCAAATCATCCATTTCACCTGTATTTCATATCATCTTCCTCACAATTATACCTGGTGCTTGGCTGCCCACTCGCTTCCAGGTCTTCACTCTGCCCGGTCCATAGGCTCGTCTGTTTACTGACAGGCGTCTGACCCTAGGGACAGGTCTGTAAGTCCTAGGAGGTGTACGTTCTACGTAAGGGGAGGGAAGGCGCAGCAAATGTTAGGATTACTATTGGTAGTATTGTTAGCATTGCCAGGGAAAGAAACAAGATCACTATCAGTGCCTTCGATCTAAACTGCAGTCTACTTACAGGAGAGGTTCCTAATGTTTTTGAAGAAACCAATGTTCCGTAGGCTAGGCGGTCCTCTATGCACCGTCTCTCAGTTTCGAGAAGATTGAAAGTTCAACGCTTGCGATTTCTAGAGAAATCTAGTAAAAACATCATCAAAAAACCTAAACATCGCGATAGATATGAGATAACGCCCGAAAAATATGCAACACACCTAACGTACAGGTAATGCGGGTGGGTTCTTCTGACCAATTCTACCACACTTACAGTCTACGGCAGCCTACGATAGTTTTACAACTCTAGGAGGGAAAAAGGGATAAAAGTACGAATTTCACGCTTACATCAAGACTTTTAAGGATGCAAGACAGAGATTTTCAGGAATA
Organism: Tenodera sinensis; assembly: GCA_030765045.1. Classification (NCBI taxonomy): domain Eukaryota; kingdom Metazoa; phylum Arthropoda; class Insecta; order Mantodea; family Mantidae; genus Tenodera; species Tenodera sinensis. The sequence continues at coordinate 26,189,602 of CM060963.1, forward strand.
CCCCCGTCACAAGTAATTATTTCATGGAATATTGGCATAGTGCGCAAAACGGAAGCCTCGAAATACTTGAGCAAGTGAAGTGCAGTGAATTTCATTGAATTCTCATTTAATTTTATCACTGATACCATAATATATAGCTAGTTACGAATGACTGCGGAAGAAATATAAATGCTTAAACCAATCACTTTACGTCTAATAACAACGTTATGGCATTAAATGATTAAACATTTTCGAAACATATTGTTTAATAATAATAATAATAATAATAATAATAATAATAATAACAATAATAATAATAACAATAACAACAATAATAACAACAATAATAACAACAATAATAACAACAATAATAACAACAATAATAACAACAATAATAACAATAACAATAATAACAATAACAATAATAACAATAACAATAATAACAATAATACTAATAACAATAATACTAATAATAATAATAATAATAATAATAATAATAATAATAATAATAATAATAATAATAATAATAATAATAATAATAATAATAATAATAATAATAATAATAATAATAATAATAATAATAATAATAATAATAATAATAATAATAATAATAATTTGCGAAATCCTCGCTGATGCTCTACAAATTAAGCAATGACCTTTGGATGTGAAATATTTATTTTATAGCTTTGACAAAAACATGAATTTTCAGCGTAATTCTTGGCGAGAATTTAACAATGCAAAATTAAACACTCTCGCAGCATGACACCGATAAGAAAGATAAATAAGTCTGCTTGCGGAAGCATATCTTACGAAATTGCTCTTAAAACATAGCTGTTTGCTCTCCGCTAAGAAATGAGGCTAAATCTTTGAGCCTTTGATTTTTGAATAGATGAGATTCTACAAGTTCACACGTAACACTGTAAATATTTACGGCTCCTAAACCGTTAGAAACACCATGAGACATATGGAGATCAGTAGGCTAATTCTTAAATTGAATGTGCTTACTGTTTTCAGGATTCCCTTTAATATGAGATAAATGAGGATTATGAAACGCCTGTAAATTTATTTAAACTAAATGCAGAGTAAATGTAACGGTTATGTACAACTTTATTCCCTAAAATTCAACTTTTCTGAACAGCAATTGTTTGATAGCTTACAAATGATCGAAAGTTTTTAATATTAAACTTTTTAGTGTTCCAATTTAAACATGTTATTTTATATTTTTATATAGAAGGTAAAAACTACATTTTAGTTTCAGATTACAGACATGAATTACACACGTGTCTCTTCGGAGGTTGATGCAAATGTCGTCAATTTATGATGTAAATATTTTAAATATTTCTTCACGAAATCTTTATAGTTTTGAATTCTCCAAAATGTATCGCTGTTGACCTTGTGAAACATTTTTTGTATGAAACTTCTAGTTATTTATTATTATCGTATTTTTTTTTAATTCCATGTCCTCTTTGAAAACAGAGAATAGAACATCGTTTGGCCTTTAGTGCGAATGTTGCCTAAATAATTTTACACGACCAGTTTCACGGCAGCTGATTGATTCTTGGGTGATTATGCATAAACATTTCAAGAAATGCAAATTTGGCTACAGATTTATACATTAGTGTTAACTCTAATTAACACTAATTTAAATAATCTGATCTGTTCCACTCACATGACTTTCTCCACTCTAGTACTAACAACATACTCTTACAAACTCTTCAAGTTTGTCGAGATAAACATTTGCAGAAATTATCTTATTGTCAATTTCCTTGTAGGTGCAAGGGGAATATAGGAATGTAGTCAAATCTTTTAAAGCTGCTCGAGACGTTTAACATATTTCATCCGTCGCCGTGAACAGCAGGTATCTTGCGGTCTTGGATTCGTTTCCTGATTTGGACATATTAGTTTAGATATTTCAGCAAGTTTTCCTTTCCTTGACAGAGACAAATAACAGATTAACAAATATCTGTGATCGTACGTGAGGAGATTTAAAAACATGCGTGCGTGTTACGAGATAAAAACCAACAAAACAAAACACTATTATGCCAGAGGCAGTTCTCACTTAGCGTGATTTAATTTTAGAGACGTCAGGCAACACGTGATGGACGGTAATTTGGAAAATGGGCGGATAAGAGAAATGCAAATTGAATTTGTAATACGTGCGTGCAGCGGAGCAAAAATTCTCTTGGGATATATTCTGGCTTTAAAAACTCGAGCTCATGTCATGTTTTTGCCTTGCAGTTTATGGCAAGAAACACTAGTATTGCTTATTCGAGGAAAGAAGATTGTTTCCGAGCATTTAGAGGTTCGGGATATAGAATTTCCGCGAAATTTAACATCGTAGAGCCGTATAAGGAACTCGATTAAGGTCGCTCTGAATCAATATTCGAGACTTTAACTTGCAGCCTCTTATTCCCGGAGTAAACAACTGAGAGATTTGGACATGGGTGTATATGGCAACACCGCATTTAGGAACGAAACATGCAAAATACGATATAATAAAATCTGGTTATTATTATTATTATTATTATTATTATTATTATTATTATTATTATTATTATTATTATTATTATTATTATTATTATTATTATTATTATTATTATTATTATTATTATTATTATTATTATTATTATTATTATTATTATTACTAGGGTCCTAACCTTATACAAGAAACAAAAGGTTGCGGAGTTTGGACTATACCAAGTGGGAGGGATCAGTCTGTCACATGATCAGAACACAGAGAAGGCAAGGTACAGTCGACACAGGAACGTTGTAGATAAAATTTTTCATAGCTTACATTCAACGTTGTCACCATTTGTAAAATATTTACTTCCAAATACCTTTAAAAGTTCAGTAATACGATTTCGATTTTCGTGTTGGAGGCATTTTACTATGTGTGAAACAAGTGAACACATTCGAGGCACACTGTGCACTGTAGGCAGTGTGTTTTGCGCTGCCTCTTACCCGTGCAATGACGTCACGCTGTGCCCATGTGGAGGTAACTTGCAATCAGCTCATTTCGCGATAGCCGTATAAAGGTTCGAAGCACGTTTATTACTATGATGCGGTGAATTGCTAACGGGAGTATACGCATCTGAGCACTGGGAGGCCGCTTACTCCGTTTGCCCCTTGCGGTTAACATTTAAAATGAATACATACATATGATAGTGTTCCTTTTGAAGCAACAATAATCCGCTCAAGCGGAGAGAGGAATAATAACACACTCAACTAGAGCCCAGCTGACAGCAGTTTTCACTTTCTGAAACAAAAGAGCAGCAAAGAGATGGAAATTCTCATTACTTTTGGGGGGGGGGGGGGGGAGAAGGGAGAGTGCCGGCTTACAGTATAACAGATGTGATCCTTTATTCCATAACTTATAAAAACCGCTCTCCTTTTTGCTCGCTTTTTTGTGCAAATTCTCTCTAAAATCGTGTTTTATTCCATCTTTGCTGGCCTCAAGGCAGAAAGAACCTCGCTGGCTTTATAAAAGTGCTGAGCATATAAGTACAAAATAATCCCTACTCCCTTCTCTTGGTAACTATATACTCCACTTCTCTGCTTTGCCTTAGGAATAAAATGAACGTCGTTAACGGAAGTTCAGAAATTCTTTAGAGCTTTCTGATGCTCTATGTGGCTTTGGTATTCGAAACCTACACGAGCCATATTTAGTTTGCAAAGCTTTTTTTAAATTTGATACACATTTTATTGTTGTAGACACAATATTGATGATTTAAATACTTATACAGTTTTAAAAGTGAAACTATATTTGCCATTTTGTGCTGTGAATTCTGTACCAATTCATAGAAAAAAAAAAAAAAACTCTTATGTGTTGCACTCACATAACTTTCTCTACTCTTGTACTAACCACTCTTACAAACTCTTATTCCTATATCTTCTTCGTGTTAGTTGAGATAAACATTTGCAGAAATCATCTTATTGCTCGTTTTCTCGTAGGTGCAAGGGGAATATGAGAATACAGTAGGCTTTGAGCGATAGTCAAATCTTTTAAAGCTTTCAAACTCCTTCTCTTTGTACGGATAACATAAAAAAATGAATAGCGATGTTCCATATGACAGGACTTCAAGTTCTCCAAAAGGTATACAAATAACGAGGAATATCACCGAAATGGTTCACTCTAAAAAAAATTTATTCGGACAACAATTGTGTGTTTTAGCAAGATCTACATTTTTCTATAGTAAGATTTTGTCTATCTCTTACGGTTTACCAGTTATGCAAAAGCCGTCCATAGTAAACAGGACTACATGGGCAATAGCCAGAAAATTCAAAATATACATTTCATTTGTCATAAAATATCTCAAACAAATGGCATTTTAATCAAAATCGTTTGAGCCATTTTCAAGAAAATCAAAATTTTCCATGTAAAGGATAGTTTAGGGTGGATCAATTTTCTTCAAAATCTTCGTGTCGCATCCTTGAAAGACATTAAACTTAAATACCAACTTTACTTTTTAACCGACTTTTCATTTTTGAGTTATGCTGTTCACAGACTGACATACAAACACACGCAGACGTTTTTCTAAAAGTGCCTTTTTTGGAATCAGGGCCCTCAAAACATATATTTCCGGTGAAATCTCAACACAGAATTGTTGGGTGGAATACAATACCTCCTTTACTTAGTAGTAGAGAAGGTAAAAAATGTAATGTCACATTCAGATTACTTTTTTCAGTCATTCTTCAACAAATTGCTCTTACAAAAGCTTATTCTTCTATCTCCATCATGTCAATTGAGATAAACAGAAGCTGTAGTGACGTTTTTATTACAATTTCCAGGTAGATTTGTATTCTATAATTTGTATAAATTCAACCATAAATAGTTGTACTTATGTCAATAGCTTATTGTGCCTATTATTTGCTACTCGTTTAACAGTTCTTTGTATATATTGCATGTATTTTAATAATTGGTATTTATATGTGCTTTTTAATACTTATGTGCATTTGCTTGCATTTGACAGGATTTAATCATATACTTTACCATATTGATCTGAGAAAAAAGAGCTTTGAAGTGCTTAAGAACTCTTTGCAAATATTCATGGTTTATGATTTACGAATTACATAAAATTATGTAAATTCCTTCCGAATGGCTATTCCCAGAAAATAAAATACTTGCAAGCATTTCAGTAGGGATTAAAATATCTCAAGCATAATCGAAATCACCGCAGTAACCTTTGAGGAAAGCTAAAAACAATCAAAGAAGGAAAGAAACAAACAAACAAAGAAATAAACAAAGACAGAAAGAAAAAAAAAAGCTCTAACAATCTGATGAACGCGGAACAGAGTATTTGAAGAAGATTATGTTAAAAGAATTTCATGAAAGTAGTCAGTAGTCCATCAACTCGGGATTTAACCCGATATGAGCCATTTCTAACCCATTACGTTTAGTCGTAAGTGTTTATTTTCCTTACTCCTTAACACATATAGCACCAACAGAGAGAGTACACCATCCTAAGCAGGTCACAAGTTATTTTGTCTGATGTTGTGTATCAGTGCCAAGCTAAACAGCTGGCTAGTTAGCATGAATGTAAACCGTTACTTCGTCTTTAATAAGACGGGATGTTGTTGGGACAGGAGTCACCTGCAGGTTTTCCCCTTGCAGACATAGACGCCCTGCATGTAGCATCAAACTTACTAAGGCTTAAATTGCTTTAGTTTTAATTACTGCCTACAACTAGGAGGTTAAAACGCTTGCTTGATCCCTGTATAGGCTCCCCGGTGTGTCAATAAAGAAAGTAAAGAGTAATAAACTGTAGGAGAGAGTATGAAGCAGTCTCTTGTTTCCTACTGGCGTTATAGCTTTTTGTTTCTCTTTGCTAATCTCTTCCAATATCTTCAGAGAAGACGCAGACAAAGCAAATTTTATGTAGTACTTCTTCCTCTTCTCCTTTATACTTCCCCTACCGCGTATCTACAGTAGGCAGAGGAAGTATTTTATTTCACTAAAAGGTTTGATATCTAGATTTCACCAAAATACACGTTTTGAGATATCTGAACCACAAATAATGTTTAGAAATAGGTCTGTCTGATGGATATCAAAGCTGGTACCTAAGGTCAAATTGTTCCAAAGATGTGACAGGAATGTTAGAACACCCTCCAAACTATAGTTTACCCAGAAATTTTGTTGTTGTTTTGAATTTTCTCAAAACTAGTTCTAATAATTTTGATGAAAACAATCTCTGTTTAAGGTATTCGAATGGCTAATAAAATATGTCTTGAATTTTCAGCGAATTATTATGAAATACCCTTTGCATTTTTAATGGATTTTGTACATTTTTGTTTAACTGGCAAACTGTAAGCTTACTATACGAAGGATGCAGATCTCATCATAACAGACGATGCACAACAAGTTTTTCTTTCCTTCTTTCTTTCTTTCTTTTCTTCTTCTTCTTCTTCTTCTTCTTCTTCTTCTTTTGCGATATTTACTATTTCTGAGCTAATTACAGTTATTGATTAAAGCACTAAATCTTTTTGTAAGCGCAAGTCATCATTCGTTTGTTTATTGACGATAAGTAATAGAGAAATTAACAAAATAATAAATATTTATTTTCTCTTGTTTTTCGTGTATCTTCCTCTATAAAGAAACAGTTATTCATACTAATATTATTTTTTATTTTACTCTTTCGCACTGTTTATTTTTATTTGGTATTTAAATTATTCATCCTAAAGTTATTATTTCTTCAGCTATATATAGCTAAAATATATGTTGTATGCTTAATTCCATTAAGGTATACATACATGCAAGGCTTGAAAATAATTCCATAGTTAATGACAAACATTAAGTCAACTTAATTTGTACAATTTGTATGAAATCTATAAAGAACACTTAAAAAGGTTTATGATAAATGAAAAGTTTTCACCAGATTACACTTTCAAAATAAGTATTTCGAAACTTTGAAAAACAGATATATGGAAAGAAAATTTTAACATGTATACTTATTTTTCAGAGTTGAATTAAAGCAATTGGAAATGGTGGAAGTTAGCATTTTACTAATAGTTTTATTTTTAATAAGTTTACCCAAATTCATTACTTGAATGAATTTTCTCATATTTTCTTCACACATTATTGTGGCTTATCTTCTATATTGTTGTTTAAATATTTATTTCTCACACTTCACCAGCTAAAAATGACACACGTTCAAGGAAACACCATTTTCTTTTATTTAACAACAGCTTTATGGTGTGAAAGGTTATTTTCTTCTAGAAAATTATAAAATATTTTTAAGCCCAAGGGAAAAATTGCTGCTAAGCCTTTTTGTGTTTACAAAATAACGTATGCATTGACTTCAGTAAATAATTGTGGTTGGCACTACGTTTGTCAAGCGAATACAACTGCACTATTAGTTTATTTTTAATGGCAGGTACTCTGTAAAAGAACTCAAGATGAGGAAGACACGGAAGAGTGCAGAGAAATCACGGGCCAAGATGCCAGACGAACCATTGCAGCACCCGCCTTCCTCCTTGCCCCGTACTGACCATCTTCACGGGAGGGCATTGCCCCGACCGTCTGCATGCACACAGACGCTCTTGAAATAGTGTCGAGAATCCTCGCTCACGCAGTCTCCAGGTGCCAGCATCGTCACTCACATGTTTCCAACACGAGGGACCTTTGCGCTCATTTGTTTCTTCCAACCTGAGAGAAACCATACCATCTCCCATCTCCACAGTTCTTTAAAATTTCCAAAGACTACCAGAAATACGCTCGGTTTTGGAAAAATATTCATTTTATTATTAATGTTTTGCATAAAACTAAAAAGAGCATGAATTCGCCTCATGTGTTTCACATTAGTATATTTTCTGCGGCTATTGTTATAAGTATAATGCTTGCAATTTCCAATTTTGATTAATACTAATACGTGCAGTGGACTCTCTGGAAATCAAAATCAATATTTACATTTTTTTGTCTTATCTTTTCACTCAGGAATGGATCAAGCGATTGTTTGATTGATTGATTGATTACCATCTTCGATAGCACTTAGGATATATAATAATTTTACCCAAGCTGTCGCATTATAATAGGGCGAGGAGTAAAAGATGACGAATTACTTTCTAAGGGTATTACGTAAGAAGCTTACAAGCGCAATATTTCTGACAATTTTACAAAGTTCTGACAGAATGATCATCTAACCTTTCGTTATCATCATTATCATCGTCATCATCATCATCATCATCATCAAAGCTTTAATGTTTCTTAACATTCAGTTTGAGACGGTAATTTTAGACCGGGAAGCCTCAAATAATAACTTTGGTTCATTAATTAAGTGACAAATGAACTTTATGAGCGTGATTAGGTATAATTAAGTAAAATGTAAATATTTGTTTCTATGAATTTTAATTCTTTTAATAAGTCTTGAAAGTATAAAATGTAGAAGTTCATGTCAAAACACTGCCCGGGACCTGAGTTTAAAAAGCTACAAACTTGCACGTTTCAGGAAAACAAGGCGAAGGGTGTTTCTCTTTTGTTGCATTGCACAATAACGTACCGTAACCAAAAGAGTGAGACGGAACATCTCACTGAATATAACTCAGGGAATCCCCTGATCCAAGAAATGAACGAATGGAAAAGCACCAATGAAAATCCGCGATTTAATTACAAAATGTTAAGGTGCGTAAAATCGTCTAGAAATCCCACCAATCAGGATTAAGTAAATTGCTGGCACCCGCGAGCTTAAAACTACATGAAATTGCAGAACTCAGGAGAGTCTTTTTACAGTCGTGAGACAGTCTCCATATAGTCGCCATACAATCTTCATGCGGTCTTCCTCCAGCTTCGAACAATCTCACACATGCTACCAGTAAAAGAAGGCGTCGACGCAAAATAAAGGAACACCGCGAGTCAGTGCGCCAAGTGAATCAAATGTGATTATTGCAGCTTAGAAGTGCGTCGTATATTAGTGTAGTCCGCGCATAGTGGAATGAGCCTAGTACTAGAGGCGAAATGAAGAATCCTGCAGAGATATTGTTTCTTTTTAAGCCGCGTTGGTCAGTGCCACGTCAATGGGAAGTAAAACACAGTATTTTGACAAGAAGGCTAACGCTTGACTAGTGAATATAAATGTAAAATAAATTCAATAAAATTCGGGAGTGCTACTCCTGAATAAAACCACACAACTTGTTTTCGCTGCTTTTCCAACCACCTAAGGTCATTGCTACTTTTACCAGGGGATAGGGTCCATGCTATACGAACGAGTGACACTAGCCGAGGACGGGCATCGAACCCAGGACAGAACAACGACGACGTAAGGAGCTAACCGGAGCCATCAAGAAGGAGAGCAACGACCACTACAGCGAGGCACGAACCAGGTACTGCCTCAAGTATTAGCAATTTTATTACCCGGTTTCAAAATTGCATAACACATTAACGTTGCACCGAGAAGGGAAAGCGAGAGAGAGTAAAGGCGAAGTAAGAAATAAAGGAAATCAGAGAAAAATGAAAATAGGGGGATTGAGAGTATGAGAGAAAAGAGAGAGAGAGAGAGTGAGAAATACAGAGAGAAGCAGTGAAGAAGTAAGTTAGTGAAAGAGAGAGAAAAGAATCTAGATATTTATGTTCAATAATGCGAGCAGAAAAGTGGGTTCTTTATGATTTTGAACCATTTACACTGTCTTAAACCATACTTTAACATTATTCACTTTGAAACATTTACCTCCGTGTATAACTCTGTTATCTTGGTTTCCGAGACTTTATCCCGCACCTGGCCTACTGATCACAAGATCGCGGGTTCAAACCCGGCCCAGACCGATGGTTTTTAAGTGTGCTTAAAAACGACAGCTCCATGTCATTAGATTTACTGGCATATAAAAGAACTGCGGGACGAAATTCCGGCACACCGGCGACGCTGATGAATCCTGGCAATTGACAGCGTCGTTAAACAACAAAATATTTTTTTTTATCCCGCACAGCTAATATTTTCTTACATTTAATATTTTCATTTTCATCAGAAAAGGAGAAATCCAAGTAAAGGTATAATACATTCGTAAACGTACGCCTATCTGTTATGAACATTAACGTGTTAACATCCTTGTTAACGATGCTATTTATTTTTATTAACAATAAAACTTGTCATTGTTTCACACATACACAAGTCCACAGCATTCAGGAGAATTCAGTTTTTTCGTTATGCCTTTCTTTTTAATATTATGTTATCCCATAAGCTTGTCCATAAACAGGGTTGAAATATCAGTGTACTTTATCCCATAGTCTAGACAATTAATTAGAGAAAAACTGCCTTAATGGTTTCTTCCACTTTCTTCTGTTACCTCCACCTCAAGGAACCTTATCTTAAATTTAATGTACTTTCACCCTATGCACTCTATTTAACCTTTATTATAAATTTACTTTCTAGGCGCCACTTAGAAACCGTTCTGTTTTGAATTTCTAAATGAACAATACACAATTCAAATCTACAAAATGCATGCGAAGAATAACGGTTAAAATTATAATAATACGGGAAAGCCTGTGAAGAAATCGAGGTTAGGAAAGCTTACATAAAATGGCGAAGGATGTATGTTAAACGAATATAAACGATAGTCAGCTGTTACGTTTGGCGCCACCTTTCTCTCGGAGGGAAAGAGATGGCGGCAGTAACAAAACACTAGCAAACACATCTACTAGTAATTTTCGTCTCATAATTAAGAACAAGTCATTACAGCGGTGCTGGAGAAATGAAACAACAAACAGTGCCCCCCCCCTCTCCTACTGAACGTATTTTGCTGAAATTATTTAGTCAGAATCGAAAGCAAATGTCTCTAACGTTCAGTAAACACGCAAGATGGTGTAATGCGTAGTTAAGATGTTAGTTAACCCGTTTGTGTAAACAGAATAATCGTTTAAGTTTTTCTATACGAGTATTTTCCACTATAACCAAGCGACATTTTGTTAGAAGAATAAATTACATCTTGGCTTTATGTGCTTTAAAATTAAAAAGATTAAAAATTCCTTACATCAAATCATGATTTAAGAATTGTAAATGAGATAGCCTCTTGTTCTCAAATTTTCGGAGGTTCACTACAAAATTCATAATCTGTTTTATAGTAATAATTTCAACTTCGTTAATGTTTACTTGTTAAGTAGTATTAAATACTTTGTTTTCACCCTACCCTCTGCCGTCGCCTCTCCTCAGGTAACCCTTCATAGCCTCTCATCTCACCCCTCTCTCCCCGGGGGTAATCCTTCAGGGGCATAAGTATTGAACGAGGCACTGAGTTCCCGCTCGAAACCTTGTCTACCCTAACCTATCCTAGTACGTTAATAAATAATAAACAACAACAACAACAATAATAATAATAATAATAATAATAATAATAATAATAATAACAATAACAACAATAACAATAATAATAATAACAATAATAATAATAATAATTATTATAATAATAATCCCTAGGGTACCATTATCACCGGGCCGCTGGGTCCTCCACCGCAGCCAAGGCCACGGAGGAGTGACGGATACGGCTGGAGGGGGTAAGCGCAACTACTTGACCTTTAAGGGATGCTACCTATCAACTACTCGACTGGTATCACGAGGCTGAGTGAACCCCGGACCAGACCTCCCATCGGGGAAATATCCTCATACCGTTAGAGGGGATCGACCCCGAGTACGCCGCGCCAGAGGTAGGCGCACTACCCCTGCGCTATGGGAGCGGTCACCTAGCACTTTAAGATTGCAATAATTCGTGAAAAAATATATCTTGAGGCATGCACATAAAATGGTTATACTTACTATATGAAGCTTAGATGTTGAAACACCAGATATTGTGTAAGTAAAATAATTAGTCCGGATAATTCTAGTGCTGGTAATCGATTCTGCCACACATTCACACTCTTTCCGCATCCATAAAAGTAAACAAATAGAAATATGTTAAAAGTGCTCGTTGCAACAGTCGATAAATTAAAAGAATTATAAACTTTTAAATGACCACAACTAATTTTATTTTTGAAGGAATATAACATGTTTAGATATTTGAAACAGTGTTCATTATGCGATCAGTGCACTCACCTTTCAATTACTGCGCTTTCAGTAATTTTTACATTTCCTGTCGTTTTTCATATTGAATTTTATCCAAATACTAGATAATTGTATTTTATTGAAAATATACCTTTGAGATTCCTGAATTAAACGACAAAGAGAAAAAAAGTAGAATGCTTTGTAAATAGATATGTGCAGAGGTTGTAACAAAAACGAAAATTCGGATAAACAACCCTAACAATCTTTTACGAAGAAAAAGTTTCATTATTTTTCATTTTCCCAAATAATAATTATAACTATTTTCATTAAAATGGCATACACTGTAAATATTGAAATGACGAATAAAATGAAACTTTAAATGTTATATAAAGGCTTTAATTAGACTGTTAATTCTTATTGAATTTTATGTAACTAGACAAATATTTTGCATAGGCAAAATGAAGACCTCATTTAGCATTTCACAAATATTCAGCATTTGTTTGTAACAGTATTTTAAAGTTTATTATGAAGTTATTTCTAGTATAAATAAAGTGTGGCATTTAATGAGCTTCTTTTTACTTTTTCTGCTACGTATAGAAAGAAAGGGAAGTCTTGCAGTCGACCCAAAATTTCGATGTCTAGATTTCACCAAAAATATATGTTTTGAGATCCCCCTGAATATAAAAACAAGCGTTTTTAGAAAAAGGGACGTAGGCTCGCGCATGGGTGTGTGAATAGCATAACTCAAAAACGAATAGTCGGTTAAAAACCAAAGTTGGTATTAATGTTTAATATCTTTTAAGGATGTGACACGAAGATTTTGAAGAAATTTCCTTTAACGTAAACTATTCTTTACATGGAAAGTTTATAGAAAATTTTGATTTTATCAAAAATGGCTGACGTTTTTGATTAAACTGCCATATGTTTGAGATAGTTTTATGGAAACGAAATGTATATTTTGAGTTTTCTGGCTGTTTACTCTTGATGACTTTTCCATAACTGCCACACCGTAAGAGACAGATCAAATCTTAGTGTACAAAAAATTTAGATATCGTTAAAACACAAGTTACGCCTGCATGTCTATATACTTTTTTGAGGGGTGAACTATTTAAAAGATATTCCTTGTTATTTGTGTCAGTTTTGTAGTACTTAAACATTTCTCAAATGGAAGGTCGTTATTCAGTTTTTAATTGAATTTGAAACCTTTAAAAGATTTGACTATCGCTCAAAACCTACTGTATTCTAATATTCCCTTTGCACCTACAAGGAAATAAGCAATACGATAATTTGTACAAATGTTTATTTTAACTAACACGAAGAAGATATAGGAATAAGAGTTTGTAAGAATGGTTAGTAGAAGAGTAGAGAAAGTCATGTGAGTGCAACGCGTTAGATTTTTATCATAGAACTGCGAAAAATAAGAGATGTCTTTAGTATTTGTGAGTTACAAGGTTATGACCAGCACAGAAATTATTGTGCGAGTTTTTACGATGGAACGTATTCCATATACAGAGATAAACATGTTTCTACTGGCCTGTTCCCCAAACCTAGAAACAAGCGAATGTCGCAGATAATTTGGCGGAACCAGAAAGCCGGATACTTGCAGCGTGTCCCTGACTTTTGTAGTGAACTTGGTGAAGGCAATCAGAATATGATTCGTCTCATCTGCTGTCACTTCATGACTAAACGGCCGGAACTTTGTGATATCACCACCAGCGGAACTTCAGCAAGGCCACAGCGATTCATAATTAGAACCTGCAAATCTCTCTAAGCTTCTTGGCAGAACGGGCTTCCGGCGTATTAAGCCATCACGAATCCCTTTAACCAAAGACTTTAATGGATATTACCCACCTAAAGGTTATAAACTCTTAATGAACCAGTTCTAACTTTGATTTTACCTCGAAAAACTTTATTGCACCCAGTATGATGAAGTCATAGTTGGTAATGACTAATTCCAAGAGGCTTTGTGTTGCATACAAGTAACTTTAATGCACTAAAATTATTATCCGGTATTTTAGCCTACTTCCAACTATTATTTGCCCATTATAATTCACTTATATATTATATATATATATATTCTGAAAAGTCTTATAAAACCCCGTGGCACAATACCCATCCGGGCCATGACCTACCGCCCGACCGTTGCGTCATCCACCTCTGCCCACCACAGACGTCAAGAGTGGTGGGACGTAGGAGGTGGGACGTGGTCAGCACCCCGCTTCCTCCTGACCTGTTATGCTGTCTTCTCGACCAGAGGCCGCTACTTTTCAATCAAATAGTTCCTCTATTGCCCCCTCAGGGACATAATGAGGCTGAGTGCACCCCAGACCAGCTGAAGAAAATCCCCATGTCGGTACCGGGAATCGAGCCCGGGTCCCCCTTACCACCGGGCTAAGGGGACGACCGAAAAGTCCTATAAAACTAAATTATTTTTAGAAATCTTGTTTAAAACTTCTTGTTCCACATAATAAATGTTTTGGAAGTAATTTCCTTTAGTATGCACTTATAGTAAGTATAATCATTATTGTATTGCACCACAAAATTCTAGTACTTCCCATGCTTTAATGGTATTTTAGACACTCTGAATGCAAAACAGTAGTTAGCCGACTTGACAACCGCAGATTCCTTCGCTAAGAGGAATATATATTGAGAAGACACTATTGTGTTCATATTATTAGCAGCGGAAGAAGGTTAAGGGACAGTTCTATAACTGGGATGGGTACTAGTATCGATGTCGAGGTTTCACCCTTGAGGCATCTTGAGCCCAAAACAACACTTTTAGGAAAATATACATGTGTATTCTTTTCTAAAAAAATTAAGCACAAAATTACCAAAAGAGCAAACCGAAAAATCTCCCCCATTCTATACCACCTTTTACATCGACAATGTTTGGAATATTTTTACTTTTTCAAATATGTCTCTAACGATTTTTATTAAAATGTCATCAGCTTAAGTTGACATGCAGGTATATCTTGAATTTTTTTGGGAATAGGCTCTGAATTCCTCTTCATTCTAAACAATTTTCATCTAAGTGGTAAACCATAAGAGAGAAACGAAACTTTCTTACATAAAACCGGTACATGTCATCAAAACACGCAATTTATATCAAATTTGACTTACCCATTTTGAAGATAGGTATTGCTGTTTTGAAATAATTATGAGATGTGAAGTAGTTTTTAGCTTTCGCCCCCTGATTTCCTTTTCTTTCCTTTGTTTTTCTGTTTGTTGTTTGTTTTTTGTTTTCTCATAATCATGCCAAAAGAAGAGACTCTAAGAGTCATTACCAGGAAGAGGACTTGACTTCAATTAATCTTAACTCAAACAATTATCAATTCAAAGAGCGTAAACAACAGCGGCCAAAGGTCATTGACAGGCATATAAAAACCAGCCTGAGTGTTGTCTGGAAACGCCAGGAAAGTGTCGTACGAGGGGTCGGGGCTTTGTTACCTGCGACGTCCCTATGCATATCCAATAACAGTTCATCCTGCTTAGAAATTCCTTTACCGGGTCATCACATAGCCCCAATCTTTTTAAAAATGTGCATAGCACAATTTTAACCACTGTGATATTTCCGGATTACAGACAAGACACTATTTAGAACATAAAAATTGAACTGAAAATGCAGTTCAATTAACAGATTATGTCACCAAACACTTTTTACTTTCCTACATATAGAAATTAGAGCAAGTATTGTATTCCACCTAAAAATTCCATGCCAGGATTTTACCGGAAATATATGTTTTGAGGCTTCCTGAATCCAAAAAAGTATATTTAGAAAAAGGTCTCTCTCTCTCTGTGTGTGTGTGTGTGTGTGTGTGTGTGTGTGTGTGTGTGTGTGTGTGTGTGTGTCTGTGTCTGTGTCTGTGATGTGGGCAGCATAAATGAAAAACTAAAAGTCGTTAAAAAACTAAATTTGGTATTTCAATTTAATATCTTTTAAAGGCGCGACACGAAATTCCTAAACTACCCTTTTCCATGGAATATTTTTCGAAAATTTTGATTTTCTCGAAAATGGCTCTAACGATTTTGATTAAAATGTCAGATGATTAAGATATTTTAGAGTGAATCATTTCAGAGGTATTCCTTGTTATTTGTGTGAGTTTTGGAATACTTAAAACTTTCGTCAAATGGAAGATCGTTATTCATTTGTTTATATCTTAGCCGTGCAAAAGAACGGAATCTCAAAGCTTTAAAACATTTGACTATCGCTCAAAGCCTACTGCATTCCCATATTCCCCTTGTAAATAAGCAATAAGATAATTTCTACAAATGTTTATCTCAACTAACACGAAGATAGAGGAGTAAGAGTTTGTAAGAATGGTGAGTACAAGATTAAAAAGGTCATGTGAGTGCAACGCATCAGATTGTTTGACTTCTTGACAACAGTTCATGGGTGTGTACCAACTTCGCTACCTAAAACTGGACAACTGCTCCACTACCTCGTTTTGATTTATCGAATTAAAACGAACTAGAGCAGGTGAAAGTTTTAAATGTGCTGCAGCAATATTTAGTATGTCATTTAACACATAACAAGCGGCGTAACATACACAAAATATAATCTGCATTAAACAGGTTGGCATGGCAGTAATAATTCACTGTAACGAAGCCGTCACTTGTTTCCGGGAACCACGTATTGTGGGTTGTCTACCATAGAGGCGCTGGGAGCTGTGAACTCCCAAAGACATGCATTAGTTAGGAACTAGTGCCTCCATTCGCGACGCCTAATTTAGTTCACGAAGCCGAAAATAACTCGCGTGCACGCGACCTTACATACACAGAGGGCGTTAGCCTTGGGATTCCTACCATCCAGAAGACAATTGCTGTTTATATTGCAGGATCTGTGTTAAGCAAACAGGTGCATAATTTCACCCACTTGTGTGATATTACTTGCAAAGCACAGCAGGAAATAACACCTCAATAGTGTTGAAGATGTTTATTGCTTTTATGTTTCTCCATTAACGTCTCACACTTACATTACTATTCCAAGGACTAGAGTTACAAAAATATTCAATGATTTATAGCTCCAAGGTGTGTTCTACATACGAATCTAAGACATTGGAATGCATTTGGAAATATCTTCTTTAGAGGAAGTTTAACTTTTGTCTCACAGGATTTATAAATTAAAATTATTTACCCTGATTCTAGTTAGTTTTATCTCCCCCGCATCCCAAAGATAAAAAAGTCTATTCCAATCTGTTTTAATCCTCTTTAAATGTATTATTACTTTCTCTAATGGTAAGTAGAGGAAGTATTGTATTCCACCCAAAAATTCGATGTTGAGAAATCACCGGAAATACATGTTTTGAGACCCCCTGAATCAAAAAAAAAAGCATTTTTAGAAAAAGGTCCGTGTGTGTGTCTGTGTGTCAGTCTGTCAGTCTGTGGACAGCATAGCTCAAAAACGAAAAGTCGGTTAAAAACCAAAGTTGGTATTTAAGTTTAATGTCTTTCAAGGATGCGACACGAAGATTTTGAAGAAAATAGCCCCACCCTAAACTACCCTTTACATGGAACATTTTTCGAAAATTTTGAT